>JARFIW010000170.1:12812500-13412500 GCA_036346225.1 Platerodrilus igneus | reverse complement strand
GAGTTTGACAGCACATGTTTCTGTTTCTAAAATATTAACTAGAAGTATACAAAGACGAATGGAAAAACGAGATGATGAAATACTAGGAGAAGGTCAATTTGGGTTTAGGCGAAACAGGGGAACACGCGAGGTTATTCTAGCATTCCACAATGTAAATGTAAAACGAATAGTACATAGCTTATACAAAGAGCAAACAGCAGTAATAGAATTAGAGCAGGAACGTAGAGAAGTAAACGTTAGGAAAGGGTGAGACAGGGATGAGCCCTATTCCCATTAATTTTTAACTTGTACATTGAAGAGGCAATGAATACTGTCAAATGCAGGAAGACATTTGGAATTACTATGCAGGGACAAAAAATTGAAATGCTTAGATTAGCAGCTGCTCTTAATGATTTCATTAAGAGCAGCTTCTAACTCTTCCTTGTTAGAAGCTAATACCGCTAATACCGTAAACAGTTCTAACAGAGAGACACGGTATGAAAATTATCAAAAATAAAACTAAAGTACTAACTAGTATGCAAAGGAGGGGAAAATAAATCAAATACAAGAATACAAATAGGTAACAAGAACTTACAAGAGGTTAAGGATTTCTGCTACCTAGGGAACCAAATAACGCAAAATGAGAAAAGCGCAAAAGATATAAAACAAAGATTAGCATAAGTTCGTGATACATTTAACAAGAAAAAGCAAATACTATGTTCAAAGACAACAAACTTAGAAATGAGGAAAAGATTGCTTAAAACATATGTGTGGAACACTGTAGAAGCAGACAAGGAAAAGGTAGAAGCCTTTGAAATGTGGTGATACAAACGAATGATGAAGATATCACGGACAGAAAAAGTTAAGAACAAAGAGATACTAAAAATGGTAGAGGAAGAAAGAAATATGTGGAAAACTGTAAAAAATAGGTGAGATACGATGATAGCCACATACTACGGCATGAGGGAATAGTGCGGAATATATTAGAATCAGAGATAGGAAAAAAGAGAAGTAGAGGTAGACCTAGGTTAGACTATTGCACACAGATAGTGAAAGATGTAGGCTGTAGGAATTTCAGGGAAATGTGTAGGCTAGCTCAGAATAGAAATCAATGGAGGTACGCATCCAACCAGTCCCAAGATGGATAAACTAATGACGAAAAAGAAACTGTACTTAAACATGATGATTCTTATAACAAACTACAGGTATTGGTTGTGCAATATTCTCGAATAATATTAATTGTGTGAAAGGATTTACTGGAAAACTATTAATTCGGCAAATGTCGTAAGTGTTGGGGGATCTTGGCAGCCACAGGCTGCTTAACCCCCTGCACATACCTTACATGTGATTTTATAATGCTCCACCCGAAGGTACTACATTGGCCAGGAAGCGAGTTTTTTTACCTGAAAAATTTGGAATTTTTCCGAACCCTTGCTGTTCCAAGCAAGGTAGGGATCTTTAACGTGCGTGACAACACTTCTCACACGGGACCTCCATTTTACCTCTTATCCGAACGAGGGTGTATTTTTGTGAAAAATGCTCGCCTAACATTTTTCAAGCGGACCGTGTCGGGATTCGAACCCGTGACCTTGGGCGTAGTTGCCCCCCCCCTGCACATACCACTGAATCTCGGTGAAATAGGGCATATAATTAGAAAACAATTGAAGGGGAACCGAGCTGTATAAAGGCTGTGTAGAAATTTCAGGGAACTGTGTAAGCTAGCTCAAAATATAAATAAGTGGAGATGCGTGTTCAACCAGTTTTGAGAGGTCTATTAAGCTGTCTGAGCCAGATTATCAGCAAAAAAATAGCAAATAATTTATATATTGTTAATTTTTTTATTTTATTTTGTGTAAGTATTTTTTTTAGTTGGCTAGATAGCTTAATATTAAACTATCTAGCCACTTGTAACTTTTTTACAGATATAGCAAAAAAATTGGTTTTATCAGCAAAAAAGGAAATAATTAACAGATAAATCCTATATATATTTTGATGTGTTCTGATAATTTGGCTCAGACTTTAATGTACTTTATTCTTGGAAATTCGAAGTGGGCATATAATATTTTGTCGTTTTTTATATTAATTTCGGGAGCAAAAAATTCGGGGGCTACATATTTTAAGAGTAAATAATTCAGAAAACGTAGGTATTCTTTAGTCATGCTAGCAATTAATTTCTTTAATGTACTTTACTCTTGTAGATATTGATATTAATTTTATTATTTGAAAATTTGATTTTTTTTTTGCAAGTGGTAGCAAAAATAGCAAATAATTTATATATTGTTAATTTTTTTATTTTATTTTGTGTAGGTATTTTTTTAGTGGGCTAGATAGCTTAAAATTAAACTATCTAGCCACTTGTAACTTTTTTACAGATATAGCAAAAAATTGGTTTTATCAGCAAAAAATTGGTTTTATCAGCAAAAAAGGCAAATAATTAGCAAATAATTCCTGTATATATTTTGATGTATTCTGATAATTTGGCTCAGACAGCTTAATAGACCTATAGTTTTGAGACTGAAAACCTGATGATTATTATATACAACTATAGGTATTGGTTGTGAAATATGTGCAACTAATGTTGATTGTGGGAAAAGATATCTTGGACAAAATATTAAATCGACAATAGTTCAAGTGCTGGGGAACTTGGCAGCCACAGGCTGCTTACCCCCCTTCACAATCACTGAATGTCGGAGAAATAGGGTATATAATTGTAAAGCAATAGAAGGGGACCGAACTGCATCTAATAAGTAAGAACAGCGCCTATGATCAAAGACAACAAACATAGAAACAAGAAGAAAATCGTTGAAAGCATTATGTGTGGAGCACAGCACAGTATGCCTATGAAATACGGACAGTGGGAAAAGCAGACACAAAAACGCTAGCAGACTTTTGAAATGTTGTGCTTCCGATGTATAAGGATGATAGCATGGACAGACAAAGTAAATAACAAATAGGTTATAGAAATAGTAGGGAATAAAGATATATGTGGAAAAAAATTAGGAGAAATAGACTGGCAGAACACGTTCTAAAGCATTTGTGGGGAATAGTATGGGATATATTACGAGCATAGATAGGAAGAAGGAGGTAGATGTAGACCTAGATCTGATAGTGATAGATGCAGGCTGTGCAAATTGGAAAATGTGTAGATTAGTTCAGAATTTATTTATTTATTAGTTCCAACGTTTCAGTAGTCTGCTACCTGAAATTTAAACAGACATGGCTTCCCCACAGAAAGTAACCGTCATGTGTTTTGTGTGTGTGTACGTGTGGGGTGGGGGATGGTTGTGTGTACGTGTGGGATGGGGGATGGTTGTGTGTATGTGTGTTGTGTGTGTGATGTTGGTCCGTGTTACGTTCCCCCTCTAGGACCAGGACCATCGGCAGCCGGATATCCCAGTCGTCAAGGACAGTTCAGAATAGGAAACAATGAGGGTACGCGTCTAACCAGTTTTAGGACTGAAGACCTAATGATGATGAATACGTTTGAATAGTTAAACATGTCTGCAAAGTTTGTTAAAAAAATTCACAACTTTTCTCAATATTGCAATTTCCATGTCACTTAGTATATGCAATAAATTATTACAATTTTCGTTAAATATATTAATTTTTTTGGTCATGAATTAAATTATGCAATGGAAACATGTATCGTCGTGGACAAGTGTAGAGCTTATCTGCAGCCCGTGTGCATACTTAAGGTGCCCTGATTGGTTTTAAAGTTTGCGGTTTAAAATGTTGGTGCTAACTTCGCGCAACTCTAGGGTTTTACCACCATGGATGGTAGAAAGGATTCCTACAAGTGTAACTAAAATATTGTAAACACAGAGAGTCGAGATAAACGTAAAACAATTCATAACAGTCAAAATCGGTTAACATTTTACTGAAGCTGATGAACTTTTGCCTATTGCTATTTTTGTGGGTACAAACAAATCACAAACGATGCGAACTGCTACTAAAACAATCTCGTTTAGCCCTAATTTACAGCATAACAAAACGTCAGTGAGATCATCCATTTTTCACCTGACGTCGGTGATTACTTAACAGCCGAAATAGGTCGAAGTAAATTAGGCAAGCACACGTAAATATTTAAAAATATACTCCGTCCCGACGATTTGATAGGCAGATTTCATTAATACTATAATTGAAAAGCAATTATCCGTTTTACGTAGCAAGCGCTCGTGTGAACTTGCAGTACACGTCACTTTGGTGTAGGAGCGATGGGGTCGATGTCCGTCCTCTAAAAACCGTACCGTGCCGTGTTCGCTGATATTTAGTTGGTCAAACTCAGCTGCCAACGAACTTGTCCACTGTCTCTAAAATTAATAAATACAACCGTTCTTTTTAAACATTTACGACGTATCCACATGCAAACTCAATTAGGAAATTTCGTTTATACAACACAGAAAATGATGGAGGCGACGGCGGCGCATTTACAATCGCACAACCATATGCAAATTCAATTATCCTGGTTTTGCTATTTTAAATTGCAGTTGCAACATTGAAAACGGTTTTTTTATGTGCGCCTTTGACGCATTTTGAAGCGTTGTGCAAATATAGAGTACAAATAGTGCGTCCAATATCAGCGGAAATTTGCGAAAATTATCGCAAAATTACTGAACCAAAAAAAGTTTATTCTATTAATTAGCATTTAGAGATCGTTTCGCCTGCACTTAGTTCATACGTGAGAATCTATTACGGTTTTGACTACCCTACAAATTAAAAATAGATCCTTGCGTAATGAAAGAGAGGGCATGAACTCTCTACCTATGTGAAAACTGACCTGACTCTGAGTTGCTTTAAATCGATTTTATTGTGTTGTGTCGCTTCGCTCGCTCGTACAGATACGATTTATCTTTAGTCACACATTGGTGACTAATACTGGCAATTGTGAAATAAATAAGGATTTAAATTTTAGGTTATCGTCCTTGAATCTATTTTTCTTTAAACTTTTTTCCTATAAAGCGTTTATCGGTTTTACACAGAGAAAAGCTTTAATAAACTTGATTTTAACATAGAAACATTTTGATTTTCCAACTCGTACGATTCTCCACAAATGGCGTAGACTTTGTTTGCAATTACATTTTTTGTTTCCATGTGTGTATGGTGGATGTTGCTCAAGTCTGAGCCAAACTATGTCGCCTGTGTGCACAATATAATATTACGAGGCCTGTTCAATTGAAACCCATCTTTGGTTCAGGAAAAATTTATTGACAACTAAATTTACAAATAATTGCCACTACGATTAAGGCACATATCCCATTGTTTCGTCAACTTATGTATACCCTGCCTAAAGAAATCTTGTGGCTGCTGCTCGAAGAATTCTTTCACGGCGTTATGTACTTCTTCGTCCGACTGAAAACAGTTACCTTTTAACGCTTTTTTCAGTGGCCCAAAGATGTGAAAATCGCAAGGCGATAACTCGGGACTATAGGGTAGATGCTCTAATATCCTCCATTTCTTTCGCTGTAGATTTTCTTTCACTACGTTAGCAACATGAGATAGAGCTTTGTCGTGAAGCAGAAGAAACCACGTGAAAGCTTCCCCTGGACGTTTTCGTCTTATTGCTTGATGGAGCTTGTTCAAAATTTCGTTATACTCGTATAATGAAATTTTGTACATGCTCCATCAAGCACTAAAACGAAAACGTCCAGGAAAGCTTTCACGTGGTGTCATTCTGCTTTACAACAAAGCTCGACCTCGTGTTACTAACGTAGTGAAAACTTCCTGGACGTTTTCGTCATATTGTTGATGGAGCTTGTTCAAAATTTCGTTATACTCGTATAATGAAATTTTGAACAAGCTTCATCAAACATTAAAACGAAAACGTCCAGGAAAGCTTTCACGTGGTGTCATTCTGCTTTACAACAAAGCTCGACCTCGTGCTACTAACGTAGTGAAAACTTCCCTGGACGTTTTCGCCATATTGCTTGATGGAGCTTGTTCAAAATTTCTTTATACTCGTATAATGAAATTTTGAACAAGCTCCATCAAGCACTAAAACGAAAACGTCCAGGGAAGCTTTCACGTGGTGTCATTCTGCTTTACGACAAAGCTCGACCTCATGCTACTAACGTAGTGAAAGCTTCCCTGGACGTTTTCGTCTTATTGCTTGATGGAGCTTGTTCAAAATTTTGTTATACTCGTATAATGAAATTTTGAACAAGCTCCATCAAACACTAAAACGAAAACGTCCAGGGAAGCTTTCACCTGGTGTCATTCTGCTTCACGACAAAGCTCGACCTCATGTTGCTAAGGTAGTGAAAAAAATCTACAGCGAAAGAAATGGAGGATATTAGAGCATCCACCCTATAGTCCCGCTTTATCGTCTTCCGATTTTCACATCTTTGGGCCACTGAAAAAGGCGTTAAAAAGTAACCGTTTTCAGTCGGACGAAGAAGTACAAAACGCCGTGAAAGAATTCTTCGAGCAGCAGCCACAAAATTTCTTTAGGCAGGGTATACATAGGTTGACGAAATAATGGGATGTACCTTAATCTTAGTGGCAATTATTTGTAAATTTAGTTGTCAATAAATTTTCCTGAACCAAAGATGGGTTTCAATTGAACAAGCCTCGTACATACGCCACTTTTCTTTGTGATAACTAAAAGTTGACGCATAAATAGGTACTCATAAATACAATTTCAATAAATGCTAATAATTTCATGTAATTTTGAAACGAGATATGCGCTACACCTTATTACAATTTTTCTTTTTGGGAAAATTTGTGTGAATCACAGCCAAACTCTGGACTTTACTCTAAGCGGAACGGACATGGGGGTTGTTTTCAAAGATGTTTAAAAGAGCGCCACTACGTTTAGAAAAAAAGGGAACTGTAGGACCCGAAAGAAAGTAAGACCTATACTAAAAATTAAGTACAACGATGAGATACCTACAAGAAATTCATCATCATTAGGTCTTCAGTCCTGAAACTGGTTAGACGCGTACTCTCGTTGTTTCCTATTCTGAACTAAGCTTCACATTTTCCTGAAATTTACACAGTCTGTATCTATCACTATCTGATCTAGGTCTACATCTACCTCATTTTTCCTATCTCTGCTTGCAATATATCCCATACTATTCCTCAAAAATGCCTTAGAACGTATTCTGCTCTTCTATTTCTTCTATTTTTTCCCACAGATATCATTGTTCCCCTAGTATTTCTATAACCTATTTGTTATTAACTTTTTCTGTCCATACCTTCATCCTCATACATCTGAAGCACAACATTTCAAAAGGCTGCTACTGTTTTTCCGTCTGCTTTTCCTACTGCCCGTATTTCATAGGCATACTGTGCTGTGCTTCACATATATGCTTTCAACAATTTTCTTCTTGTGTCTATATTTGTTGTCTTTCATCATAGACGCTGTTCTTCCTTATTAGATGCAGTTCGGTACCCTTCTATTGTTTTACAATTATATATTCGATTTCTCCGACATTCAATGGTTGTGAAGGGGGGGAGGGGTAAGCAGCCTGTGACTGCCAAGTTCCCCAACACTTAACATTTGCCGATTTAATATTTTTCCAATATATCTTTTCGCACAGTCAACATTAGTTGCAGATATTTCACAACCAACACCTGTAGTTGTTTATAATAATTATCAGATTTATCTGCGCTTACTTATATTCTGAGCTAGTTTACACAGTTCCCTGAAATTCTTATACAGCCTATATACAGCTCGGTTCCCCTTCTATTATTTTATAATTTTATGCCCTATTTCATCGAGATTCAGTGAAGGAAGTTAAGCAGCTTATGGTTGTCAAGATCCCCCAACACTTAGACATTTGCCGAAGCAATAGCTTTCCAGTAAATTCTTTCACACAATTAACATTATTCGAGAATCATCAAGTTTAAGTACAGTTACTTTTTTCGTCATTAGTTTATCCATCTTGGGACTGGTTGGATGCGTACCTCCATTGATTTCTATTCTGAACTAGCCTATACATTTCCCTGAAATTCCTACAGCCTACATCTTTCACAATCTCTGTGCAGTAGTCTAACCTAGGTCTACCTCTACTTCTCTTTTTTCCTATCTCTGCTTCTAATATATTCCTCACTATTCCGTCATGCCGTAGTATGTGGCCTATTATCCTATCTCTCCTATTTTTTACCTTTTTCCACATATTTCTTTCATCCCCTACGAATTTTAGTACTTCTTCGTTCTTAACTTTGTCTGTCCATGATATCTTCATCATACGTCTGTAGCACTACATTTCAAAGGTTTCTACCTTTTCTGGTCGGCTTCTTCTGCTGTGCAGGCTTCACAGCCGTACAGTGTTGTGCTCCACACATGTTTTAAGCAATCTTTTCCTTGTTTCTATGTTTGTTTTCTTTAAACACAGTAGTTAATTTTTCTTGTTAAATGTAGCACGACCATGTGCTGATCTTTGTTTTATAACTTTTGCGCTTTTCCCATCTTGCGTAATTTGGCTTCCTAGGTAGCAGAAATCCTTAACCTCTTGTAAGTTCGTATTACATATTAGTATTCTTATTTTTGATTTATTTTCCTCTCCTTTGCATACTAGTACTTTAGTTTTAGTATTGTTAATTTTCATACCGTATCTCTCTGTTACAACCGTTTCCATTTCACTAAGAGCAGCTTCTAACTCTTCCTTGCTAGATGCTAATAACGCTATTTCATCTGCAAATCTAAGCATATCAATTTTTTGTCCCTGCATAGTAATTCCAAATGTCTTCCTGCCTTTGACAGTATTCGTTGCTTCTTGAATGTACAAGTTAAAAATTAACGGAGATAGGGCACATCCCTGTCTCACCACTTTCCTAATGTTTACTTCTCTACGTTCCTGCTTTAATTCAATTACTGCTGTTTGCTTTTTGTATAAGCTATGTACTATTCGTATATCCCTATAACTCATTCCAATCTTTTTGAGCATTTTGAACATTTTTTTCGATTTTACATTGTAGAATGCTTTTTCCAGATTACAAACCCTATTACACGCTTTCCCCTTTTTCTATTGTTTTCTCCATTATCACTCTCAGAGCTACAATAGTCTCCGGTGTTCCCCTGTTTCGCCTAAACCCAAATTGACCTTCTCCTAGTATTTCTTTAGCTCGTTTTCCATTCGTCTTTGTACAATTCTAGGTAATATTTTTGACACGTGTGCTGTCAAACTTATTATTCGCAAATTTTCACAACCATCCTAAAATATCTTTTATTGGTATATTCACCATTTCATTAAGAGCAGCTTCTAACTCTACTTTGCTAGATGCTAATACCGCTATATCATCTGCAAATCTAAGCATATCAATTTTTTGTCCCTGCATAGTAATTCCAAATGTCTTCCTGCCTTTCACTGTATTCGTTGCCTCTTCAATGTACAAGTTAAAAATTAATGGAGATAGGGTACATCCCTGTCTCACCCCTTTCCTAATGTTTACTTCTCTAGGTTCCTGCTCTAATTCTTTTACTGCTGAATGCTATTTGTATAAGCTATGTACTAATCGTCTATCCCTATAACTCATTCCAATCTTTTTGAGTATTTCGAACATTTTTTTCGATTTAAATTGTCGAATGCTTTTTCTAGATTACAAACCCTATTACACGCTTTCCCCTTTGTCTATTGTTTTCTCCATTATCAGTCTCAGAGCTATAATAGTCTCCCGTGTTCCCCTGTTTCGTCTAAACCGAAATTGACCTTCTCCTAGTATTTCTTCAGCTCGTTTTTCCATTCGTCTTTGTACAATTCTAGGTAATGTTTTTGACACGTCTGCTGTCAAACTTATTATTCGAAAATTTTCACATCTATCCGCACCTTTTTTTTTGGTATAGTTACACCATGATGTTACTTTTGAAATCTTTCGATATCTCGCCTGTCTCATACATATAGCTTACAAGTTGGAAGGACGTTCTGTTACTGCTTGTCCAGCGGTTTTAGAGTTTCTGCTTGCACCTTTTTCAGACTCTTTAATGCTAATTCAAACTCATCTCTAAGTATTGGCTATCCCAAGTCATCACTTTCAATGTCTGATTCCTGTTCTAGAAATTATAAGATTAAAAAAATAGACACACGATGAAACAATTTGCGCCTCCATATAGTTTAAAATTAAAGCAATACAATATAGTGATTATCACTTTGTATCTCATAACATAACCAAACATCATTAGAATACTTTGTATTTTTAATCACTCTAAACCGTTTTTTTTTAATAAAGAGAGATGAAAGTTTTCTTAGATCATTATATAGAAACACAAAAATATTTATGTTACAAATTAATAATGTATAGACGGATATTTGATAATAAATTCTGTATCGTTAATATTAAAAAAAATGCATTATTGTTTTAATATCTAAGGATAAAAAATATTTCGAACCTTAGTGCTTGGTTCTTAAAATTACAACAAAAAATTTTATGTGAGAAACTGGATTTATTTTCGTTTCATAAACCTTAATTGAACTTCTAGTACTTCTTCAGCCCGTTTTTCCATCCGCTTTGTACAATTCTAGTTAATATTTTTGACACGTGCGCTGTCAAACTTATTGTTCGAAAATTTTCACATCTATCCGCGCTTCTCTTTTTTGGTATAGTACTACTAGGAGTGCTCGGTAAGTATCGGGAATAAATAACATTAAGGTATGAAAACTTCTTTACTGTTTTTCAAAATATTCTCCACGATGATTGATACACTTTTGCATACGTTGGAACCAATTTTCATAGCATTTTTTCCATTCCGATTGAGATATCTCCAAAACATGGGTTTTGAACGCATCAACCGCCTCTTCTGGTGTCGAAAATCGTTGTCCACGCAGTTTGTTCTTCACGTGTGGGAACAAAAAGAAATCATTAGGTGCCAAATCAGGACTATACGGCGGATGACCCATCAATTCGATGTTTTGAGTGCTCAAATAGTCACTTGTTTGAGCCGATGTGTGAGAGCTCGCATTGTCATGATGGAGAATGATTCGGCGTCGTCGGTTTATTTTTCTTATTTCTCCAGCTGTGGCAAATAAATGGTTGTATACCAAGCAGAATTAACTGTTTCACGATCCTCTAAAGCAACGGTCGTGACATGTCCATTTATTCAGAAAAAACAGGCAACCATTTTCTTCGAAGTGCTTCGAGCACAGACAACTTTTGTTGGATTTCGTTCATCTTAGAAGACCCATACAGTTGATTGCTGTTTACTTTCCTTACGAATAAATCCAAGATTCGTGACCTGTGTAGGTGTTATACACTGTGTTTGATGCACTGCAATCATATTTTTTGAGCATTTTTTGTGCCATTCGACACGTGTCTTTTTTTTGAATGATTGTCAAATTATGTGGAATCCAACGCGCACATAGCTTTCTCACAGCTAAATGTTTATGTAATATCGAATGTATACTTGTCATACTAATGCCTATAGATGCCTGAAACTCAACGATAAGTCACATGACGATCTTGCATTATCAATTCTCGCACAGCTTCAATGTTTTCTGGCACAACAGCCGATTTTGGGCGACCTTTAAATTCATCCGCTAGCGAACTATGTCTACGATTGAATTCACTATATCAACGATATACAGTGGTTTTACTTAAAGCTTTTTCCCCAAAAGTCGAAATAAGTTGATTCGGGTACTGTTATGGAGATAATCCACGTCTGAAATCGTAAAAAATCATCGCACGAAAATGTTCACGAGTTAATTGCGTTTTTTGGCCGAAACCAAATTTTCAACTCAAACAAAACAAAACAAATATTGTTCATATGGTAAAATGTTATAAGTAACTATACTGTCAAAAATGACAAACTTTAGGTTAGAAACGTCAGATCGCGCCTAGCAACACTAGTGTTGTCAGTTTTCGATATATATTTAGCACCTCTCGTATGATGATACGTTTGAAATTTTTGGGTATCTCACCTGATTCATACATCTAGCTTACAAGTTGGAAGAGACGTTCTATTATTGCTTGTCCAGCGACTTTTAAAGTTTCTGCTTGCACCTTATCTGTACCCGGTGCCTTACCATTTTTCAGACCTTTTAATGCGAAATTCAAACTCATCTCCAAGTATAGGATATCCCAAGTCATCTTTTTCAATGTCTGATTCTTGTTCTAATGCTGTTACCTAGTTCTTCTCCGGCATATAGATTTCCTATATATTCTTGCCATCTATCCACGTTCTCTACATTTTCTATAATGACGTTTCCTCCCGCCTCTTTTATATTTTTGCTATTTGGTTATATATCTTTAAAATTCATTCTAATTAGTTTGTATGCTTCGTCTGTTTTTCCTTACCGTTTTCCTGACCTTTTAATGCTAATTCAAACCCATCTCTAAGTATATGATATCCCAATTCATCGTTTTCAATGTCTGATTCTTGTTCTAGTGCTAATAGTTCCTCTTGTGCATATAAATTATCTATATATTCTTGTCATCTAATCACTTTCTCTATCTTTTCTATAATGATGTTTCCTTCCGCACCCTTTATATTGGCGTTTCCTTCTGTGTCCCCTATATTTTTGCTATACTGTTTTATATTCCTAAAATTCCTTCTAATTTGTTTGTATGCTTTATCTGTCTTTCCTATTTCCATTTTAGTTTGTACTTATTTGCACTTTTCATCAATCCATTGCTCTTTAGCATTCCTGCATTTGCGAATAATTTCCCATTTTATGGCTTTCTATCTCTATTTTCCAGCTTTGTGTGGTCTGTTTTGTATTTTCGTCTTTCTTCTATCAAATTCAGAATAACTTTTGTTATTCGTAGTTACTATTTTCTTTTGTGTATACCCCAGAATATCTCTGGCCGCCATGTCTAAGCTGGATTTAATGTTATTTCATTCTGTTTCTACTTCTTTCTTCATCATCAGGTCTTCAGTCCTGGAACTGGTTAGACGCGTACTCTCATTGTATCCTATTCTGTGCTAACCTACACATTTCGCTAAAATTTGCAGTCTGTATCTTTTACTATCTGTGTGCAATATACTGATATAGGTATACCTCTACCTCTTTTCCTATTTCTGCTTGTAATATATCCTGCACTATTTCCCACAAATGCCTTAGAACGTATCCTACCCTACTATTTTTCATATTTTTTTCCCCACAGATATATTTATTCCTCTACTATGTCTATAACCTTTTTGTTATTATCTTTGTATGTTCATACTATCATCCTCATGCATCTGAAGCACAACATTTCAAAAAGCTTCTGTCCGTTTTTCTGTCAGCTTCTCCTACTGCCCCTATTTCATAGACGTGCTGTGCTGTGCCCCACACATATGCTTTCAACAATTTTCTCCTTGTTTCTTTGTTCGTTGTCTTCGAAATTAGCCGCTGCTCTTTCTTGTAAGATGCAGTTCGGTTCCCTTCTATTGTGTATAAATATATACCCTATTTTCCCGATATTCAGTAGTATGTAAAGGAAGACGGCTCCGTGACGTAGTTAGTATGTGCGTGACTACTACACCCGGGTTCGAATCCCGATACGGTCCGCTTGAAAAATGTTAGGCGAGCATTTTTCATTAAAATGCACCGTCGTTCGGATGAGAGGTAAAACGGAGGTCCCGTTTGTGAGTGTTGTCATGCACGTTAAAGATCCCTACCTTGCTTGGAACAGCAAAGGTTCAGCCAAATTCCAAATTTTTCGGGTAAAAAAATCGTTTCCTGCCCAATGTAGTACCTTCGGGTGGAGCGTTAGAAAATCACATATAAAGTATGTGAAGTGGGTTAAGCAGTCTGCGGCTACCAAGATCCTCCAACACTTGAACATTTGCTGAATTAATAGTTTTCCAATATATCCTTTCGCACAATCAACATTAGTTGAAAAGCCAGCTTACACCGTTCCCTGAAATTCCCACAACCTACATACAGCTCGGTCCCCTTCTGCTGTTTCCTGATTATATGCCCTATTCCACCAGGATTGTGGTATGTGAAGAGGGTTAAGCAGCCTGTGGGTACCAAGGATCCTCCACTACTTCCACCTATTGATGAAATACATATATTTAATTTATTATAACCAAAAATTCCATATTACGTAATAATAAAACCCGAGGTTTAGCCCGTTATTAAAATAGAATAGATTCAAAATATTTAACTTTGTTAATGATAATAATAATCGCAGATTTTACGACTAACTCGAAATAAATTCGAAGTACCTTAAAATTTATAACTGAATATTTAATAAGATTCTACAGGATGTTAGACAAATAATTGTTTAAAATTGCGAGTGAGTAAGTTTTGCTAATACGCGCAAAGTAACTTTGGAAACAGTACTAGATGCGCCAAATTATTTAATTACAGGGATGGAACGTAACAGAGTTCACTATATTTTTAGCGTTTGGTCGCGTTTGATCTTCACTGCTAAATCGGGCAGATGCAAATCCTTATGATGAAAAACGTGCTTTTTCTTTTTACGTAACCCGTGGGTAATTGAAGGGTTAGATTCCTTTAATAGAATTGTTAATATGTTTACCCATACCCTTCACAGCCTGTGGGAAGGAATATTATATGATGACGACCAACGGCTGTTTGTTTTACTCCTGAACGGTATGTAATTGACTAGTCTAGCAATTTTAAGAGCAACACTTTAGACTAGGATTTATCTAACAATTTGGGGTTTTATTTTTAAATGGCACTACTGTAGATTTACGTGTCTTTTTGTGTACTTATATGTTTCAGTAGCTCTAGTCAAAACGAATTCGGTCTGCATCGATATAGTAAGTAAGTATTTAGATTATGTAGGTTTCTGCCGCTGTGTATATATGAATAGTATCAATTTCTTGCTGTGTCAACATAGATTATTATTAATTACGGTGGTTAAATCCGCTTAGTTTGCTATCCTATTTATGTGGCAGGAGGTGTGTAATTGCATAGTTCTTTTGTTTCTAAAACGCCCTTTGATGTGATTGTTACTAGATATAATTAGTATTTAAGGAGTGGAAGATACAGATGTTTGATCCTTACAATTTAATTTCGTTTTGCTATTCAAATTCCAAGAAATTATTTATTCGAGTTATATTTTATGTGTGTTTCGTGTTTAATTATTCTTGCAGGTACAGATGTTCGAAGGAAAGGGTGAATTAATTGGTGTGTACTGTCGTTTCGTTGTTTACACCCCCTCAATCTCTGTGCTTAGCGTTGCATTCGTTTTCTTACACTTTCTCCCCCATTCCTTTGTTATCCCGTAATGCGAGCGAGCATTTCGTTCTGATTTCGTACTGGTACGCTTGTATTGCGGGACACATTTTTTCGTAGATTCCCACAATCTTGAATTCAACATGTGTTACTGCACTTATTTCCCCTTTGATTTGTTTGTAATTCAGTAGTTTTATGCGTGTGTGCATACTTACAAATAAGGAATGCGAAGCGTGAAAATTAAGTCATCAGTCACGGGTAGCTAGACTACAACCTCATAATAACATTAAGGTTAAGATATATTTTCAAGGTTTGCAGTTAGAATCTATAGAATAAAGTAGGCTTAATTATGAATCATATTTTTCCATGTGTGGTGATTATAAATACAGTATCTGTACAAATGGCACATCATGATACAATCAATTTGCAACGAACCAGAGAAGATAGGTCAGTTTCTCTATTACATAAGCATCTATTTATAATTTGTAGGGTAGTTCAAGACCATAGTAGATTCTTGCTTATAAAATAAATGCGATGTAATTTGTAATATGACCTCTAAATGGTAATAGAATAAATGTTTAAATGCCACGATATTAACAATGTTTTTTTCACAAGCGTTTTCCACTTTGAAGTTAGGTACCTTATGCTATAATGAAAGATGTAAGAAACGTATGTGTAATATTGTTTGGACACTTTTACGGAGTAAATCATTCACGAAATATGTCTTCACATTCCGCACATCTAACTTTTCTTTTAATATGGAGGAAAACCCGCCTCTCCCCCCGCACACACGCGCGCGCACACACACCCTCACCCACGCACGCACAAACACACACACACACAAACGCGATGAAAAATCGCAACCTTTAAAAAACACAAACATTTCTATTTTCTCTTATTACGAACTAAAAGGATATGAATATTTTTGTGAAGTAAATATTTCGTTTATTTTAAAAAGTAAAAACAAAATGGTTGAAGGTATGCGATGAAGGTGTGTATTAGTACGAAATCTGTCCCATGTATTTCTCCATAAAAATATTTAGGTTTTGTTTTGCAAATTTTTAATTACAATCACAATCTATTGAAACGAGTTCTATAATTGTCCTTTGGCCTAATAATTTTTCTTCGCAGTTACAGATATTTACAGTTTTGTATTGTTTATATTCACTCTAGCTTAATCACTATTTGAAGGCACTAATTTAATCTTCTAAGTAGGGCGAATTAACGTTTTATGGGACAAACCTTACTGATAACATATAACATTTATATCAGGTAAGCGAATTTATCTTTGCATTAATTTATGTATATCACACGTTTATTAGGACGGAATTCAAACTAATACTAAACTGTAGCAACAGAGTTCACACTTATATATGATAATCCTTTATTCGAGAAAAAAGGAGAAATATCTAGAAAGTGCGTCATCAAACCTTATCGTATTGTGATACCTATTAACCATCCTTTCTTATAGCTAGACAGACATGAAGTCGCCTTAGTAAGGACCTAATTAGCGCCTTTCCAGATTGTTTCATATATTTCTTAATTACTGTTACACTGCGGTCATAAAACCGTTCTGTCTGAATGTCCCTGTGACGATAAGAACAACCAGAGCCATTCTTATATTTCCCGTATTAATAGCGGGTTAAAGCCGCATACCAAGATTTGGATCCCGATTTTCTGTAATAGTACCCCAAGCATGTTTCGTACTACCATGCAGTCCAATCTATCGAGCTCACACCAATCTTAGGTATGGCCAATTTCTTGTTCCCAAACTCCATCATCTGGTTTTTAAGATCCACTAATGGCTTCCTGATAACTGGGTTTACCTGAGGGTAGTTGCTTTATAACTAGGTAATAAATGAACCGACGTCCTAAACTAAAATTAAATTGCCTAGCTGGGCTGATCTTCACCATCATTAATTGAGTCCGGATGCCCATCATTTACAGGTAAATTTTCCCATATCTAAGGTGTATGGTTTTTTCCACCTCTCGTTGTTGTTGGTGAAGCTTGTCCAGAGCACCAAATTTACTTTTGAACAACGTAGCAATATCTCCGGTCATATTAAGATCCACCGCTACGCATTGTGGAGAAGAGTATTTCGACGGCACAACAAATAGATCCTCGTTGGATTCTTCGGTAATCCTAAACATCTCCCTACTGGTACCGCTATACACTGACAAGCACCGTTTATATTTTGAACCATGGTTTTGGATCATCATCTTGGCTTCCTGTTCGCCTCACTTTATCATGTCATCTGGCATTGTCGTAGTCGTCACTGTCGTAAAGTGCCAATCTGTTAAATAAAAGCTGCTGGACAAGCAGTAACAGAACGTCTCTTCCAACTTGTAAGCTATGTGTATGAAATAGGCGAGATACCCTAAGATTTCAAACGTAACATCATAGTCACTATACCAAAAAAGAAAGGCACTGATAGATGTGAAAATTTCCGAACAATAAGTTTAACAGCACACGTGTCAAAAATATTAAATAAATTGTACAAACACGAATGGAAAAACGAGCTGAAGAAATACTAGGAGAAGATCAATTTGAGTTTGAGCGAAACAGGAAAACACGACAGGCTATTTTAGCTCTGAGGAGCAAACAATAGAAAAAGGGAAAGCGTGTATATAGGGTTTGTAGATCTGAAAAAAGCATCCGACAATGTAAAATAGAAAAATGTTCGAAATACTCAAAAATACTGGAATTAGTTTTAGGTATAGACGGATAGTACATAGCTTATAGAAAGACCAAACAGCGGTAATAGAATTACAGGAGGAACGTAGATAAGTAAATATTAGGATAGGGGCGAGACAGGGATGTGCCCTATCCCCATTAACTTTTAACTAGTACATCGAAGAGGCAATGAATACTGTCAAATGCATGGAATTATTATGAGGCGATAAAAGATTGATATGCTTAGATTTGCAGATGATATAGCGGTATTAGCATAGCAAGAAAGAGTTAGAAGCTGCTCTTAATGAAATGGAAACAAATCTAACAGAGAAATATGGTATGAAAATTAATAAAAATAAAACTAAAGTACTAGTATGCAAAGGAAGGGAAAATAAATTAAAAACTAGAATACAAATAGATAACAAGAACTTACGATAGGTTAAGTATTTCTGCTACCTAGGAAAATAACACAAGATGAGAAGAGCGCAAAAATTATAAAACAAAGATTAGCACAAGGTCGTGCTACACTTAACACGAAAAAGCAATTACTGTGTTCAAAAACAACAAACATAGAAACAAGGAAAAAATTGCATACAACATATGTGTGGATCACAGCACTGTACGACTGTGAATCCTGGACAATAGAAGAATCGAACAGGAAAAAGATAGACGTCTTTGAAATGTGGTGCTACAGACGTATGATGAAGATATCATGGACAGACAAAGTTAAGAACAAAGAGGTACTCGAAATGGTAGGGGAAGAAAGAAGTATGTGGAAAACAGTAAAAAATAGGAGAAATAGGATAATAGGCCACAAATGAGGGAATAGTGCGGAATATATTAGAAACAGAGATAGGATAAAAGATAGGTAGAGGGAGACCTGGGTTAGACTACTGCAAACAGTTAGTGAAAAAAGTAGGCTGTGCGAATTTCAGGGAAATGTGCAGGCTAGCTCAGAATAGAAATCAATAGAGATACGCGTTCAACCAATTCCAAGATGGAAAACCTAATGACGAAAAAAGTAACTGTACGTAAACCTGATGATAACTATAAGCAACTACAGGTATTGGTTTTGTATTACTCTCAACTAATGTAAATTGTGCGAAAGGATTTACTAGAAAACTATTAATTCGGCAAATGTCTAAGTGTTGGGGGATCCTTGGCTACTTAACCTTCTTCACATACCACTTGGGAAACAAGGCATATAATTAGGAAACAACAGAAGGGAAACCGAGCTGTATTTAGGCTGTGGGAATTTCAAGGAACGGTGTAGGCTAGCTCAGAATAGAAATAAGTGAAGGTACGAGTCCAATCAGTTTCAAAACGGAAAACCTAATGACGAAAAAAAGAATTGCAATCAAATTTGATGATTATTATAAAGAACTACAGGTGTTGGTTTTTAAATATTATCAACTAATGTTGATTGTGCCAAAGGATATATGGGGAAAACTATTAATTCGGCAAATGTTCAAGTGTTGGTGGGATTTTGGTAGCCGCAGGCTGCATAAACCCTTTCACATTATGGGGAAATAGGTTATATATTTGTAAGCAATAGAAGTGAACCGAACTGCATCTAACAAGAAAAAGCAGCGGCTATGTTCGAAGACAACAAACATAGAAACAAGGAGAAAATTGTTGAAAGCATATGTGTGAAGAATAGCACAGTAAGTTTATGAAATAGGGGCTGTAGGAGAAGCAGACAGTAACGATAGAAGCCATTTGGAATGCTGTGCTTCAAATGTATGAAGATGGGTCAAAAGTAAATAACA
Organism: Platerodrilus igneus; assembly: GCA_036346225.1. Lineage (NCBI taxonomy): Eukaryota > Metazoa > Arthropoda > Insecta > Coleoptera > Lycidae > Platerodrilus > Platerodrilus igneus. Next base: position 13,393,013 of record JARFIW010000170.1, on the reverse strand, counting down.
AAGAGGTTATAGAAATAGTAGGGGAATATAGGTATCTGTAGAAAACAAATAAAAATAAGAGAAATAGAAGGGCGGGATACGATGTAAGTCATTTTCTGGGACTAGTGCGGAATATATTACAAGCAGAGTTAGGAAAAAGGAGAGGTAGAGGTAGAGGTAGACCTAGATCAGACTATTGGACGCAGATAGTGAAAGATGCAGACTGTGAAAATTTCAGGGAAATGTGCAGGTTAGCACAGAATAGGAAACAATGAGGGTACGCGTCTAACCTGTTCCAGAACTGAAGATCTAATGATGATGAAAAAGTGTTATCTATAGTGGCCTTGTTATTTTCTTCTGCTAAATTACAATTATTTACACATGTTTCACACGACGCCTGATTATTATTAATAAACCTGAAGGATTTGCTCTTAGTATGCAGATTTTATGAAATACACAGTAACATTTATCACACATATATTGTTGAATCTTTTTTTACAACAACTAAACTTAAAAGGATCAATTTTGATAGTGAGATCAACACTGTGAACTTCACTTATGTATATATACTTCACTGGTGTATAATAACTGTCAAGTTTTCGATTAGTATATCCACTATTGCTTTTTAAAAATTTAAGGATACCAGATTTCGCCAACGTGTTAGTTATCGGCAACTACTGATTTTGAACCTAGCCGTATTATTGGTATGAGAGAGACCGGACTTTCGTTTAGATATATCGTTGGCCCTGTAAATCGTGATGTTGCAACGGTGGCAAGATGTTGCTCCAGATGGTCCGATGAAGGGGTTCATCAACGCCGACCTGGATCTGAGCGCCCCTGGGTGACAACAGATCGTGAAGTACGACGTTTAAGACTTTTAACCACGAGACATAATTTCAACAACTCAATCAATTGCAATAGACTGGATGGCAGGTGCAGGACGCAAAATGTCAATGTCATCTCATGAACTGCATTCGTACTGTCCATTTTTTGTTTCTTCCTCTTACTCCACTTTACAGTACCCTCAGACTAGCATAAAACAACGAAATCGCAAATTGGTTTCAAAAATAGTATCACATATTCTTAGTGACGAGTTTGTGGGCCCACGACGGTCGTAGGAGAACCAGGTGCAGGCGCGGAGAACGCAATAGTTCAATATTTTGTGGAACGCCACAGAGCCCTTACATAAAGAATGATGATATGGAGTGCAATATGTTATAGTAGGAGATTACTCTTGGTCTTCATCGATGGCAACTTAAACGCAGCCAGTTACATTGCCAATGTGCTGGAGCCTGTTGCACTTCCATTTCTTTGGAGGTTGTAAACTTCCATTATTCTACCACATAACGCACGCCCTTATATAGTAAGGGACGCAATACGATGTTTACAAGAAGCTATCGTTGTTATTTCTTTACGACCTTCTCGCTCGCCAGATTTCTCAATCATTCAACATGTTTAGGATATGATCGGTAGAAGGCTAAGTGAATTACCACACCCACTGAACGACTTGAAATATCTTAAAATTCGCATTCAAGAAACTTGGGACGATATACCGCAGGAAAAAATTGATCAGTTGATTGATAGTATGCGCCACTGCGTCGTGTAAACGAGTGCATAGGAGATCATATTGGAGCAACAAATTACTGAAAAATTTTTTCATTTCTGCTCTTTTGTTCCCATTTCGAATGGACCTGCGCCTTGCCTAGATTAGAGCCAACTACAGGTTCAACCGAAGCAGTAGTGTCGTTAGTGAGGAACCCGACTAAGACAGGTCTCCGAAAGAGGTCAGCGGCTTTTTCGGTACTTAAATTAGCAGAGACTATAGGGGTCGGTATGGCAGTCTAAGACACACTACTGCGATGTGGAAAGCAACGGGAAACCACCACAATACCTCCCACGTACACACTACATGTAATTTTCCAATGTTCCACCCCAAAAGTATACATTGGCCAGAAAGCAAGTTTTTTTTACCTGAAAAATTTTGAATTTTCCGAACCCTTGCTGTTCCAAGCAAGGTAGGGATCTTTAACGTACGTGACAACACTCACACACTCCATTTTACTTCTCATCAGAACGAGGGCGTATTTTTGTGAAAATGCTCGCTTAACATTTTCAAGCGGACCGTGTCGGATTCGAACCCGGGATCTTGGACGTAGTAGTCACACGCATACCAACTATGCCACGGAGCCGCTTTCCCAAGTACACAGCGTACCTAAACTATAATAAAATAATGTCATTCTCAGGGTTAAAAAATTCCGGAGTTAAAATAGTCCCCCATTCGGATTTCCGGGAGGAAACTACTTCGGAGGATGCGATCGGAAAGTTCAGAATAAGAGTCGGGAACATTTTGTGAGTCGAGCGTGGAATGTTAGAAGTATGAAGCAACTAGGTAAGCTAGAGAACCTAAAAATCGAAATGAATAGGTTATCACTAGACATAGTAGGGATCAGCGAAGTTCGGTGACCAGAAGCGGGGAATTTTTGAAGTGGAGACTTCGGAGTAATTCATACAGGAGCAGAGGAAGGAAATTTGGGTGTGGGGATAGTTATGCGGAAAAGGTAGGATACTGTGTAGAAAATTACTTACAAAAGAACGAAGAGTACTGATGGTTAGATTAGAATCTAAACCGGTAAATACAGCGATAATACAAGTATACATGCCCAGCTCTAGCTACAGTGAGGAAGAGGTAGAAGCGATCTACAAAGATATCGAAGACATTAAAATACGTAAAAGGACAGGAAAATTTAATAATTACGGGAGATTTTAATGCAGTGGTAGGTGAAGGTAGGGAAGGAGGGGTAGTAGATTTATTTGGTTAAGGCACGAGAAACAGCAGGGGAAATAGGCTGGTAGAATTTTGCGATAAGAACAATTTAATCATCACATACACCTTATTTCAACATCATGCTAGAAGACGATATACGTGGAAGATGCCAGGAGATATAGGAAGATATCAAATAGATTACATTCTTGTTGTACAACGGTTTAGGAATCAAGCTACCCAGAAGCAGATATAGACACTGACCACAACATCGTAATTATGAAGGCCGCACTTAAATTTAAAAATTTGAAAAAGGAAACGCAAAAGGACACTTTGACTTACTGAAACTAAAAGATCAAAATATTCAAAAAAGATTTAAAAAAAAGTCGAATAAATTGCTGAAAGATATCGGGAAAATATCTGATATTAAGGAAGTAGAAACAGAATGCAATAACATTAAATCCAGCCTAAACATGGCGGCCAGAGATATTCTGGGGTACACACAAAAAAAACCAAGGATAACAAAGGATATTCTGATGTTAATAGAAGGAAGACGAAAATACAAAAGTAAATCCGACGAAATGGGAAAACTGAGATACAAAGCCATAAAATGGGAAATTATTCGCAAATGCAGGAAAGCTAAAGAACAATGAATTGATGAAAAGTGCAAAGAGGTACAAACTAAGATGGAAGTAGGCAAGACAGATGAAGTATACGAACTAATTAGAATCAATTTTAAGAATATAAAACCGTATAGCAAAAATATAAGGGACGTGGGAGGACACGCCATTATAGAAAATGTAGAGAAAGTGGTTAGATGGCTAGATTATATAGGGAATCTATATGCACGGGAGGAACTAACATCATTAGAACAGGAATCAGACATTGAAAATGATGACTTGGGATACTCTATACTTAGAGATGAGTTTGAATTAGCATTAAATGGTCTGAAAATGGTAAGGCGCCCGGTACAGATAAGGTGCAAGCAGAAACTCTAAAAGCCGCTGGATAGGCAGTAACAGAACGTCTCTTCAAACTTGTAAGCTATATGTATGAGACAGGAGAGATACCCAAAGATTTCAAACGTAACATCATAGTAACTATATAAAAAAGGAAGGCGCGGATAGATGTGAAAATTTTCGAATAATAAGTTTGACAGCACACGTGTCAAAAATATTAACTAGAATTGTACAAAGACGAATAGAAAAATGAGCTGAAGAAATACTGGGAGAATACCAATTTGGGTTTAGGCGAAACAGAGGAACACGGGAGGCTATTTTAGCTCTTGAGAGTGATAATGGAGAAAACAATAGAAAAAGGGGAAAGCGTGTATATAGGGTTTGTAGATCTGGAAAAGCATTCGACAATGTAAAATGGAAAAGAATGTTCGAATTACTCAAAAAAATTGAAATGCGTTATAGGGATAGACGAATAGTACATAGCTTATACAAAGAGCAAACAGCAGTAATAGAATTAGAGCAGGAACGTAGACAAGTAAACATTAAGAAAGATTTGAGACAGGGATGTGCCCTATCCCCATTAATTTTAACTTGTACATTGAAGAGGCAAGGAATACTGTCAAATGCAGGAAGACATTTGGAATTACTATGCAGGGACAAAAAAATGATATGCTTAAATTTGCAGATGATATAGTGGTATTAGCATCTAGCAAGAAAGAGTTAGAAGCTGCTCTTAATGAAATAGAAACGGTATGAAAATTAACAAAACTAAAACTAAACTACTAGTATACAAAGGAGGGGAAAATAAATCAAACACAAGAATACAAATATGTAACAAGAACTTACAAGAGGTTAAGGATTTCTGCTACCTAGGGAACCAAATAACGCAAAATGAGAAAAGCGCAAAAGATATAAAACAAAGATTAGCATAAGTTCGTGATACATTTAACAAGAAAAAGCAAATACTATGTTCAAAGACAACAAACTTAGAAATGAGGAAAAGATTGCTTAAAACATATGTGTGGAACACTGTAGAAGCAGACAAGGAAAAGGTAGAAGCCTTTGAAATGTGGTGATACAAACGAATGATGAAGATATCACGGACAGAAAAAGTTAAGAACAAAGAGATACTAAAAATGGTAGAGGAAGAAAGAAATATGTGGAAAACTGTAAAAAATAGGTGAGATACGATGATAGCCACATACTACGGCATGAGGGAATAGTGCGGAATATATTAGAATCAGAGATAGGAAAAAAGAGAAGTAGAGGTAGACCTAGGTTAGACTATTGCACACAGATAGTGAAAGATGTAGGCTGTATAAATTTCAGGGAAATGTGTAGGCTAGCTCAGAATAGAAATCAATGGAGGTACGCATCCAACCAGTCCCAAGATGGATAAACTAATGACGAAAAAGAAACTGTACTTAAACATGATGATTCTTATAACAAACTACAGGTATTGGTTGTGCAATATTCTCGAATAATATTAATTGTGTGAAAGGATTTACTGGAAAACTATTAATTCGGCAAATGTCGTAAGTGTTGGGGGATCTTGGCAGCCACAGGCTGCTTAACCCCCTGCACATACCTTACATGTGATTTTATAATGCTCCACCCGAAGGTACTACATTGGCCAGGAAGCGAGTTTTTTTACCTGAAAAATTTGGAATTTTTCCGAACCCTTGCTGTTCCAAGCAAGGTAGGGATCTTTAACGTGCGTGACAACACTTCTCACACGGGACCTCCATTTTACCTCTTATCCGAACGAGGGTGTATTTTTGTGAAAAATGCTCGCCTAACATTTTTCAAGCGGACCGTGTCGATTCGAACCCGTGACCTTGGGCGTAGTTGCCCCCCTGCACATACCACTGAATCTCGGTGAAATAGGGCATATAATTAGAAAACAATTGAAGGGGAACCGAGCTGTATAAAGGCTGTGTAGAAATTTCAGGAACTGTGTAAGCTAGCTCAAAATATAAATAAGTGGAGATGCGTGTTCAACCAGTTTTGAGAGGTCTATTAAGCTGTCTGAGCCAGATTATCAGCAAAAAAATAGCAAATAATTTATATATTGTTAATTTTTTTATTTTATTTTGTGTAAGTATTTTTTTTAGTTGGCTAGATAGCTTAATATTAAACTATCTAGCCACTTGTAACTTTTTTACAGATATAGCAAAAAAATTGGTTTTATCAGCAAAAAAGGAAATAATTAACAGATAAATCCTATATATATTTTGATGTGTTCTGATAATTTGGCTCAGACTTTAATGTACTTTATTCTTGGAAATTCGAAGTGGGCATATAATATTTTGTCGTTTTTTATATTAATTTCGGGAGCAAAAAATTCGGGGGCTACATATTTTAAGAGTAAATAATTCAGAAAACGTAGGTATTCTTTAGTCATGCTAGCAATTAATTTCTTTAATGTACTTTACTCTTGTAGATATTGATATTAATTTTATTATTTGAAAATTTGATTTTTTTTCTTTTGCAAGTGGTAGCAAAAAATAGCAAATAATTTATATATTGTTAATTTTTTTATTTTATTTTGTGTAGGTATTTTTTTAGTGGGCTAGATAGCTTAAAATTAAACTATCTAGCCACTTGTAACTTTTTTACAGATATAGCAAAAAATTGGTTTTATCAGCAAAAAATTGGTTTTATCAGCAAAAAAGGCAAATAATTAGCAAATAATTCCTGTATATATTTTGATGTATTCTGATAATTTGGCTCAGACAGCTTAATAGACCTATAGTTTTGAGACTGAAAACCTGATGATTATTATATACAACTATAGGTATTGGTTGTGAAATATGTGCAACTAATGTTGATTGTGGGAAAAGATATCTTGGACAAAATATTAAATCGACAATAGTTCAAGTGCTGGGGAACTTGGCAGCCACAGGCTGCTTACCCCCCTTCACAATCACTGAATGTCGGAGAAATAGGGTATATAATTGTAAAGCAATAGAAGGGGACCGAACTGCATCTAATAAGTAAGAACAGCGCCTATGATCAAAGACAACAAACATAGAAACAAGAAGAAAATCGTTGAAAGCATTATGTGTGGAGCACAGCACAGTATGCCTATGAAATACGGACAGTGGGAAAAGCAGACACAAAAACGCTAGCAGACTTTTGAAATGTTGTGCTTCCGATGTATAAGGATGATAGCAAGGACAGACAAAGTAAATAACAAATAGGTTATAGAAATAGTAGGGAATAAAGATATATGTGGAAAAAAATTAGGAGAAATAGACTGGCAGAACACGTTCTAAAGCATTTGTGGGGAATAGTATGGGATATATTACGAGCATAGATAGGAAGAAGGAGGTAGATGTAGACCTAGATCTGATAGTGATAGATGCAGGCTGTGCAAATTGGAAAATGTGTAGATTAGTTCAGAATTTATTTATTTATTAGTTCCAACGTTTCAGTAGTCTGCTACCTGAAATTTAAACAGACATGGCTTCCCCACAGAAAGTAACCGTCATGTGTTTTGTGTGTGTGTACGTGTGGGGTGGGGATGGTTGTGTGTACGTGTGGGATGGGGATGGTTGTGTGTATGTGTGTTGTGTGTGTGATGTTGGTCCGTGTTACGTTCCCCCTCTAGGACCAGGACCATCGGCAGCCGGATATCCCAGTCGTCAAGGACAGTTCAGAATAGGAAACAATGAGGGTACGCGTCTAACCAGTTTTAGGACTGAAGACCTAATGATGATGAATACGTTTGAATAGTTAAACATGTCTGCAAAGTTTGTTAAAAAAATTCACAACTTTTCTCAATATTGCAATTTCCATGTCACTTAGTATATGCAATAAATTATTACAATTTTCGTTAAATATATTAATTTTTTTGGTCATGAATTAAATTATGCAATGGAAACATGTATCGTCGTGGACAAGTGTAGAGCTTATCTGCAGCCCGTGTGCATACTTAAGGTGCCCTGATTGGTTTTAAAGTTTGCGGTTTAAAATGTTGGTGCTAACTTCGCGCAACTCTAGGGTTTTACCACCATGGATGGTAGAAAGGATTCCTACAAGTGTAACTAAAATATTGTAAACACAGAGAGTCGAGATAAACGTAAAACAATTCATAACAGTCAAAATCGGTTAACATTTTACTGAAGCTGATGAACTTTTGCCTATTGCTATTTTGTGGGTACAAACAAATCACAAACGATGCGAACTGCTACTAAAACAATCTCGTTTAGCCCTAATTTACAGCATAACAAAACGTCAGTGAGATCATCCATTTTTCACCTGACGTCGGTGATTACTTAACAGCCGAAATAGGTCGAAGTAAATTAGGCAAGCACACGTAAATATTTAAAAATATACTCCGTCCCGACGATTTGATAGGCAGATTTCATTAATACTATAATTGAAAAGCAATTATCCGTTTTACGTAGCAAGCGCTCGTGTGAACTTGCAGTACACGTCACTTTGGTGTAGGAGCGATGGGGTCGATGTCCGTCCTCTAAAAACCGTACCGTGCCGTGTTCGCTGATATTTAGTTGGTCAAACTCAGCTGCCAACGAACTTGTCCACTGTCTCTAAAAATTAATAAATACAACCGTTCTTTTTTAAACATTTACGACGTATCCACATGCAAACTCAATTAGGGAAATTTCGTTTATACAACACAGAAAATGATGGAGGCGACGGCGGCGCATTTACAATCGCACAACCATATGCAAATTCAATTATCCTGGTTTTGCTATTTTAAATTGCAGTTGCAACATTGAAAACGGTTTTTTTATGTGCGCCTTTGACGCATTTTGAAGCGTTGTGCAAATATAGAGTACAAATAGTGCGTCCAATATCAGCGGAAATTTGCGAAAATTATCGCAAAATTACTGAACCAAAAAAAGTTTATTCTATTAATTAGCATTTAGAGATCGTTTCGCCTGCACTTAGTTCATACGTGAGAATCTATTACGGTTTTGACTACCCTACAAATTAAAAATAGATCCTTGCGTAATGAAAGAGAGGGCATGAACTCTCTACCTATGTGAAAACTGACCTGACTCTGAGTTGCTTTAAATCGATTTTATTGTGTTGTGTCGCTTCGCTCGCTCGTACAGATACGATTTATCTTTAGTCACACATTGGTGACTAATACTGGCAATTGTGAAATAAATAAGGATTTAAATTTTAGGTTATCGTCCTTGAATCTATTTTTCTTTAAACTTTTTTCCTATAAAGCGTTTATCGGTTTTACACAGAGAAAAGCTTTAATAAACTTGATTTTAACATAGAAACATTTTGATTTTCCAACTCGTACGATTCTCCACAAATGGCGTAGACTTTGTTTGCAATTACATTTTTGTTTCCATGTGTGTATGGTGGATGTTGCTCAAGTCTGAGCCAAACTATGTCGCCTGTGTGCACAATATAATATTACGAGGCCTGTTCAATTGAAACCCATCTTTGGTTCAGGAAAAATTTATTGACAACTAAATTTACAAATAATTGCCACTACGATTAAGGCACATATCCCATTGTTTCGTCAACTTATGTATACCCTGCCTAAAGAAATCTTGTGGCTGCTGCTCGAAGAATTCTTTCACGGCGTTATGTACTTCTTCGTCCGACTGAAAACAGTTACCTTTTAACGCTTTTTTCAGTGGCCCAAAGATGTGAAAATCGCAAGGCGATAACTCGGGACTATAGGGTAGATGCTCTAATATCCTCCATTTCTTTCGCTGTAGATTTTCTTTCACTACGTTAGCAACATGAGATAGAGCTTTGTCGTGAAGCAGAAGAAACCACGTGAAAGCTTCCCTGGACGTTTTCGTCTTATTGCTTGATGGAGCTTGTTCAAAATTTCGTTATACTCGTATAATGAAATTTTGTACATGCTCCATCAAGCACTAAAACGAAAACGTCCAGGAAAGCTTTCACGTGGTGTCATTCTGCTTTACAACAAAGCTCGACCTCGTGCTACTAACGTAGTGAAAACTTCCCTGGACGTTTTCGTCATATTGCTTGATGGAGCTTGTTCAAAATTTCGTTATACTCGTATAATGAAATTTTGAACAAGCTTCATCAAACATTAAAACGAAAACGTCCAGGAAAGCTTTCACGTGGTGTCATTCTGCTTTACAACAAAGCTCGACCTCGTGCTATTAACGTAGTGAAAACTTCCTGGACGTTTTCGCCATATTGTGATGGAGCTTGTTCAAAATTTCTTTATACTCGTATAATGAAATTTTGAACAAGCTCCATCAAGCACTAAAACGAAAACGTCCAGGGAAGCTTTCACGTGGTGTCATTCTGCTTTACGACAAAGCTCGACCTCATGCTACTAACGTGGTGAAAGCTTCCCTGGACGTTTTCGTCTTTTGCTTGATGGAGCTTGTTCAAAATTTTGTTATACTCGTATAATGAAATTTTGAACAAGCTCCATCAAACACTAAAACGAAAACGTCCAGGGAAGCTTTCACCTGGTGTCATTCTGCTTCACGACAAAGCTCGACCTCATGTTGCTAAGGTAGTGAAAAAAATCTACAGCGAAAGAAATGGAGGATATTAGAGCATCCACCCTATAGTCCCGCTTTATCGTCTTCCGATTTTCACATCTTTGGGCCACTGAAAAAGGCGTTAAAAAGTAACCGTTTTCAGTCGGACGAAGAAGTACAAAACGCCGTGAAAGAATTCTTCGAGCAGCAGCCACAAAATTTCTTTAGGCAGGGTATACATAGGTTGACGAAATAATGGGATGTACCTTAATCTTAGTGGCAATTATTTGTAAATTTAGTTGTCAATAAATTTTTCCTGAACCAAAGATGGGTTTCAATTGAACAAGCCTCGTACATACGCCACTTTTCTTTGTGATAACTAAAAGTTGACGCATAAATAGGTACTCATAAATACAATTTCAATAAATGCTAATAATTTCATGTAATTTTGAAACGAGATATGCGCTACACCTTATTACAATTTTTCTTTTTGGGAAAATTTGTGTGAATCACAGCCAAACTCTGGACTTTACTCTAAGCGGAACGGACATGGGGGTTGTTTTCAAAGATGTTTAAAAGAGCGCCACTACGTTTAGAAAAAAAGGGAACTGTAGGACCCGAAAGAAAGTAAGACCTATACTAAAATTAAGTACAACGATGAGATACCTACAAGAAATTCATCATCATTAGGTCTTCAGTCCTGAAACTGGTTAGACGCGTACTCTCGTTGTTTCCTATTCTGAACTAAGCTTCACATTTTCCTGAAATTTACACAGTCTGTATCTATCACTATCTGATCTAGGTCTACATCTACCTCATTTTCCTATCTCTGCTTGCAATATATCCCATACTATTCCTCAAAAATGCATTAGAACGTATTCTGCTCTTCTATTTCTTCTATTTTTTCCCACAGATATCATTGTTCCCCTAGTATTTCTATAACCTATTTGTTATTAACTTTTTCTGTCCATACCTTCATCCTCATACATCTGAAGCACAACATTTCAAAAGGCTGCTACTGTTTTTCCGTCTGCTTTTCCTACTGCCCGTATTTCATAGGCATACTGTGCTGTGCTTCACATATATGCTTTCAACAATTTTCTTCTTGTGTCTATATTTGTTGTCTTTCATCATAGACGCTGTTCTTCCTTATTAGATGCAGTTCGGTACCCTTCTATTGTTTTACAATTATATATTCGATTTCTCCGACATTCAATGGTTGTGAAGGGGGGGAGGGGTAAGCAGCCTGTGACTGCCAAGTTCCCCCAACACTTAACATTTGCCGATTTAATATTTTTTCCAATATATCTTTTCGCACAGTCAACATTAGTTGCAGATATTTCACAACCAACACCTGTAGTTGTTTATAATAATTATCAGATTTATCTGCGCTTACTTATATTCTGAGCTAGTTTACACAGTTCCCTGAAATTCTTATACAGCCTATATACAGCTCGGTTCCCCTTCTATTATTTTATAATTTTATGCCCTATTTCATCGAGATTCAGTGAAGGAAGTTAAGCAGCTTATGGTTGTCAAGATCCCCCAACACTTAGACATTTGCCGAAGCAATAGCTTTCCAGTAAATTCTTTCACACAATTAACATTATTCGAGAATCATCAAGTTTAAGTACAGTTACTTTTTTCGTCATTAGTTTATCCATCTTGGGACTGGTTGGATGCGTACCTCCATTGATTTCTATTCTGAACTAGCCTATACATTTCCCTGAAATTCCTACAGCCTACATCTTTCACAATCTCTGTGCAGTAGTCTAACCTAGGTCTACCTCTACTTCTCTTTTTTCCTATCTCTGCTTCTAATATATTCCTCACTATTCCGTCATGCCGTAGTATGTGGCCTATTATCCTATCTCTCCTATTTTTTACCTTTTTCCACATATTTCTTTCATCCCCTACGAATTTTAGTACTTCTTCGTTCTTAACTTTGTCTGTCCATGATATCTTCATCATACGTCTGTAGCACTACATTTCAAAGGTTTCTACCTTTTTCTGGTCGGCTTCTTCTGCTGTGCAGGCTTCACAGCCGTACAGTGTTGTGCTCCACACATGTTTTAAGCAATCTTTTCCTTGTTTCTATGTTTGTTTTCTTTAAACACAGTAGTTAATTTTTCTTGTTAAATGTAGCACGACCATGTGCTGATCTTTGTTTTATAACTTTTGCGCTTTTCCCATCTTGCGTAATTTGGCTTCCTAGGTAGCAGAAATCCTTAACCTCTTGTAAGTTCGTATTACATATTAGTATTCTTATTTTTGATTTATTTTCCTCTCCTTTGCATACTAGTACTTTAGTTTTAGTATTGTTAATTTTCATACCGTATCTCTCTGTTACAACCGTTTCCATTTCACTAAGAGCAGCTTCTAACTCTTCCTTGCTAGATGCTAATAACGCTATTTCATCTGCAAATCTAAGCATATCAATTTTTTGTCCCTGCATAGTAATTCCAAATGTCTTCCTGCCTTTGACAGTATTCGTTGCTTCTTGAATGTACAAGTTAAAAATTAACGGAGATAGGGCACATCCCTGTCTCACCACTTTCCTAATGTTTACTTCTCTACGTTCCTGCTTTAATTCAATTACTGCTGTTTGCTTTTTGTATAAGCTATGTACTATTCGTATATCCCTATAACTCATTCCAATCTTTTTGAGCATTTTGAACATTTTTTTCGATTTTACATTGTAGAATGCTTTTTCCAGATTACAAACCCTATTACACGCTTTCCCCTTTTTCTATTGTTTTCTCCATTATCACTCTCAGAGCTACAATAGTCTCCGGTGTTCCCCTGTTTCGCCTAAACCCAAATTGACCTTCTCCTAGTATTTCTTTAGCTCGTTTTTCCATTCGTCTTTGTACAATTCTAGGTAATATTTTTGACACGTGTGCTGTCAAACTTATTATTCGCAAATTTTCACATCCATCCGCACCTTTCTTTTTTGGTATAGTCACCATTTCATTAAGAGCAGCTTCTAACTCTACTTTGCTAGATGCTAATACCGCTATATCATCTGCAAATCTAAGCATATCAATTTTTTGTCCCTGCATAGTAATTCCAAATGTCTTCCTGCCTTTCACTGTATTCGTTGCCTCTTCAATGTACAAGTTAAAAATTAATGGAGATAGGGTACATCCCTGTCTCACCCCTTTCCTAATGTTTACTTCTCTAGGTTCCTGCTCTAATTCTTTTACTGCTGAATGCTATTTGTATAAGCTATGTACTAATCGTCTATCCCTATAACTCATTCCAATCTTTTTGAGTATTTCGAACATTTTTTTCGATTTAAATTGTCGAATGCTTTTTCTAGATTACAAACCCTATTACACGCTTTCCCCTTTGTCTATTGTTTTCTCCATTATCAGTCTCAGAGCTATAATAGTCTCCCGTGTTCCCCTGTTTCGTCTAAACCGAAATTGACCTTCTCCTAGTATTTCTTCAGCTCGTTTTTCCATTCGTCTTTGTACAATTCTAGGTAATGTTTTTGACACGTCTGCTGTCAAACTTATTATTCGAAAATTTTCACATCTATCCGCACCTTTTTTTTTGGTATAGTTACACCATGATGTTACTTTTGAAATCTTTCGATATCTCGCCTGTCTCATACATATAGCTTACAAGTTGGAAGGGACGTTCTGTTACTGCTTGTCCAGCGGTTTTAGAGTTTCTGCTTGCACCTTTTTCAGACTCTTTAATGCTAATTCAAACTCATCTCTAAGTATTGGCTATCCCAAGTCATCACTTTCAATGTCTGATTCCTGTTCTAGAAATTATAAGATTAAAAAAATAGACACACGATGAAACAATTTGCGCCTCCATATAGTTTAAAATTAAAGCAATACAATATAGTGATTATCACTTTGTATCTCATAACATAACCAAACATCATTAGAATACTTTGTATTTTTAATCACTCTAAACCGTTTTTTTTTAATAAAGAGAGATGAAAGTTTTCTTAGATCATTATATAGAAACACAAAATATTTATGTTACAAATTAATAATGTATAGACGGATATTTGATAATAAATTCTGTATCGTTAATATTAAAAAATGCATTATTGTTTTAATATCTAAGGATAAAAATATTTCGAACCTTAGTGCTTGGTTCTTAAAATTACAACAAAAAATTTTATGTGAGAAACTGGATTTATTTTCGTTTCATAAACCTTAATTGAACTTCTAGTACTTCTTCAGCCCGTTTTTCCATCCGCTTTGTACAATTCTAGTTAATATTTTTGACACGTGCGCTGTCAAACTTATTGTTCGAAAATTTTCACATCTATCCGCGCTTCTCTTTTTTGGTATAGTACTACTAGGAGTGCTCGGTAAGTATCGGGAATAAATAACATTAAGGTATGAAAACTTCTTTACTGTTTTTTAAAATATTCTCCACGATGATTGATACACTTTTGCATACGTTGGAACCAATTTTCATAGCATTTTTTCCATTCCAATTGAGATATCTCCAAAACATGGGTTTTGAACGCATCAACCGCCTCTTCTGGTGTCGAAAATCGTTGTCCATGCAGTTTGTTCTTCACGTGTGGGAACAAAAAGAAATCATTACGTGCCAAATCAGGACTATACGGCGGATGACCCATCAATTCGATAGTATGAGTGCTCAAATAGTCACTTGTTTGAGCCGATGTGTGAGACCTCGCATTGTCATGATGGAGAATGATTCGGTGTCGTCGGTTTATTTTTCTTATTTCTCCGAAAAGCTGTGGCAAACAAATGGCTGTATATCAAGCAGAATTAACTGTTTGACGATCCTCTAAAGCAACGGTCGTGACATGTCCATTTCTTCAGAAAAAACAGGCAACCATTTTCTTCGAAGTGCTTCAAGCGCGGACAACTTTTGTTAGACTTCGTTCATCTTAGAAGACCCATACAGTCGATTGCTGTTTACTTTCCTTACGAATAAATCCAAGATTCGTGACCTGTGTAGGTGTTATACACTGTGTTTGATGCACTGCAATCATATTTTTTGAGCATTTTTTGTGCCATTCGACACGTGTCTTTTTTTTGAATGATTGTCAAATTATGTGGAATCCAACGCGCACATAGCTTTCTCACAGCTAAATGTTTATGTAATATCGAATGTATACTTGTCATACTAATGCCTATAGATGCCTGAAACTCAACGATAAGTCACATGACGATCTTGCATTATCAATTCTCGCACAGCTTCAATGTTTTCTGGCACAACAGCCGATTTTGGGCGACCTTTAAATTCATCCGCTAGCGAACTATGTCTACGATTGAATTCACTATATCAACGATATACAGTGGTTTTACTTAAAGCTTTTTCCCCAAAAGTCGAAATAAGTTGATTCGGGTACTGTTATGGAGATAATCCACGTCTGAAATCGTAAAAAATCATCGCACGAAAATGTTCACGAGTTAATTGCGTTTTTTGGCCGAAACCAAATTTTCAACTCAAACAAAACAAAACAAATATTGTTCATATGGTAAAATGTTATAAGTAACTATACTGTCAAAAATGACAAACTTTAGGTTAGAAACGTCAGATCGCGCCTAGCAACACTAGTGTTGTCAGTTTTCGATATATATTTAGCACCTCTCGTATGATGATACGTTTGAAATTTTTGGGTATCTCACCTGATTCATACATCTAGCTTACAAGTTGGAAGAGACGTTCTATTATTGCTTGTCCAGCGACTTTTAAAGTTTCTGCTTGCACCTTATCTGTACCCGGTGCCTTACCATTTTTCAGACCTTTTAATGCGAAATTCAAACTCATCTCCAAGTATAGGATATCCCAAGTCATCTTTTTCAATGTCTGATTCTTGTTCTAATGCTGTTACCTAGTTCTTCTCCGGCATATAGATTTCCTATATATTCTTGCCATCTATCCACGTTCTCTACATTTTCTATAATGACGTTTCCTCCCGCCTCTTTTATATTTTTGCTATTTGGTTATATATCTTTAAAATTCATTCTAATTAGTTTGTATGCTTCGTCTGTTTTTCCTTACCGTTTTCCTGACCTTTTAATGCTAATTAAAACCCATCTCTAAGTATATGATATCCCAATTAATCGTTTTAAATGTCTGATTCTTGTTCTAGTGCTAATAGTTCCTCTTGTGCATATAAATTATCTATATATTCTTGTCATCTAATCACTTTTCTATCTTTTCTATAATGATGTTTCCTTCCGCACCCTTTATATTGGCGTTTCCTTCTGTGTCCCCTATATTTTTGCTATACTGTTTTATATTCCTAAAATTCCTTCTAATTTGTTTGTATGCTTTATCTGTCTTTCCTATTTCCATTTTAGTTTGTACTTATTTGCACTTTTCATCAATCCATTGCTCTTTAGCATTCCTGCATTTGCGAATAATTTCCCATTTTATGGCTTTCTATCTCTATTTTCCAGCTTTGTGTGGTCTGTTTTTGTATTTTCGTCTTTCTTCTATCAAATTCAGAATAACTTTTGTTATTCGTAGTTACTTATTTTCTTTTTGTGTATACCCCAGAATATCTCTGGCCGCCATGTCTAAGCTGGATTTAATGTTATTTCATTCTGTTTCTACTTCTTTCTTCATCATCAGGTCTTCAGTCCTGGAACTGGTTAGACGCGTACTCTCATTGTATCCTATTCTGTGCTAACCTACACATTTCGCTAAAATTTGCAGTCTGTATCTTTTACTATCTGTGTGCAATATACTGATATAGGTATACCTCTACCTCTTTTTCCTATTTCTGCTTGTAATATATCCTGCACTATTTCCCACAAATGCCTTAGAACGTATCCTACCCTACTATTTTTCATATTTTTTTCCCCACAGATATATTTATTCCTCTACTATGTCTATAACCTTTTTGTTATTATCTTTGTATGTTCATACTATCATCCTCATGCATCTGAAGCACAACATTTCAAAAAGCTTCTGTCCGTTTTTCTGTCAGCTTCTCCTACTGCCCCTATTTCATAGACGTGCTGTGCTGTGCCCCACACATATGCTTTCAACAATTTTCTCCTTGTTTCTTTGTTCGTTGTCTTCGAAATTAGCCGCTGCTCTTTCTTGTAAGATGCAGTTCGGTTCCCTTCTATTGTGTATAAATATATACCCTATTTTCCCGATATTCAGTAGTATGTAAAGGAAGACGGCTCCGTGACGTAGTTAGTATGTGCGTGACTACTACACCCGGGTTCGAATCGATACGGTCCGCTTGAAAATGTTAGGCGAGCATTTTCATTAAAATGCACCGTCGTTCGGATGAGAGGTAAAACGGAGGTCCCGTTTGTGAGTGTTGTCATGCACGTTAAAGATCCCTACCTTGCTTGGAACAGCAAAGGTTCAGCCAAATTCCAAATTTTTCGGGTAAAAAAATCGTTTCCTGCCCAATGTAGTACCTTCGGGTGGAGCGTTAGAAAATCACATATAAAGTATGTGAAGTGGGTTAAGCAGTCTGCGGCTACCAAGATCCTCCAACACTTGAACATTTGCTGAATTAATAGTTTTCCAATATATCCTTTCGCACAATCAACATTAGTTGAAAAGCCAGCTTACACCGTTCCCTGAAATTCCCACAACCTACATACAGCTCGGTCCCCTTCTGCTGTTTCCTGATTATATGCCCTATTCCACCAGGATTGTGGTATGTGAAGAGGGTTAAGCAGCCTGTGGGTACCAAGGATCCTCCACTACTTCCACCTATTGAAGAAATACATATATTTAATTTATTATAACCAAAAAAATTCCATATTACGTAATAATAAAACCCGAGGTTTAGCCCGTTATTAAAATAGAATAGATTCAAAATATTTAACTTTGTTAATGATAATAATAATCGCAGATTTTACGACTAACTCGAAATAAATTCGAAGTACCTTAAAATTTATAACTGAATATTTAATAAGATTCTACAGGATGTTAGACAAATAATTGTTTAAAATTGCGAGTGAGTAAGTTTTGCTAATACGCGCAAAGTAACTTTGGAAACAGTACTAGATGCGCCAAATTATTTAATTACAGGGATGGAACGTAACAGAGTTCACTATATTTTTAGCGTTTGGTCGCGTTTGATCTTCACTGCTAAATCGGGCAGATGCAAATCCTTATGATGAAAAACGTGCTTTTTCTTTTTACGTAACCCGTGGGTAATTGAAGGGTTAGATTCCTTTAATAGAATTGTTAATATGTTTACCCATACCCTTCACAGCCTGTGGGAAGGAATATTATATGATGACGACCAACGGCTGTTTGTTTTACTCCTGAACGGTATGTAATTGACTAGTCTAGCAATTTTAAGAGCAACACTTTAGACTAGGATTTATCTAACAATTTGGGGTTTTATTTTTAAATGGCACTACTGTAGATTTACGTGTCTTTTTGTGTACTTATATGTTTCAGTAGCTCTAGTCAAAACGAATTCGGTCTGCATCGATATAGTAAGTAAGTATTTAGATTATGTAGGTTTCTGCCGCTGTGTATATATGAATAGTATCAATTTCTTGCTGTGTCAACATAGATTATTATTAATTACGGTGGTTAAATCCGCTTAGTTTGCTATCCTATTTATGTGGCAGGAGGTGTGTAATTGCATAGTTCTTTTGTTTCTAAAACGCCCTTTGATGTGATTGTTACTAGATATAATTAGTATTTAAGGAGTGGAAGATACAGATGTTTGATCCTTACAATTTAATTTCGTTTTGCTATTCAAATTCCAAGAAATTATTTATTCGAGTTATATTTTATGTGTGTTTCGTGTTTAATTATTCTTGCAGGTACAGATGTTCGAAGGAAAGGGTGAATTAATTGGTGTGTACTGTCGTTTCGTTGTTTACACCCCCTCAATCTCTGTGCTTAGCGTTGCATTCGTTTTCTTACACTTTCTCCCCCATTCCTTTGTTATCCCGTAATGCGAGCGAGCATTTCGTTCTGATTTCGTACTGGTACGCTTGTATTGCAGGACACATTTTTCGTAGATTCCCACAATCTTGAATTCAACATGTGTTACTGCACTTATTTCCCCTTTGATTTGTTTGTAATTCAGTAGTTTTATGCGTGTGTGCATACTTACAAATAAGGAATGCGAAGCGTGAAAATTAAGTCATCAGTCACGGGTAGCTAGACTACAACCTCATAATAACATTAAGGTTAAGATATATTTTCAAGGTTTGCAGTTAGAATCTATAGAATAAAGTAGGCTTAATTATGAATCATATTTTTCCATGTGTGGTGATTATAAATACAGTATCTGTACAAATGGCACATCATGATACAATCAATTTGCAACGAACCAGAGAAGATAGGTCAGTTTCTCTATTACATAAGCATCTATTTATAATTTGTAGGGTAGTTCAAGACCATAGTAGATTCTTGCTTATAAAATAAATGCGATGTAATTTGTAATATGACCTCTAAATGGTAATAGAATAAATGTTTAAATGCCACGATATTAACAATGTTTTTTTCACAAGCGTTTTCCACTTTGAAGTTAGGTACCTTATGCTATAATGAAAGATGTAAGAAACGTATGTGTAATATTGTTTGGACACTTTTACGGAGTAAATCATTCACGAAATATGTCTTCACATTCCGCACATCTAACTTTTCTTTTAATATGGAGGAAAACCGCCTCTCCCCGCACACACGCGCGCGCACACACACCTCACCCACGCACGCACAAACACACACACACAAACGCGATGAAAATCGCAACCTTTAAAAACACAAACATTTCTATTTTCTCTTATTACGAACTAAAAGGATATGAATATTTTTGTGAAGTAAATATTTCGTTTATTTTAAAAAGTAAAAACAAAATGGTTGAAGGTATGCGATGAAGGTGTGTATTAGTACGAAATCTGTCCCATGTATTTCTCCATAAAAATATTTAGGTTTTGTTTTGCAAATTTTTAATTACAATCACAATCTATTGAAACGAGTTCTATAATTGTCCTTTGGCCTAATAATTTTTCTTCGCAGTTACAGATATTTACAGTTTTGTATTGTTTATATTCACTCTAGCTTAATCACTATTTGAAGGCACTAATTTAATCTTCTAAGTAGGGCGAATTAACGTTTTTATGGGACAAACCTTACTGATAACATATAACATTTATATCAGGTAAGCGAATTTATCTTTGCATTAATTTATGTATATCACACGTTTATTAGGACGGAATTCAAACTAATACTAAACTGTAGCAACAGAGTTCACACTTATATATGATAATCCTTTATTCGAGAAAAAGGAGAAATATCTAGAAAGTGCGTCATCAAACCTTATCGTATTGTGATACCTATTAACCATCCTTTCTTATAGCTAGACAGACATGAAGTCGCCTTAGTAAGGACCTAATTAGCGCCTTTCCAGATTGTTTCATATATTTCTTAATTACTGTTACACTGCGGTCATAAAACCGTTCTGTCTGAATGTCCCTGTGACGATAAGAACAACCAGAGCCATTCTTATATTTCCCGTATTAATAGCGGGTTAAAGCCGCATACCAAGATTTGGATCCCGATTTTCTGTAATAGTACCCCAAGCATGTTTCGTACTACCATGCAGTCCAATCTATCGAGCTCACACCAATCTTAGGTATGGCCAATTTCTTGTTCCCAAACTCCATCATCTGGTTTTTAAGATCCACTAATGGCTTCCTGATAACTGGGTTTACCTGAGGGTAGTTGCTTTATAACTAGGTAATAAATGAACCGACGTCCTAAACTAAAATTAAATTGCCTAGCTGGGCTGATCTTCACCATCATTAATTGAGTCCGGATGCCCATCATTTACAGGTAAATTTTCCCATATCTAAGGTGTATGGTTTTTTCCACCTCTCGTTGTTGTTGGTGAAGCTTGTCCAGAGCACCAAATTTACTTTTGAACAACGTAGCAATATCTCCGGTCATATTAAGATCCACCGCTACGCATTGTGGAGAAGAGTATTTCGACGGCACAACAAATAGATCCTCGTTGGATTCTTCGGTAATCCTAAACATCTCCCTACTGGTACCGCTATACACTGACAAGCACCGTTTATATTTTGAACCATGGTTTTGGATCATCATCTTGGCTTCCTGTTCGCCTCACTTTATCATGTCATCTGGCATTGTCGTAGTCGTCACTGTCGTAAAGTGCCAATCTGTTAAATAAAAGCTGCTGGACAAGCAGTAACAGAACGTCTCTTCCAACTTGTAAGCTATGTGTATGAAATAGGCGAGATACCCTAAGATTTCAAACGTAACATCATAGTCACTATACCAAAAAAGAAAGGCACTGATAGATGTGAAAATTTCCGAACAATAAGTTTAACAGCACACGTGTCAAAAATATTAAATAAATTGTACAAACACGAATGGAAAAACGAGCTGAAGAAATACTAGGAGAAGATCAATTTGAGTTTGAGCGAAACAGGAAAACACGACAGGCTATTTTAGCTCTGAGGAGCAAACAATAGAAAAAGGGGAAAGCGTGTATATAGGGTTTGTAGATCTGAAAAAAAGCATCCGACAATGTAAAATAGAAAAAATGTTCGAAATACTCAAAAATACTGGAATTAGTTTTAGGTATAGACGGATAGTACATAGCTTATAGAAAGACCAAACAGCGGTAATAGAATTACAGGAGGAACGTAGATAAGTAAATATTAGGATAGGGGCGAGACAGGGATGTGCCCTATCCCCATTAACTTTTAACTAGTACATCGAAGAGGCAATGAATACTGTCAAATGCATGGAATTATTATGAGGCGATAAAAGATTGATATGCTTAGATTTGCAGATGATATAGCGGTATTAGCATAGCAAGAAAGAGTTAGAAGCTGCTCTTAATGAAATGGAAACAAATCTAACAGAGAAATATGGTATGAAAATTAATAAAAATAAAACTAAAGTACTAGTATGCAAAGGAAGGAAAATAAATTAAAACTAGAATACAAATAGATAACAAGAACTTACGATAGGTTAAGTATTTCTGCTACCTAGGAAAATAACACAAGATGAGAAGAGCGCAAAAATTATAAAACAAAGATTAGCACAAGGTCGTGCTACACTTAACACGAAAAAGCAATTACTGTGTTCAAAACAACAAACATAGAAACAAGGAAAAATTGCATACAACATATGTGTGGATCACAGCACTGTACGACTGTGAATCCTGGACAATAGAAGAATCGAACAGGAAAAAGATAGACGTCTTTGAAATGTGGTGCTACAGACGTATGATGAAGATATCATGGACAGACAAAGTTAAGAACAAAGAGGTACTGAAATGGTAGGGAAGAAAGAAGTATGTGGAAAACAGTAAAAAATAGGAGAAATAGGATAATAGGCCACAAATGAGGGAATAGTGCGGAATATATTAGAAACAGAGATAGGATAAAAGATAGGTAGAGGGAGACCTGGGTTAGACTACTGCAAACAGTTAGTGAAAAAAGTAGGCTGTGCGAATTTCAGGGAAATGTGCAGGCTAGCTCAGAATAGAAATCAATAGAGATACGCGTTCAACCAATTCCAAGACGGAAACCTAATGACGAAAAAAGAATAACTGTACTTAAACCTGATGATAACTATAAGCAACTACAGGTATTGGTTTTGTATTACTCTCAACTAATGTAAATTGTGCGAAAGGATTTACTAGAAAACTATTAATTCGGCAAATGTCTAAGTGTTGGGGGATCCTTGGCTACTTAACCTTCTTCACATACCACTTGGGAAACAAGGCATATAATTAGGAAACAACAGAAGGGAAACCGAGCTGTATTTAGGCTGTGGGAATTTCAAGGAACGGTGTAGGCTAGCTCAGAATAGAAATAAGTGAAGGTACGAGTCCAATCAGTTTCAAAACGGAAAACCTAATGACGAAAAAAAGAATTGCAATCAAATTTGATGATTATTATAAAGAACTACAGGTGTTGGTTTTTAAATATTATCAACTAATGTTGATTGTGCCAAAGGATATATGGGGAAAACTATTAATTCGGCAAATGTTCAAGTGTTGGTGGGATTTTGGTAGCCGCAGGCTGCATAAACCCTTTCACATTATGGGGAAATAGGTTATATATTTGTAAGCAATAGAAGTGAACCGAACTGCATCTAACAAGAAAAAGCAGCGGCTATGTTCGAAGACAACAAACATAGAAACAAGGAGAAAATTGTTGAAAGCATATGTGTGAAGAATAGCACAGTAAGTTTATGAAATAGGGGCTGTAGGAGAAGCAGACAGTAACGATAGAAGCCATTTGGAATGCTGTGCTTCAAATGTATGAAGATGGGTCAAAAAGTAAATAACAAAGAGGTTATAGAAATAGTAGGGGAATATAGGTATCTGTAGAAAACAAATAAAAATAAGAGAAATAGAAGGGCGGGATACGATGTAAGTCATTTTCTGGGACTAGTGCGGAATATATTACAAGCAGAGTTAGGAAAAAGGAGAGGTAGAGGTAGAGGTAGACCTAGATCAGACTATTGGACGCAGATAGTGAAAGATGCAGACTGTGAAAATTTCAGGGAAATGTGCAGGTTAGCACAGAATAGGAAACAATGAGGGTACGCGTCTAACCTGTTCCAGAACTGAAGATCTAATGATGATGAAAAAGTGTTATCTATAGTGGCCTTGTTATTTTCTTCTGCTAAATTACAATTATTTACACATGTTTCACACGACGCCTGATTATTATTAATAAACCTGAAGGATTTGCTCTTAGTATGCAGATTTTATGAAATACACAGTAACATTTATCACACATATATTGTTGAATCTTTTTTACAACAACTAAACTTAAAAGGATCAATTTTGATAGTGAGATCAACACTGTGAACTTCACTTATGTATATATACTTCACTGGTGTATAATAACTGTCAAGTTTTCGATTAGTATATCCACTATTGCTTTTTAAAAATTTAAGGATACCAGATTTCGCCAACGTGTTAGTTATCGGCAACTACTGATTTTGAACCTAGCCGTATTATTGGTATGAGAGAGACCGGACTTTCGTTTAGATATATCGTTGGCCCTGTAAATCGTGATGTTGCAACGGTGGCAAGATGTTGCTCCAGATGGTCCGATGAAGGGGTTCATCAACGCCGACCTGGATCTGAGCGCCCCTGGGTGACAACAGATCGTGAAGTACGACGTTTAAGACTTTTAACCACGAGACATAATTTCAACAACTCAATCAATTGCAATAGACTGGATGGCAGGTGCAGGACGCAAAATGTCAATGTCATCTCATGAACTGCATTCGTACTGTCCATTTTTGTTTCTTCCTCTTACTCCACTTTACAGTACCCTCAGACTAGCATAAAACAACGAAATCGCAAATTGGTTTCAAAAATAGTATCACATATTCTTAGTGACGAGTTTGTGGGCCCACGACGGTCGTAGGAGAACCAGGTGCAGGCGCGGAGAACGCAATAGTTCAATATTTTTGTGGAACGCCACAGAGCCCTTACATAAAGAATGATGATATGGAGTGCAATATGTTATAGTAGGAGATTACTCTTGGTCTTCATCGATGGCAACTTAAACGCAGCCAGTTACATTGCCAATGTGCTGGAGCCTGTTGCACTTCCATTTCTTTGGAGGTTGTAAACTTCCATTATTCTACCACATAACGCACGCCCTTATATAGTAAGGGACGCAATACGATGTTTACAAGAAGCTATCGTTGTTATTTCTTTACGACCTTCTCGCTCGCCAGATTTCTCAATCATTCAACATGTTTAGGATATGATCGGTAGAAGGCTAAGTGAATTACCACACCCACTGAACGACTTGAAATATCTTAAAATTCGCATTCAAGAAACTTGGGACGATATACCGCAGGAAAAAATTGATCAGTTGATTGATAGTATGCGCCACTGCGTCGTGTAAACGAGTGCATAGGAGATCATATTGAGCAACAAATTACTGAAAATTTTTTCATTTCTGCTCTTTTGTTCCCATTTCGAATGGACCTGCGCCTTGCCTAGATTAGAGCCAACTACAGGTTCAACCGAAGCAGTAGTGTCGTTAGTGAGGAACCCGACTAAGACAGGTCTCCGAAAGAGGTCAGCGGCTTTTTCGGTACTTAAATTAGCAGAGACTATAGGGGTCGGTATGGCAGTCTAAGACACACTACTGCGATGTGGAAAGCAACGGGAAACCACCACAATACCTCCCACGTACACACTACATGTAATTTTCCAATGTTCCACCCCAAAAGTATACATTGGCCAGAAAGCAAGTTTTTTTTACCTGAAAAATTTTGAATTTTCCGAACCCTTGCTGTTCCAAGCAAGGTAGGGATCTTTAACGTACGTGACAACACTCACACACTCCATTTTACTTCTCATCAGAACGAGGGCGTATTTTTGTGAAAAATGCTCGCTTAACATTTTTCAAGCGGACCGTGTCGGGATTCGAACCCGGGATCTTGGACGTAGTAGTCACACGCATACCAACTATGCCACGGAGCCGCTTTCCCAAGTACACAGCGTACCTAAACTATAATAAAATAATGTCATTCTCAGGGGTAAAAAATTCCGGAGTTAAAATAGTCCCCCATTCGGATTTCCGGGAGGAAACTACTTCGGAGGATGCGATCGGAAAGTTCAGAATAAGAGTCGGGAACATTTTGTGAGTCGAGCGTGGAATGTTAGAAGTATGAAGCAACTAGGTAAGCTAGAGAACCTAAAAATCGAAATGAATAGGTTATCACTAGACATAGTAGGGATCAGCGAAGTTCGGTGACCAGAAGCGGGGGATTTTTGAAGTGGAGACTTCGGAGTAATTCATACAGGAGCAGAGGAAGGAAATTTGGGTGTGGGGATAGTTATGCGGAAAAAGGTAGGATACTGTGTAGAAAATTACTTACAAAAGAACGAAGAGTACTGATGGTTAGATTAGAATCTAAACCGGTAAATACAGCGATAATACAAGTATACATGCCCAGCTCTAGCTACAGTGAGGAAGAGGTAGAAGCGATCTACAAAGATATCGAAGACATTAAAATACGTAAAAGGACAGGAAAATTTAATAATTACGGGAGATTTTAATGCAGTGGTAGGTGAAGGTAGGGAAGGAGGGGTAGTAGATTTATTTGGTTAAGGCACGAGAAACAGCAGGGGAAATAGGCTGGTAGAATTTTGCGATAAGAACAATTTAATCATCACATACACCTTATTTCAACATCATGCTAGAAGACGATATACGTGGAAGATGCCAGGAGATATAGGAAGATATCAAATAGATTACATTCTTGTTGTACAACGGTTTAGGAATCAAGCTACCCAGAAGCAGATATAGACACTGACCACAACATCGTAATTATGAAGGCCGCACTTAAATTTAAAAATTTGAAAAAGGAAACGCAAAAGGACACTTTGACTTACTGAAACTAAAAGATCAAAATATTCAAAAAAGATTTAAAAAAAAGTCGAATAAATTGCTGAAAGATATCGGGAAAATATCTGATATTAAGGAAGTAGAAACAGAATGCAATAACATTAAATCCAGCCTAAACATGGCGGCCAGAGATATTCTGGGGTACACACAAAAAAAACCAAGGATAACAAAGGATATTCTGATGTTAATAGAAGGAAGACGAAAATACAAAAGTAAATCCGACGAAATGGGAAAACTGAGATACAAAGCCATAAAATGGGAAATTATTCGCAAATGCAGGAAAGCTAAAGAACAATGAATTGATGAAAAGTGCAAAGAGGTACAAACTAAGATGGAAGTAGGCAAGACAGATGAAGTATACGAACTAATTAGAATCAATTTTAAGAATATAAAACCGTATAGCAAAAATATAAGGGACGTGGGAGGACACGCCATTATAGAAAATGTAGAGAAAGTGGGTAGATGGCAAGAATATATAGGGAATCTATATGCACGGGAGGAACTAACAGCATTAGAACAGGAATCAGACATTGAAAATGATGACTTGGGATACTCTATACTTAGAGATGAGTTTGAATTAGCATTAAATGGTCTGAAAAATGGTAAGGCGCCCGGTACAGATAAGGTGCAAGCAGAAACTCTAAAAGCCGCTGGATAGGCAGTAACAGAACGTCTCTTCAAACTTGTAAGCTATATGTATGAGACAGGAGAGATACCCAAAGATTTCAAACGTAACATCATAGTAACTATATAAAAAAGGAAGGCGCGGATAGATGTGAAAATTTTCGAATAATAAGTTTGACAGCACACGTGTCAAAAATATTAACTAGAATTGTACAAAGACGAATAGAAAAATGAGCTGAAGAAATACTGGGAGAATACCAATTTGGGTTTAGGCGAAACAGAGGAACACGGGAGGCTATTTTAGCTCTTGAGAGTGATAATGGAGAAAACAATAGAAAAAGGGGAAAGCGTGTATATAGGGTTTGTAGATCTGGAAAAAGCATTCGACAATGTAAAATGGAAAAGAATGTTCGAATTACTCAAAAAAATTGAAATGCGTTATAGGGATAGACGAATAGTACATAGCTTATACAAAGAGCAAACAGCAGTAATAGAATTAGAGCAGGAACGTAGACAAGTAAACATTAAGAAAGATTTGAGACAGGGATGTGCCCTATCCCCATTAATTTTTAACTTGTACATTGAAGAGGCAAGGAATACTGTCAAATGCAGGAAGACATTTGGAATTACTATGCAGGGACAAAAAAATGATATGCTTAAATTTGCAGATGATATAGTGGTATTAGCATCTAGCAAGAAAGAGTTAGAAGCTGCTCTTAATGAAATAGAAACGGTATGAAAATTAACAAAACTAAAACTAAACTACTAGTATACAAAGGAGGGGAAAATAAATCAAACACAAGAATACAAATATGTAACAAGAACTTACAAGAGGTTAAGGATTTCTGCTACCTAAGGAAGCCAAATAACGCTAGATGGGAAAAGCGCAAAAGATATAAAACATATATTAGCACAAGGTCGTGCTACATTTAACAAGAAAAAGCAACTATTATGTTCAAAGACAACAAACATAGACACAAGGAAAAAATTGCTTAAAACATATGTGTGGAGCACAGCACTGTGCGGTTGTGAAGCCTAAACAGTAGGAGAAGTGGACAAGAAAAAGGCAGAAGCCTTTGAAATGTGGTGCTACAGACGTATGGTGAGATATTCTGGACAGACAAAGTTAAGAACGAAGAGGTCCTAAAAATTGTAGGAGAAGAAAGAAATATGTGGAAAACGGTAAAAAATAGGAGAAACAGGATGATAAACCACATATTACGGCATAAAGGAATAGTGCGGAATATATTAGAAGCAGATGTAGGAAAAAAGCGAAGTAGAGGTAGACCTAGGTTAGACTACTGCACATTGATAGTGAAAGATCTAGGCTGTAGGGATTTCAGGGAAATGTGTAGGCTTGCTCAGAATAGAAATAAATGGAGGTGCGCATCGAAC
This sequence comes from Platerodrilus igneus, assembly GCA_036346225.1. Taxonomy (NCBI): domain Eukaryota; kingdom Metazoa; phylum Arthropoda; class Insecta; order Coleoptera; family Lycidae; genus Platerodrilus; species Platerodrilus igneus. The sequence goes on along the minus strand of JARFIW010000170.1, from coordinate 13,364,452 downwards.
CAGTCGCAAGATCGATAAACTAATGACGAAAAACGTAACTGTACATAAACATGATGATTATTATAAGTAACTACAAGTATTGATTGGCCAATATTCTCGAATAATGTTAATTGTGTGAAAGGATTTACTGGAAAACTATAGCTTCGGCAAATGTCTAAGTGTTGGGGGATCTTGGCAGCCACAGGCTGCTTAACCCCCTTCATTGAAGATCGGTGAAATAGGGCATAAAATTAGAAAACAATAGAAGGGGAACCGAGCTGTATACCGGTTGTGTGAGAATTTCAATATAGGCTAGCTCAGAATATAAATAAGTGTAGGTGCGTGTCCAACCAGTTTTGAAACGGAAACCTAATGACGAAAAAATAAGCGCAGATAAATCTGATAATTATTATAAACAACTACAGGTGTTGGTTGTAAAATATCTGGAACTAATGTTGACCGCGTGAAAAGATAATTGGAAAAAACAATAAATTGGCAAATGTTCAAGTGTTGGGGGACCTTCACAACCACTGAATGTCGGAAAAATTGGGTAAATTGGGTAAAACAATAGAAGGGGACCGAACTGCATCTAACAAAAAAGAACAGCGCCTATGATGAAAGACTACAAACATAGGAACAAGAAGAAAATTGTTAAAAGGATATGTGTGGAGCACAGAACAATATGCCTATGAAATACGGGCAGTAGGAAAAGCAGACAGAAAAACGGTAGTAGTCTTTTTGAATGTTGTGCTTCATATGTATGAGAATGATAGCATTGACAGACAAAGTTAATAACAAATAGGTTATAGAAATAGTAGGGGAACAACGATATCTGTGAAAAAAAAATAGGAGAAATAGAAGGGCAGAATATGTTTTAAGGCATTTTTTGGAAATAGTATGGGATATATTACAAACAGAGATAGGAAAAAGGAGATAGATGTAGGCCTAGATCAGATAGTGATAGATGCAAACTGCAAATTTCAGGAAAATGTGTAGATTAGTTTAGAATAGGAAACAATGAAGGTACGTGTCTAACCAGTTCCTGTGTGTTTTATTTTCTGTGTGTTACGTTTTTTTATGAAAGTCGGAATATTTTTGAGAAAAATGTTGACCTTTGAGAAGGAATCGAACCTGTTCACCTAGTAAGCTCCCGTCGCTTACTTACGTGCAACCGCAGGTTCAATTCCTGTCCGGGTCAAAAAATTTTCCTTAATCAGGTTGTTACTTTGGGTGCTTTTATAACTTTGGATGTTCGAAAGCGATTTTATCGTACCGACTAATACCCATGTAACATTAATTAAAAAAAGACTGAGACAGGATTACAAACTGTTCATATTAATGGCAACCATTCATTGATTGTGAAAGTTTACCAGGTTTTACCGACTAATTTATTGTAAATTTATATATTGGTCACATATGCGAGGGCTTAAACTCTACCCAATTATTTGCAGATAAGGTGTATGAGTTTGAACCGTTTTGGCTTAGAAACCTCGATGAGATGTGAACTAAACTTTATTAAAATTTCCACTAACAAAATTTCTAAATTAATCTTTAATTTCATAACCTAGAATAAACTGTTACGAAACTGTACGATTTAATTAATATTTTAACAGCTTCCACTCGAATTTAAATTTAACGTATGTGGTAGCTATAGCTAGCTATAACCTGATGACTTTCGATTTCTTCTTGAGGGCAGCTTGACCGCCATATTTTTCCAATTTTGCGAACGCTTATTGTTCTAAATACCGATAACGTATTATTTAGTAACATAAAAACACTTGTAATTTCTATTTCACTATATAAGTAGGAACGACAATAATCAACAGTAATAGTGGTATTATTACAACATGCGACCTAGATGCAGGTCATTGCTATGTTGCGAGAGCGTTCTCATTGAAATGGAATTGTTAAGGTCATACGGTGAGATTCTTCGCTATCCCTTCTCCATCCAATCGCTTTTTGCATTTTTCTGTTTTAAAAATATACCTCTAACTATATTGTGCGTCAAAGTTCCTTCCCTGTTTTAAATATTGTCAAAACTGGAACATCCTAGCAAGCAGCGACTGACCTATTTCTACATATTTCTCGTTAAATCGATTGAAAAACGGAGTTGCCTTTCAGTTTTTCTTTTCTAGATGAAATGAGACCTATTGAACTTGTTAGATAACTTGTTAATTGATAGTTACATAACTACAAGGGACATAGATTAGGTTAGGAGCAAACATACACGTGACTCACCACAATACATAGTTAAGTAAGCTACTGAAAAATATTGAGAAGGAAAAAATTCGAACGATTCACAAAAGTTGTGAAATGTATATTTTAGTATTATTACCGGATACTTGTAGATACTAAGGGTATTTATTACCTAGGTATTTTTAACGTTTAGACATCTATCCAGGTAGCGTGGGAATGGGGATACGTTAATTTTTTTTTTGGTGAAAATAAAATTAATTTTTTCGTCTAAGTTAGGAAAAACATTTAAAAAATCACATTACAACTATATATTTCCAAAAATATAGAACCCGAAGACAACAATTTTCGAAAAATAAAATTAACTTGATCAAAGTTGTACTTTGATCTTTTTTTCCGTTAAAATTAAGTAGCTAGGACAAATGGCATCATTTGTATTTTTATATTCTATATATTTCCAAATTTAAAGCCAGAATTAATAATTTTTATAAAAAATTTAAATGGTGCGATCAAAGGGATGTTCGGTAATTTTTTACGTTAAAATCAAATAACTTTTTCATGTGTAAGTTAGAACACAAGAAAACCCCCCTAAATTGGATTTTTATATTCTATTTTTCCAAAATATATAACCTGCGCTCAACAATTTTCGAAAACTAAAATGGCGCGATCGAAGTTGTTCTTGAAATCGCCTAAGGTCCCGGGTTCGAATCCCGACACAGTCCGCTTGCAAAATGTTAGGCGAGCATTTTTCACAAAAATACACCCTCGTTCGGATGAGAGGTAAAATGAAGGTCCCGTGTGTGAGTGTTGTCACGCACGTTAAAGATCCCTACCTTGCTTGGAACAGCAAGGGTTCGGCAAAATTCAAAATTTTCCAGGTACAAAAAACTCGCTTACTGGCCAATGTAGTACCTTCGGGTGGAGCATTGGAAATCGCATGTAATGTTCTTGAAATCGACATACTTTGAGCACTTTTTCCCTTTAAAATAAAATAATTTCTTAACGTGTAGGATTGGATATGAAATACTATTAAATTTAATTTTAGTATTCTATATATTTGCAAAATATAAAGCCTGAAGTAAGCTATTTCACCAGAAAAAATAGTAAATAAAAATGGCTTCATCAAAGTTAGACTTGATTTCGTTAAAATCAAATAACTTTCTCGTCTAATCAACTTTTTGTGTAAATCCTGATATTTTAAGAAACATATATGACATTTTTATGCCTAAATGCAATAATTTTCGAAAAAACTAAAACTAACGTGTTCAAAGTTATACCTAGATCATTTTTATTTCGTTAAAATTAAACAACTCCTTCGCGTCAGTTAGGACATTTAAAAAAACACTTTATACTGGTTTTATATGTTATATTTATCCCAAATATAAAACCTAAAGACCTTGATTTTTTTAGAAACAAAAAAAAGGCGCGATTGAAGTTATATTTTGATTATTTTTTTTCGTTGGCATCAAATAACTTTTTATGTAGGTAATATCATTTAACAGATTTTTACTTTTCTATATTTCCAGAATATAAAACACGAAGGCAGCAACTTCTGAAAAATAAAATGAAATAGCGCCATCAAGATTATGCTTAAAACGGACCTACATTGATCATGCTTTTTTCTCGTTAAAATCGATAACCTTATGGCGTGCAAATAACTTTTTGTCACTGTATTTTAAGAAACACGTTATATGGCGTTTTTACGCCCAAATGCAATAATTTTCGAAAAAACTAACAATAACGCCTTCAAAGTTATTCCTTGATCATTTTTTTCGTTAAAATTAAATAGCTCCTTCACTTCAGTTAGGACATTTAAAAACGCATTATATTGGTTTTAATATTTTATATATTTCCGAATTATTAAACTTGAAGATCTTGATTTCAAAAACAAAAAAAAGGCGCGATCAAAGTTATATTTTGATCATTTCTTTTTTCGTTACTATCAAATAACTTTTTTGTGTGTAGATTAGGACTAAAAAAATCATTTAACAGATTTTTATATTTCTATATTTCCAAAATATAAAACACGAAGGCAACAATATCTTAAAAAGTGAAATGGCGCAATCGAAATTATGCTTTTTTTTGTTGGTTAAAATCAAGTAACTTTATGGTGTGTAAATAACTTTTTAGTGTAAGTTAGGATATTTAAAAAAGCGCATTTTATGGCTTTATTATGACTAAACATAATAATTTTGGAAAAATTTAAAAACCCGTTCAAAGTTAATTTTTTCGTTAAAATCAAATATCTCTTTCGCGTCAGTTAGGACATTTAAAAAACACATTATACAGATTTTATCTTGCATATGTACGATATACAAAACTCAAAGATGTTAATTTTAGAAACAAAAAAGGGCTAGGGCGCGATCTGAGTTGTAATTTAATCACTTTATTTCGTTAAATCAAATAACTTTATCGTGTACAAATAATCTTTTAACGTAAGTCAGGATATTTAGAAAAGCACATTATATGGTCTTGTTATTTCTAAACTTGATAATTTTCGAAAAAAGTTAGTAACCCGTACAAAGTTATGCCTTGATCATTTTTTTCTTCGTTAAAATCAAATACCGCTTTCGCGACAGTTTGGACATTTAAAAACGCATTATATTGGTTTTTTATATTTTATATATTTCCCGAATATAAAACACGAAGACAATAATTTTCGAAACAAAAAATGCACGATTAAGGTTATAATTTAATCATTTTATTTCGTTAAAATCAAATAACTTTATCGTGTGTGTATAACTTTTTAGTTTAAAAAGCACATTAATGGCGTTATTATGCTTAAACAATAATTTTCGAAAAAAAAGGAAAATAACACGTTCAAAGTTATACCTTGATCATTTTTGTTTCGTTAAAATCAAATACTCTTTTCGCGTCAGTTTGGACATTTAAAAATGCATTATATTAATTTTTTTAATATTTTATATATTTTCCGAATATAAAACCCGAAGACTTTGATTTTAGAAACCAAAAAAGGAGGCGCGATCAAAGTTATATTTTGATCATTTCTTTTTTCGTTAATATCAAATAACCTTTTAACGTAAGTCAGGAAATTTAGAAAAGCACGTTATATGGTGTTGTTATTCCTAAACTTGACAATTTTCGTAAAAGTTAATAACCCGTTCAAAATTATGCCTTGATAATTTTTTTCCGTTAAAATCAAATACCTCTTTCGCGTCATTTTGGACATTTAAAAACGCACTATATTGTTTTTTTAATTTTTTATATATTGCCCGAATATAAAACACGAAGACAATAATTTTCAAAACAAAAAATGCGCGATCAAGGCTATAATTGAATCATTTTGTTTCGTTAAAATCAGATAACTTTTATTATTTGCGTATAACTTTTTACTTAAAAAGCACATTGATGGCGTTATTATGCCTAAACATAATAATTTTCGAAAAAAAGGAAAATAACACGTTCAAAGTTATGCCTTGATCATTTTTGTTTCGTTAAAATCAAATACCTCTTTTGCGTCAGTTTGGACGTTTAAAAACGCCTTATATTGGTTTTTTTATATTTTATGTATTTCTCAAATATAAAACACGAAGACAATAATTTTCGAAACAAAAAATGGACGATCAAGGTTATAATTTAATCATTTTATTTCGTTAAAATCAAATAACTTTATCGTGTGTGTATAACTTTTTAGTTTAAAAAGCACATTAATGGCGTTATTATGCTTAAACAATAATTTTCGAAAAAAAGGAAAATAACACGTTTAAAGTTATACCTTGATCATTTTTGTTTCGTTAAAATCAAATACTTCTTTCGCGTCAGTTTGGACATTTAAAAATGCATTATATTAATTTTTTTAATATTTTATATATTTCCCGAAAATGAAACCCGAAGACTTTGATTTTAGAAACCAAAAAAGGAGGCGCGATCAATGTTATATTTTGATCATTTCTTTTTTCGTTAATATCAAATAACCTTTTAACGTAAGTCAGGAAATTTAGAAAAGCACATCATATGGTGTTGTTATTCCTAAACTTGACAATTTTCGAAAAAGTTAATAACCCGTTCAAAATTATGCCTTGATCATTTTTTTCCGTTAAAATCAAATACCTCTTTCGCGTCATTTTGGACATTTAAAAACGCACTATATTGTTTTATAATTTTTTATATATTGCCCGAATATAAAACACGAAGACAATAATTTTCGAAACAAAAAATGCGCGATCAAGGCTATAATTTAATCATTTTATTTCGTTAAAATCAGATAACCTTTATCGTTTGCGTATAACTTTTTACTTAAAAAAAAGCACATTGATGGCGTTATTATGCCTAAACATAATAATTTTCGAAAAAATGAAAATAACAGGTTCAAAGTTATACCTAGATCATTTTTGTTTCGTTAAAATCAAATACCTCTTTTGCGTCAGTTTTTTATATTTTATATATTTCCCAAATATAAAACACGAAGACAATAATTTTTGAAACAAAAATGATCGAACAAGTTTATAATTTAATCATTTTATTTCGTTAAATCAAAAAACTTTATCGTGTGCAATAATCTTTCAACGTCATCTTCATTAGGTTTTGAGTTCTGGCACTTTTAACGTAAGGCAGGATATTTAGAAAAGCACCTTATATGGCGTTGTTATTCCTAAACTTGATACTTTTCGAAAAAAAAGTTAATAACCCGTTCAAAGTTATGCCTTGATCATTTTTTTCATTAAAATCAAATACCTCTTTCGCGTCAGTTATATTTAAAAACGCACTATATTGTTTTTTATTTTTTAGAAATTGCCCGAATATAAAACACGAAGACAATAATTTTCGAAACAAAAAATGCGCGATCAAGGCTATAATTTAGTAATTTTATTTAGTTAAAATCAGACAACTTTAATCGTTTTGGTATAACTTTTTACTTAAAAAAAAGCACATTGATGGCGTTATTATGCCTAAACATAATAATTTTCGAAAAAAAGGAAAATAACACGTTCAAAGTTATACCTTGATCATTTTTGTTTCTTTAAAATCAAATACCTCTTTTGCGTCAGTTTGGACAGTTAAAAACACATTATATTGTTTTTTTTTGTATTTTATATATTCCCCAAATATAAAACACGAAGACAATAAATTTCGAATAAAAAAATGCGCAATCAAGGTTATAATCTAATCATTTTATTTCGTTAAAATCAAATCACTTTATCGTGTGCGTGTAACTTTTTAGTGTAAAAAAGTACATTGATGGCTTTATTATGCCTAAACTTAATACTTTTCGAAAGAAAAGGAAAATAACACGTTCAAAGTTATACCTTGATTATTTTTATTTCGTTAAAATCAAACACCTCTTTCGTGTCAGTTAGGACATTTAAAAACACATTATATTGATTTTCTATATTTTATATATTTCCAAAATATAAAACCCGAAGACCCTGATTTTAGAAACACAAAAAAAAGCCTCATCAAAGTTATATTTTGATCATTTCTTTTTTCGTAATATCAAATAATTTTTTAACATAAGTCAGGAAATTTAGAAAAGCACATTATATGGTGTTGTTATTCCTAAACTTGATAATTTTCGAAAAATGTTATTAAGCCGTTCAAAATTATGCCTTGATTTTTTTTTCGTTAAAATAAAATATCTCTTTTGCGTCAGTTTGGACATTTAAAAACGCATTATATTGGTTTTTTATATTTTATATTTATATATTTCCCAAATATAAAGCACGAAGACAATAATTTTCGAAACAAGAAATGCACGATCAAGATTATAATTTAATCATTTTATTTCGTTATGCTTGAAATGGACATATTTTGATCATTTCTTAGTAACCTTAGAATCTAACAGAAAGGGTAACCCCAGAACAGCGACTGAAAGAAACTGAATGTAGATGAAGTATATGCCCATGAGAATAGAGGTAGCTGTGTTATGAAATGAAGGGTTAAACGTGTTGGTGTTGGATAAACAAACACATTTCTTAGTCACCTTCGTATCTTCAGATAGGGTAATCGCAACACAGTGACTGGGAAAACCTGAATAAAAGGTAACCTTGCCATTGAATTATTTTAGTGAACGACATTCCTAAATGCCCATTTTTTAATATAAGGCTGCGATCCAAGAGAATACTCAGATAAAACAATTTTGAGAAATGCTGGTTAGATATCTTCCTTTCGACGATAATGATCAAAATTCAAAGATATATGAAGACCAACCTGAAGTTTTTACAAAAAAAAGAGAAAATTAAATATCTGTGAGTGTGCAAAGATAGAGGGAGTAATCCATAAAATTTGAAAATACTACTATAAAATGAGGAAATGCCAAAAACTGTAATTTGGAAAATAATTACAAGCTGAAAGGGCTAAAGATCAATTTCTTGTTTCGATTGTTTTCCAACATACCATCATTAAAGCCTGTATTTTGTTTATTTCAATAGTTTTATGTATTTTTTAATATTTTGTTTTGTCGAAAACATATTGATATGATAACGCTGCACGTCGATGTAATTATTCAAATAGTCTTCTTCTGACCACCATCGCTCTGTGTATTAAAATCGCCTGAAATTTTAAATCTGCCTTGGCTATCCCAGTTTAATTCACATAGAGTGCACATCGTTACGATAATCAAATAGTTTACCCCTTTTCCCTAAAACTTTATCTGCTTTGAATGATAAAACGAAATCGATTAATATTTGTATAATCAGAAAAGAAAAATGATTTACACTTCACAGCTTAATCTGTTTGACAGTATGATAAAATTAGTCCCTGAATCAAATAACAATAAATTTTAAATTGTCTCCAAAAATTAAAGCTCCCTTTTCTTATTTTAAAGCCAGCAAAATGTCGTTTGTACTCTACTGGAAATTTCTCCGAACGTTCAAGATTTTTCCTTGTTTATGAAATTTTTCACGTATCAAAATAAATTTTTGTTGACTCCTTATATAAATTATTCAAGTTTAAAATATGTTCAAAAATACTAAATAGAAAATAATGCCTTAATATGATCAATGTTCAAATATAATAAATAGTAAATAATGTCTTATGCAAGATAGTTCGACCTGTAGTTTTCCTTGAGCATCTTTCAGCTGCGTGCCGTGGATCAGTACCCGATATTGCTTTTAGTTGAGTTGCTTAGTCTCCAAGTTTTACCCCGTTTAATGTGATCTGCCTTGAATTTTCATAACGTCGTAATGTCCTTAGACTTATTCTTAGATTGTCCTTAGAATTTTGTACTTAGTGTCCTTAGATTGTTCTTAGGATTTCGTACTTAGAGTTATCCTTTGATTTATTCTTAGAGTGTCTTTAGATTGTCCTTATATTATTGTACTTAGAATTGTTCTTAGAGTTGTTCTTACAATTGCTCTTAGAGCCCTGAGTTATAAATAGTTTAGCTAAATTAATTAATAAATTTCTACTTATACATTTTCTACAAATGGCCAAGCTTTGTCTCATATATTTTCATTATAATTAATTCAAAATATTTTATAACATCACCTTTCACAAAATGTTCATTGTTTAATTTGTATATTTAATCGTCGCGTAAATTCTTAAGTATCAGTGATGCAGCTCGTACGTGGTTCAAACTAAGACTGTCCGCTTATCAATCCTGCCACATTATATAACCTACACCCCATTTAATTTCATTAGTTTATCTGAGCTGTTGTTCAAAGTGTATGACCAACCATCGGTTGTTATGGATATTTTTGGGCTTTTACAGGTATATCACTGATATTGCCTTATAGAAACGATCCGTTGATAACGTAGGTACCCGTATGTTTCTGGTTTGTATTTAATTTATAGCGTCTGTTTTTGATGTTGTTACAGGAATTTATAATTCGCTTTGGCACGTAATTTCACTTATTGCTTTGTTTGTCAAGATAATCCTTTTGGGGTCTGCACTAACGTCATGTAGAAAATCTCGTAGACCAAGTGACGTAAATTAACATTTCTGTTTACATTATTGCGTTTCCGAAGCGTATTTATTTTGAAGGATGCGTTTCTTATCAGGACACTATGCTATCTGCTTTTATTATCGCTTATTTAATGTGAATTGTATTATGATTTTCTAGGTTTTTACTGCATTTCACGCGTATTAATTTTACAATCTATGAATATTTTTGGTTTAGGACAAGTTTGATTGCGTGTATAGTTATTTCTTTTGTTGAATGCGTATTTATTGTTGAATGACATGCCACTCGGCATTAATTAAAATCACTTGCGATCCTTATACAGGGTGTTAAATGTTTGCTCTTTGCATAATATACAAAATACGTATTTTTAATGCTAAATAAATGCGGTTTTGTAACTCCTAGTAATATTTACATGTATTGGGTAATCATTATGACTCAATATACCCCTAAATAACCCTTATCATAGCAATATATATATATATATATATATATATATATATATATATCTCATTTCATCTTTTTTATCAAAAATGTGTACCTGATCAAACAAATTATCTACGATAAGACACTTTTCTAGGCCATAACGGTCCGATAGGCATATACGAAACCTAATAATAGCGTTCCCAAGCCAGTAGACTGCGTTATTTTATGCATGTTGTTAGCAGCCCAACCTGTATGAAAAGGGTTCATTTGCGGTCCCTGGAACTGTCGTATCCCTTAACGTGTTAAAAACTAATTTGTGCAAGTCCAAAGCAATTTGAAACGTCAATAAACCTTCTATTTCAGTCTAGTTTGTACTTTAAAATTATTTCTGCACGCTTCAACATCTATAAATAAAATAATCCTAGACCAGATTGAATTAGATAATCCAAAACCGTTTCTTTCTAGCAGACATACCACTTTTATTTATCTAACAGCATGGATACTTAAGAAATTTCTCTAACGTAATATTAAGTTCCGCCTTCATTAATAACATACTACCTTTCATTTGTACTTTCACTGCAATTTGCTTGAAGCAGACAAGCTTGCTTTAAAAATGGTACTGATTTCATGCAGTGATATTCATCTTCAAGCAGCTTACTTGTCAGGCCATCTATATCTTCCTACGGAAGTTACGGCATCAGAAGCGTTATTTTTATTTTAAAGCGAGTAATTTTTGTAATTACCAATTAGGGGATCCAAAAAGTACTTTAGCAACTTTTGATCGTGCCTTCGAAAAATAGGTTTCGTCGATGTTTTTTAACTGCCATAGTTCCTGTTTCAATTTAAATGCAATTGGACATAAATATGCATAAAGACCAATCGACAAAAATTAATTTTTGAGAAATTAGGCTTCAAAGTTTCTGAGGTATTTTTTAAATCACCATAAAATAAAAAAACAAAGCCATCCACTTGTAGCGGGAAATAAATTATACTGATAGGGGAGATTACTTTAAACTAGAGCAAGCTAGCGCACCCTAAGAAATAACTAGCGCAGATATAGAAACAACATATAGGGTGTTTCAATAAGAGCGCAAGATTTGAATTGCGCGCCACGTTTGACAGTCATAATGTCACATGATTATGACGTGACAGATCGGAAGTTGACAGATGGGAGTTAGTAAACATGGAGCATTACACCGTTCATTTACTTTTCCAATGCTCCACCAGTAGGTACTACATTGGCCAGGAGGCGAGTTGTTTGTTGTCTGGAAATTTAGAATTTTGCCGAACCCTTGCCGTTCCAGGCAAGGTAGGGATCTTTAACGTGCGTGACAACACTCACACACGGGACCTCCATTTAACCTCTCATCCGAACGAGGGCGTAATTTTTGTGAAAAATGCTCACCAGTCATTTTTCAAGCAGTCGACCGTGTCGGGATTTGAACCCGGGACCTTGGGATCCGTAGTCTTACGCTTACTACATTGATCCACGGCGACGCCTGGAGCATTACACCACTGATTGTCAAAAATTATTATCAAAATGGTGAAAGTTTAATTGCCACTATTCGTAAAGTGCATTATGGTCTGGAGGAATAATTGGACCGTTTTTCTTCGAAAACGTAGAAGGGAATGCAGTAACGATGAATGGAGAACGTTATCGTGCTATGATAAAACACATTTACTTGTGCCTCATTTGGAAGCTATGGATCTTGACGACATGTGGTTTCAGCAGAATGGTGCCACATGTCATACCGCCCGTGAAACATTGACAATCTTGCACAACTTTGCTCCTGGTCGTGTCATTTCCCGATTTAGCGACCAGAATTGGCCTCCACGCTCTTGCGATTTAACGCCTTTAGACTTCTAGCTGTGGGGTTATCTGAAGTCACAGGTTTATGCCAATAAGCCTGCAACCATCGAAGCATTGAAAGCCTAAATTTAACGCTGTATCAATGAAATACCACCACATGTACTCAATAAAGCAAAGCTGTGGCGGCCATTTACAAGTTATTATGTTTCATACATAATTCCCAAATGCATATTTTCTAAATCAATAAATATTTCAATACTTTGCTACAGAAAACCATGTTTTATTGAACACTGAAATCTTGCCCTCTTATTGAAACACCCTTTATAATAGTAGCTCCTTAGCTGAGAAAACTAAGTTAACGATAGTCCTCACCACAATGGTGTAGAAATTAAGTTATACTGCTGGTTCAGATTACTTAGAGCTAGCACAACCCTGCACACCCAAAGAAATAACTAGTGGAAGCATAGAAACTCCACAATGTTGGCTGGGGGGGCTGTTAACTAAGTTATGCTGCTAGTCAAGGTTACTTAGAAAAAGTTAGTTCAGACATAGAAACCACATAACCACATAATGATAGCTTTTTTCTGGGAAAGCAAGATTAAAGAAAGTCCCGCCCCTTCCAGTGGTGTAGAAATTAACTTATACTGCTTGTGCAGATTACCTAAAGCTAGCACAACCCTGCACACCAAAAGAAATAACTAGTGGAAGTATAGAAACTCCACAATGTTAGCTGGGGGGGGGGGGGGCTGTTAACTAAGTTATGCTGCTAGTAAAGGTTACTTAGAAAAAGTTAATTCAGACATAGAAACCACATAACCACATAATGATAGCTTCTTTTCTGGGAAAGCAAGATTAAAGAAAGCCCCGCCCCTTCCGGTGGTGTAGAAATTAAGTTATACTGCTGGTGCAGATTACCTAAAGCTAGCACAGCCCTGCGCACCCAAAGAAATAACTAGTGTAAGCATAAAAACTCCACAATGGTAGTTTGCGGAGGGGGTTGTTACCTAAGTTATGCCGCTAGTCGAGGTTACTTAGAAAAAGTTAGTTCAGACATAGAAACCACATAACCACATAATGATAGCTTTTTTTCTGGGAAAGCAAGATTAAAGATAGCCCCCGCCCTTTCCGGTGGTGTAGAAATTAAGTTATACTGCTGGTTCAGATTACCTAGAGCTAGCACAACCCTGCACACCAAAAGAAATAACTAGTGGAAGATAGAAACTCCACAATGTTAGCTTGGGGGCTGTTAACTAAGTTATGCTGCTAGTCAAAGGTTACTTAGAAAAAGTTAATTCAGACATGAAACCACATAACCACATAATGATAGCTTCTTTTCTGGGAAAGCAAGATTAAAGAAAGCCCCGCCCCTTCCGGTGGTGTAGAAATTAAGTTATACTGCTGGTGCAGATTACCTAAGAGCTAGCACAGCCCTGCGCACCCAAAGAAATAACTAGTGTAAGCATAGAAACTCCACAATGGTAGCTTGGGAGGGGCTGTTACCTAAGTTATGCGCTAGTCGAGGTTACTTAGAAAAAGTTAGTTCAGACATAGAAACCACATAACCACATAATGATAGCTTTTTTTCTGGGAAAGCAAGATTAAAGATAGCCCCCGCCCTTTCCGGTGGTGTAGAAATTAAGTTATACTGCTGGTTCAGATTACCTAGAGCTAGCACAACCCTGCACACCAAAAGAAATAACTAGTGGAAGTATAGAAACTCCACAATGTTAGCTGGGGGGGGGGGGGCTGTTAACTAAGTTATGCTGCTAGTAAAGGTTACTTAGAAAAAGTTAATTCAGACATAGAAACCACATAACCACATAATGATAGCTTCTTTTCTGGGAAAGCAAGATTAAAGAAAGCCCCGCCCCTTCCGGTGGTGTAGAAATTAAGTTATACTGCTGGTGCAGATTACCTAAAGCTAGCACAGCCCTGCGCACCCAAAGAAATAACTAGTGTAAGCATAAAAACTCCACAATGGTAGTTTGCGGAGGGGGTTGTTACCTAAGTTATGCCGCTAGTCGAGGTTACTTAGAAAAAGTTAGTTCAGACATAGAAACCACATAACCACATAATGATAGCTTTTTTTCTGGGAAAGCAAGATTAAAGATAGCCCCCGCCCTTTCCGGTGGTGTAGAAATTAAGTTATACTGCTGGTTCAGATTACCTAGAGCTAGCACAACCCTGCACATCCAAAGAAATAACTAGTGGAAGCATAGAAACTCCACAATGTTAGCTTGGGGGGGTGTTAACTAAGTTATGCTGCTAGTCGAGGTTACTTAGAAAAAGTTAGTTCAGACATTGAAACCACATAACCACATAATGATACCTTTTTTTCTGGGAAAGCATAATTAAAGAAAGCCCCACCCCTTCCGGTGGTGTTAAAAATTAAGTTATACTGCTGGTGCAGATTACTGAGAGCTAGCACAGCCCTGCGCACCCAAAGAAATAACTAGTGTAAGCATAGAAAGTCCACAACGGTAGCTTGGGGAGGGGGCTGTTACCTAAGTTATGCTGCTAGTCGAAGTTACCTTAGAAAAAGTTAGTTCAGACATTGAAACCACATAACCACATAATGATAGCTTCTTTTCTGGGAAAGCAAGATTAAAGAAACCCCCCCCCTTCCGGTGGTGTAGAAATTAAGTTATACTGCTGGTTCAGATTACCTAGAGCTAGCACAACCCTGCACACCCAAAGAAATAACTAGTGGAAGCATAGAAACTCCACAATGTTAGCTGGGGGGTGGCTGTTAACTAAGTTATGCTGCTAGTCAAAGTTACTTAGAAAAAGTTAATTCAGACATAGAAACCACATAACCACATAATGATAGCTTCTTTTCTGGGAAAGCAAGATTAAAGAAAGCCCCGCCCCTTCCGGTGGTGTAGAAATTAAGTTATACTGCTGGTGCAGATTACTTAAAGCTAGCACAGCCTTGTGCACCCAAAGAAATAACTAGTGTAAGCATAGAAACTCCATAATGGTAGTTTGGCGAGGGGGTTGTTACCTAAGTTATGCCGCTAGTCGAGGTTACTTAGAAAAAGTTAGTTCAGACATAGAAACCACATAACCACATAATGATAGCTTCTTTTCTGGGAAAGCAAGATTAAAGATAGCTCCCGCCCTTTCCGGTGGTGTAAAAATTAAGTTATACTGCTGGTTCAGATTACCTAGAGCTAGCACAACCCTGCACATCCAAAAAAATAACTAGTGGAAGCATAGAAACTCTACAATGTTGGCTGGAGGGGGGGGGTGTTAATTAAGTTATGCTGCTAGTCGAGGTTACTTAGAAAAAGTTAGTTCAGACATTGAAACCACATAACCACATAATGATAGCTTTTTTTCTGGGAAAGCAAGATTAAAGAAAGCCCCGCCCCTTCCGGTGGTGTAAAAATTAACTTATACTGCTGGTGCAGATTACTGAGAGCTAGCACAGCCCTGCGCACCCAAAGAAATAACTAATGTAAGCATAGAAACTCCACAATGGTAGCTTGGGGAGGGGGCTGTTACCTAAGTTATGCTGCTAGTCGAAGTTACCTTAGAAAAAGTTAGTTCAGACATTGAAACCACATAACCACATAATGATAGCTTCTTTTCTGGGAAAGCAAGATTAAAGAAAGCCTCTTCCCCTTCAGGTGGTGTAGAAATTAAGTTATACTGCTGGTTCAGATTACCTAGAGCTAGCACAACCCTGCACACCCAAAGAAATAACTAGTGGAAGCATAGAAACTCCACAATCTTAGCGGGGGCTGTTAACTAAGTTATGCTGCTAGTCAAGGTTAATTAGAAAAGTTAGTTCAGACATTGAAACCACATAACCACATAATGATAGCTTTTTTTCTGGGAAAGCAAGATTAAAGAAAGCCCCGCCCCTTCCGGTGGTGTTAAAAATTAAGTTATACTGCTGGTGCAGATTACTGAGAGCTAGCACAGCCCTGCGCACCCAAAGAAATAACTAATGTAAACATAGAAACTCCACAATGGTAGCTTGGGGAGGGGGCTGTTACCTAAGTTATGCTGCTAGTCGAAGTTACCTTAGAAAAAGATAGTTCAGACATTGAAACCACATAACCACATAATGATAGCTTCTTTTCTGGGAAAGCAAGATTAAAGAAAGCCCCGCCCCTTCCGGTAGTGTAAAAATTAAATTTTACTGCTGGTACAGATTACTTAGAGCTAGCACAGCTCTGCGCATCCAAAGAAATAACTAGTGTAAGCATAGAAACTCCTCAATGGGAGCTTGGGGGAGGGGATTGTTAACTAAG
The DNA here is from genome assembly GCA_036346225.1 of Platerodrilus igneus. NCBI lineage: Eukaryota > Metazoa > Arthropoda > Insecta > Coleoptera > Lycidae > Platerodrilus > Platerodrilus igneus. The sequence continues at coordinate 13,347,923 of JARFIW010000170.1, read as the reverse complement.
TTATGCTGCTAGTCGAGGTTACTTATAAAAAGTTAGCTCAGACATAGAAACCACATAATGATAGCTTCTTTTCTGGGAAAGCAAGATTAATGAAAGCCCCCTCCCCTTCCCGTGGTGTAGAAATTAAGTTATACTGCTGACGCGGATTACTTTGAGCTGGCGCAACCTAGCGTACCCCAAAAAATAGCTAGTACAAGTACAGAAACTAATATAGGTAGCTTCTTTTGGGGATGGGAAGGGGGTACCGCTAGCTCCTCATGATGGCGGAACTAAGTTATTGTGCTTGCGCAAATTACTTATTATCTAGAGCAACCTAGCGCACCACAAGAACAGCTAGTATAAGCATGAAAACTACGCATGTTAGCTTCTTTTCTAGGGACCTGTTATAGCTAGCTTCCATGAACTAAGTTATACAGATAGCGGAGATTACTTTGAGCTAGCGTAACCTAGCGCACCCCAAGATATAGTTAGCGCAGGCATAGAAACAACACATGGTAATTTCTTTTTGGGAAGGCATAGCTCCCCCCTCCCCCTATAGATACTGCTGGCGCAGATTACTTAAAGCTAGCGCAACCTATCTTACCCCCAGAAATAGCTAGTGCATTCCGATAAATAGCTAGCACATGCAAAAACTATATTATATCTTTCTTCTGGTAGGGCAGAATTAATGTACCCCCCACCCATGTTGAAAGCAAGGAAGTTATATTTCTGGCACCGATTACCTAGGGCTATCGCAACCTAGCGCCCCAATAAGTAACTAGCGCACCGTAAGAGCTAGTACAGGCAACAAAACTTTATAATGGGACCTTGCTTCTTGTAGGATTGAATTTACGTTAGTTCCCCAACCCCATGTTAAAGCAACTAAGTTACACCGCTGGCACACATTACTTAAGGCTATCGCAAACTAGTGCACACCAAGGACTGCTAGAACGCCGTGAGGAATAGCTATCGCAGCCAACAACGCGGTATTAAGGAAGCTTTTTTCTGGTAGGACTGAATTAACGTTACACTTTCTCCATCTTGAAGCACCTACGTTATACTGCTGGCACAGATTACCTACGGCTGTGGCAACCTAGCGTACGCCAAGAAGTAGCTAGCGGATCTTAAAAAATAGCTAGCGCAGGCAACAAAACTATATTATGGAAGGCTAGGGCTGATTTAACGTTATACTCCCCACACGTTGAAGCGACTAAGTTATACTGGTGACACATTTCATAGGACAATCGCAATTTAGTTCATAAAAAAAATAGCTACCGCAGGTATAGAAACAACATAATGGTAGCTTCTTTTCTCGGAAGACTAAGCCCACCCCCATGGTGTAGATGGCGCAAAATATTTGGAGCTGTAGCAACTTAGTGCACTCTAAGGAATAGCTAACGCAGGCATAGAAACAACAAAATTGTAGTTCTCTTTCTGGAAAGAACCCCCCTACCTTCCATGGCGCTGATGGCGTAGATTACACGGAATTACCTCAAGTTATCGCACTTCAAGAAATAGCTAGTACATCGCGAGAAATAGCTGTCGCAAGCAACAAAACTATATTATGATATCTTTCTTCTAGTAGGACTAAATTAACATTAGACAACCCCCAAAGTTGAAGCAACTAAGATATACTTGTGGCACATATTAACTAGGGCTATCGCAATCTAGCGTGTTCCAAGAAGTAGCTAACGCACCCAAAGAAATAGCTAGCACAAGTAACAAAGCTATATAATGGAATCTTCTTCTGGTGCGTTTGAATTTACGTTATGTAACCCCCATGTTGAACCAATTAAGTTACACTGTTAGCACAGATTACTTAAGGCTATCGCAACCTAGCACAAACCAAGAAGTGCTAAAGCACCCTGAAAAATAGCTAGCGCAGCCAACAACACAAATTAACGTTACACTCCCCTAATTTTTAAGCACTTAAGTTATACTACTGGTACAGACTACCTAGGGCTGTGGACGGAATAACCTGAAATTTAATGTTTTGTTCAGATAATTGCTGTAAGCCTTCGTTATTTATAAGAGAACATGACGAACCTGTGTCCAATAAAGCGATTACATTTAGGGAACCAATAGAAATAGGTAAGTGAGGGCGGATATCGAGAGGTTTTTTAACAAGTTTTAAGGCAGCAGAATTTTTATGGTAAAAGGAATTAACTGTTTTCAGCCAATTTGACCATTTGGCCGGGGTGGAACGACATATTTCAGATAAAGGAAGTAAGTTCTTCTGCGAGTTTAAGCTAGCGGTATTATTATTATTAGATATATTAGATAAAGGTTTAGTATTAGAAATAATTTTATGCTTTAAATCTATTGACGTCTGGGTCCGTTGAATAGTTGGTGTTGAGGACGATTTTGATTCCTTGAGATATTCACGTCCCGAGTAGAAATATCTCTGCGGAGGTTTCCGAATAAGTTAGGGTTACAATTTGTATACCTAGATTTATAGGTATTGTTACGACCACAGCCATAATAAAAAGATTTTTCGGGTATGTTACACACATTATAGGTATGTCCACTTTTCTTACAATTCCAGCAGGTAAGTGAGTTAGTTGAATGGGAAGCAGGAAGAGTAATAATAGATACCTTACAAGAGGGTTCAGACTGACATGCTAGGTCTGGTTCTAATAAGCCAGATTGTAAGCTATACGTTCGGAAAAATATGGATTTAAATTTCTAAGAAGTTGATCTATAATTTCAAGTTCTGATGGTTTTTTTTATCTAATCTGCTATATAGAGCTTCCATTAAGGTAATAAAAGAGATTACGTTTTCGTTGGGTCCTTGGGTATGATTTTTTATTTAATTCCAGAGATCAGTTATATAGCCATGAGGTAAGAAGGCGCGTTTTAAAAACGTAACTAATTTCTTCCCAGGTAGAAACCTGGTTTCGTATATTTCTATACCAAATCAAGGCAGAACCAGAAAATAATTCGCTCGCTGAGACGAATAAATCTTGGTCTGTACAGTTGCTAGAAATTTTGAAATCATTTACTCTGCCTAGGAATGACATTAAAGAAATTTGGAAGTCAAAGTCCTGAAAATATATACCACACTTATACACAGGTATAGATTTCAGAGATGAGGTACTTGATTGCGATACTGCAAGGTTAGGTTAAGGCAGACAGTACATTTTCATCTGAATCTAAGTTAAGTTTTTCGAGGACGATTCCTTCAAGTAAGAGAACGTTAGATAAGAAAGTTTGCCTGGTTTCGTTAGCTTGTTCATCTTTAAGTAACGATAATAAATCTATACGCTGTTTTGAATGCATTATCCGAGATGTAAGCCGCTTTAATTCTATATTTGAAATTTCTGGATTGGTTTTATGAAGTATATTGTTAATATCGTCTAAAGATTGTTTAATCTCAAAGGTATTTTGTGATAAATTGGACACTAATATACGAGGAATTTGTTGACCGTTAGATTCTTGAGCTAATATGGCTTTTAACTGCAATCGCCTATCAGTTTGGTTTGTTGCCGGTTGAATACTACGCGATTCCAGCTCGAAGATCGTTTCAAAAGATTTGAGGTATACTGGATTCATTGTACTATTATGGTTTTAGAAAGTAGATATACTAAGATACTATTAAGACAAATAACGATAATAGCTTTTTTAAAGAAAATTATTTTTTTTAAAAGAAATCCACAAAAGTATTTTATTTAAATTGTAAGCAAAAGGTTTAATTCATAGCAACCAAAGATAATATGATAGTTAACTAAAATTTAAACTAAAAACAAGCTTTTAGTAATCTAAAAAAAATTGTTAAAACAAGTATATAATCAAACTTAATATGATATCAAAAATTTTTTCATAAAGGATAGCAAATAATCAGTTAAGGTAACTATGTATAAAGGTACTTATAAAAGGAATTATCGGAATCCAAAATAACATTTTCGTTCACTCACAAGTGAGGTTAAGATAATTATTAAATAATCAAAGGTATATATATATATATATATATATATATATATATATATATATATACTTCACCAGCCCCACGATTTGGGCGTACATAAAATACTGTGTTATCCCCTTTTTATTAATCAAGCACCTATGATGTGGAATGTTAAGTTATAGATTTTCTTTGCCTCAACTAACTGATTCAATTAAATAAAGCAATTCTACAATACACAATATAACTATTAAATATTTACAACCTTTTTAAAATCTTCCCCTTTTTCAGAATATTTACATATACCAGATTTAAGAAATTGAAGCCAGCAAAACGAGCCTTTTGTTATATTTAGAGACCTTTTGAAACATATCAAGATGCCTATTACCTTTTATAAATTGATCAACGAAACCCCGGTTTTGTTGACTCTTACATTTGCGAAAAATATTGAATTAAAACAGTTTATAGAAATAAATTATCAATATAGCTAAGTTGGAATGGTTCAGTAGTTTCTCTGCATCCCCCAAGAGTTTTCGTGTCCAGTCTGAATATTTAGAGTTGAATTTGGATGTCGACATCAAACCAAAATTATTAAATATTTATCAAGCCAATTCATATAGGTTTTGCGTTGATTTAATTTTGATGCATTTCGTTACGTTTTTAAATCTTATCTTTGCTCGTAACTACTCTTGGATATTTCTATTTCTTATGCGTTTAATCTATTGTACTTTTATGTACAGTATGTTCTCAAACTAACAATATGTATAGTGACCTATTTACTCTTATAATATTTGTAATTATGTGCTTTTGTTAACTGGAAGTTTCTTTTATTTATTCTACGACCCCTATGACTTAACCTACCCCTAACTACCCTATAATTATAGCAATATATATATATATATATATATATATATATATATGATATTAAAAATAATTGCTTATAGCAAATTTAATAAATAAAACAGTATATACGATGTATAGATAAACACCCACTTTACGAAGATCGAACGAGGGTTTTTAACTATACAAAGCAATAATGTAATCCAACTAGGTTAGATAATTATTCAACAAAATTGAAATATAAATACACCGTTTTTGTAAAGGGAAAAAGCCAGTTAACTAAGTTTAAAATAACATACATAAAAAGTAGAAAAACGCTATTCAAAATGGCAGTCTTAATAATTTAGATTGACATCACAAGCTCCCTCAAATGTCACCACAACATAAGATAAAAAGTTACTAGATTTGGTGTTGCCAAATTGCACTTTTTTCTAAAAGCCACTAAAAATTAAAAGAAATTAATTTTTTATTACATTACTTGAGTGGGAAAAAAACCCTTTTCTTGAAAAACATAATTTCATAAGCTATTTCTTACAAGTTAAATTAGAGGTTAATTATGAACGGAGTTAATATCAACAACCACGTGTACGTACTCGACGCCACTGTTACGCTTTCCCGCGCTTGTTACTATTGCGCAATTGTTTAATACAACGTATAATTACGCGGCAAATTACGCGCCATTTGCATCAAATACAAAACACGTTTAACAGTGATGCAATGGTCAAATTTTAAGCACAATATAAATAAAAGCAATGTACGCACTTAAATCGCACCTTACAGCCAAATCCCAGGGCCATCTCGTTGTGAGTCACATCACGTCAGTGCTGAGTCAGATTTTATCCGTCCATCCTAAACTCTATGCATTCGTAGGGGAACAATAAGGACAACCAGGTAGGAAGTACACGAAGGTAAGGTAGAAAGGAACCTACATCCTAAAAAGAGAAAAGACACACGCAACACCGGTAGATGTTCTTGGCTTCAGGTCTCGTTGCTTATTGGCGTCCTTTCACACATTTAGCACCTGCGCATTCTTTTGCGCAAACGCAACTGTCCAGAATGACGAAAATTGACAAATTCATTTAAAAATATCTGCGGGAATTTATTTACAAATTATAAGACTGTACATTACCAAATTTGGAATGTAACAAACTATAGGTATTGGTTTCGCAATACTCTCAACTAATGTTAATGGTGCAAAAGGATTTACTGGAAAACTATTAATTCGGCAAATTTCTAAGTGTTGTCAACCACAGGCTGCTTAACCACCGTCACCTGCCATTGAATCTTGGTGATATAGGGCATATAAGGAGGAAACAACAGGAGGGAGACCGAGCTCTATCTGGGCTGTGGGAATTTCAGGATAGGAATAAGTGAAGGTACACGTCCAACCAGTTTTAAAACGGAAACTAATCACCGTGTCGGGATTTGAACCCCTTTTACATACTACTGAATCCTGCTAAAGTAGGTCATATAATTAGGAAAAAACAGACGGGAACCGAGCTGTATCTAGGCTGTGAGAATTTCAGGGAACGGTGTATGTAGGCTAGCTCAGAATAAAAATAACTGAAGTTACGCCTCCAACCAGTTTTAAGACGGAAAACCTATCGACGAAAAAAATAATTGCACTTCAATATGACGATTATTATAAAAAACTAAAGGTGTTGGTTTTGAATTATTTTCAAATAATGTTGTTTGTGTGAAAGGATATATTGGAAAACTATTAATTCCGCAAAGATTACTGCATTGGGGTATCTTGGTAGCTGCAGGCTGCTGAATCCCCTTCACAAACTACATAATATCGGGGAAATAGGGTATATATTTGTAAACAATTACTACAGCCCCGCCGGTGCGGTACGCGAACCACTATGTCAGTTGGTAGCAATGTTAGATAATGTAAAAATTGACGCGCAAATTAAAGATGACGTCATGCAATTATATAAAATTACTTCATCACATAAAAGAAGAAACAAAGATACTACTCACATAAATTGCAAGGCTTCTGCAGAATTACCCCATGCTGTCGCCGGGGGCTTCGTTAGTTTCTTGAGCATCGGCTGCTTCGCTAATCTTTCGGGCGTGGGAATTCGTGAGCCAGGTTGAAGCCAAATTCGATTTGTCTTCTCTCTATATGTAGACAAAAATAAGTTAAAGGAGACAGGGTAATGCACGATAAATTTGGAATCACAGGAAACCTACATATCAGAAAAAAGACACGATACGGTACCCGCCAACTCCACTTGTTCACATCCCCGAGGCTGGTTCCAACGCGTCTCCCGGAAATCCACCACTTCCTCTCTCCACCACCGCGTCGGCGCGAATCTCGCGCAACGCGCTATCTGAAGTGACGGAAATACGCGCACAAGTCTTTTTAAATTTATGGCGCGTAATTCTTACATATTAAAACTTAATTGAGAATGTCTAGTGCCGAATTTTTCGGCACGTAGCACAATAGAAGGGAAACCGAACTGCATCTAACAAGAAAGGGCAGAGGCTATGTTCGAAGACAACAAACATAGAAATAAAGAGAAAATTGTGAAAGCATATATATGGTGCACAGCACAGTAAGAGAAGCAGACAGAAAAACGGTAGAAACCTTTTGGAATATTGTGCTTCAGATGTATGGGAATGATTGCATGAATAAACGAAGTTAATAAGAAAGAGGTTATAGAAACAGTAGAGGAATAAAGATATCTGTGAGAAACAAAAAAATAATAGGAAAAATAGGACAGGATACGTTCTAAGGCATTTCTGTGGAATAGTGGGGGATATATTATAAGCAGAGATAGGAAAAAAAGAGGTAGAGGTAGGTAGACGTATTGCACACAGATAGTGAAAGATGCAGATTGTTAAAATTTCAGTGAAATTACTAGGTTAGCTCAGAATAGGAAACAGTGAGGGTACGCGTCTAACCAGTTCTAGGACTGAAGACCTAATGATGATGATCGTTAATTGTTTCATAAAAATTTATATAAAATTTAACTAGAATTTAAAAATTGAAAAACTTTCAAAATATTCTGTTTAGAATGGTAAAGTTAGTGGTGACTTTTGATGCAACTATTTTAAACATATTTTTGTTTAATAGAGAACCTTTGATAAGCCGTGTCGCAAATCTTCAGCTCTCTTAGACTACACAATGCACTCTACTCTGTATATTTTAATTCAAAATTTTATAGAAAGACCTGTTCTTTTCTGTCAAATTGACTCACATAAGGAGATGGTGGATTGTGTTAGAGTTATCGTATTTTGTATCTACTGTCGGAACAACAAGCATTTTTAAAATACTGGATATAGTTAGTAAGGGCGAAAAGTATCTTTCATGAAATGATTCGATGGGTAAAGTTGGTTGGTTTGCATATTTAACACCATAAAAGATGGTATTCCTGGATAAATGTTTATAGTTCTAAGGTTTTGAAAGCGTAAAATGGACATAAACTGGTACACCACAAATTTTAATTTCCATATGGTTCTCCTAACTTCATGGATATGAATTTGCATACTTTAAAGGTAAAGCAGTTCTCTTTTTGGGGTGAACGGTTGATTTAATCTAATATACATACTTTTGCATAATTTTACGCCACGCTAGTTTTGTTATTTTTGTACCGCGATTACCTTCGCGATATGATATCATCAATTACAACCAAAATTCTTAAAAAATTTTAACAAATATGTATTGCTGTATACGACACACATTTAAACAGCTATGCTATCTAAAAGTGAAGTTCTCCATTACGAAAGAGAGAAGGTCGCAAATGTCTTAATTGCTTTTTTGAAGTACCCACTTGATCTCTACCAGTGCATTGACCTTATGTCTTATTTTTCACAGCAAGCTAACGACTACCATGCAAACTTTCGGTTTTACCATCTCTTCTAGACTACTGCAGCAAGTATAAGGTTTAATAGTTTGATGTAGGTCAACTTTCTCTTTACTGTATAAGTGAAACTGCTATTTTATTTTTTCGCAGTCAGTAGGTGAATAACCTAAACCGGCATTGTATTTGTTGCTATAATTGTGTAACAAAATGTTATCCTAAAGCGTTTGTCCTTCCTCTTGCGCTTGCGAAATCGTGTGGATTTGTTAATCAATGTTAAGGTGTTCGAACAATACTCTAACTTTCAATCACATTGTAGTATTTTTGAGACGTAGTTTATAAAAGGGCAAGTAGATTGATCCAACTGTCCTTTACCACTTTTTAGGCATTTTGAACAAGGTTCCATATGGTCAAAATGATTGTTTACGCATAGTTTGAAGGTTGCCTATTACAATGAGTGGTTACCTAATTCTTTACCTAACGTAGGTGTTTCGTCACAATCTATTTTTCTTAAATTTAACTAAGTAACATTGCAGCTTCTAATGTTAACGAACTGTTATGTAAGTGAACCTGAATACCTTATATCTATTTAAGCAGATATTTATTTGTAACTAGAATTAAAAATGTGTTCCATACTGGTCCTCTTCTTAGCCATAATCTTTTCCTGAAAATAGGTATTGAAGAGTACGTTGCAAAAGAATAATGGCCTGTATTGTTTTGGATACCGACTTTGTATTTGTTTTAACCAAACAAATGAGCTGATAATTCTATACACAATATTGTAGCGGCGATTCGTCTGCCTCTGACCAGAATAATTACCTTAGAACGTAAACGAAGCGTTTGTACACAAAAGATGATTGATGGGCCCTTCGGCACCGCATCTTGCGGATGAATTTGATTGACAGGTACAAAAGTTTTGCATTTAAGAGTTATTTAGATCATAATAGGAAATCTCGAGAATGTTATTTACATAATTATAGTACGTCTTAGAATAGTCAAGAGGTTTTGAAATGTATATATATATATATATATATATATATATATATATATTGGTGCGCATTTTCCTTGGGACGTCATAATTGCTGCGAGGTTTACTCTGTTAACTCGAGCACCACCATTGGGCTAAAGATGACCTATCTTCATAGACGGCAAACAACTGCCAGCTTTTTGCTACCATTAAAAACTCATGTTCATAAGTGAAGTTCACCACGGCTGCTCTGCTGCTATCTGAAAAATACCACCCTACTAATCTGCCAGAGAAAACTCAACTACGGCAACTTACCTCGATTTATTCAAACAGAAAATTTTTACACTAAGAATCTTTATCAATTGTTATTTCACACATCAATAAAATACTACCTTTTTCTGTAAAATTATTTTCGAAATGACATTTTATCCTTTAATAAATCATTTAATGTAACAGGATTTAACCATACATGTTACTTTACTCCTGGTTTTAATATGAGTTCATAGTAAGAATTTTAAATACTCGTTCAATAAGTAACTCTTTAGTCCATAAAGTTTATAAAAATATACCCATAAGGCACAAAATTGTCATAACACACCAACTAACCACAAAAATAAACAATGTTTCACAAAAATCTGTTACCTGGAATGCACCATCGCACATGGAACGGTAGTCATACCATCGATGCCTGATGTCCTGACCAATGACTGCACTTTCTCAAACCTCACAAAATTGTATAACATCATCCGTGATGACAATCAGCTACTCATATAGCTCGACTACAAAGTGACGATACATCCAACTTCCCCAATTCCTCTACTGGTCCATTTACCATAGGAAAACGCCAAATCGATCCATCACTACTCTTTACTCCATTAGTGTGCACAACTTGCACCAACCACCAAAATATAAAGCTGTCTTTACTTGCAGTACTCAAACGTGCTTCGAATTTGTCAAAATGTACTTTCTCACATTTCTGGACTGCTAGTAAAATATTACACCAACTTGTGTATGATATTATCAACTTTAATTCAAATATTAAAATTCACTAAAAAAAATATCAACAGTAATTTCTTCACCAATATTAGTGGACGCGTCGATGACCAACAAAGGAAAGTCCCACAAACAAAATTTTCAACTGCCACTAAATTCCAACAACACACAAGCTAACCTTCAACAATTCTCCGTAAATTTCGTATCCGAGCACCAACCGTCATCGAAATCCTAGAATTTTGAACAATACAAACAACAATTCACCACGAAAATACACTTTAGCTTTGTAGCGAATCTTTATTTTGCCGAATCCTAGCACCTACTAAAATAAGTTCTTTGGTTACCACACGCCCGTCTAATACACGTATTAAGGTCGTCCCACACTAACCTACATACAAAAATTTTCTCTTTCTTATTTCGTACCCACTCCATATTTCATATTCCTACCACGAGTTATCTAACCCAGTCTACCATATATTCTACCTCCTTTGTCTTTTTTACGCAATGTTTGCAAGTTCGGTTATACCCAAAATAACATTAACCCTCTCTAAACAATCTTAAAACTATCGCCTGTCTCCCTTCTATATATGAAATCCAATAATTCTTCTTTGTTCCTCATATGCAAGTATCATCTGTCTTTGATGAAATCAACCACTCTAAATAATATACAAAATATGTTCATCTTACTCCTATAAATACACAATGTATTAATCTTTCTTTATCTCACAGTTTTCTTTCAAAGTTAAACGAAAACAACCCCTGATATCTTTATCCCATTCTAATACGTGCTATAAATAATCTTTCTTTATTCTATGTCGTTCCTTGCCTGTTTAACCGTCAAATACCCTTCGTAGAATCGAAATGTTATTTTGTGCACGTTATTGCTAGAGCGACGGTTGAACTTGTCCACAAATTAACACAACGCTACCCAGAAATTCTTGATAAACAACTTTCAAACTCGTAAACAAATATTAAGAACGTGTTATTTGTCTACACCTTTTGTATTCGAATTTACTAGAACCCATAACTGTTAAGCTTGTTTCTCTTTTGCTATAATTAAGCTTTTGAAAGTTATACAAATGCTAAATCTTTTCACTAAAACTATGATAAAATATACACTAGGAATGTTTACACTTATAACACCTGTTATTTACAACTGGTATTTATGATTAAAGGATTATGCTCCCTATCATTAAAACATTATGAAAGTTCTTTGAAAATATTTACACACGCTAAGAATGATGCAAATTAACCCTTGCACTTAATGAAATTTTTTATTAAAGTCTTTATTTACTACGCTAGAGATTAGGAAAGCGTTTTAAAGTTTGATTAATTTGTATTTACATGTAGAAACTTGCAATCACTTATTAAATGGCTTATTTAATCAAAATTAACATACAAGTTACACAGAAATATATATATATATATATATATATATATATATATATATATATAGATAATATGTACATTTTCTGACCATATAACTTTATCTTCAATTGTAACTTTCTGGGTAGTGGCCATCCATTAAATAAAATAATACATTATAATATTCTTGTTTACGCGTTTCGGTCTACAAGACCATTATCAAAACTTTATTATAGCAAATATTCTTCAATAGCACCTACAAATTTTTACTTATAAACATGTGATTTATAATTTTTTCAGATAATTAATATATATATATATATATATATATATATATATATATATATATTCCGGACATCAATATTGGAGTTGTTTCTGATCGCAGCTTTGATTACGATATGAGTTGTGATGGAAGCGTTGTCTAGTCCTAATTTAAAGCTTTGACTAGAAGTGGTTTTCACTTTCTGCGGGAGTGAGTTGTTTTCGGCTCTCTTACGCAGAAACCCCTTTCATCCGAACCCCCTCGGTAACGGCCCTCTTACGTATCGGTCTTCTTTCGCAGCGTTCCTTTTACGCAGCGACCCTCTTACGCAGTGGCCCTCTTACGCAACGGCCCCCTGTCACCCCAGTCCCTTTCGTCCCAGGCTCCTTTTGACCAGCTCCCTTTCGCCCCAACTCCCTTTTGCTGCAGCCTCCTTTCGCTACAGCCCCCTTTCACCCCAACCCTCTTCTTCAAATCCGTGTAATTCAAGAAAATGCTAAAAATTTAATTACACGTTCCAATAATTCCAACACATTAAAGAAATCCGCAAGCAAAAATTACAGCGTAATCATTCTATTTTGAAAGTGTTACAGTAAGACGTCCATTCTCGTGGCACGGTTGAATCGTACCATTTCGAATCGGCTTTAAAATGGTCTTGAAGCACCCCCCCCCCGACAACTGTTTTTCGAGAAATACCTTTTAAAAAGTAAAATGAACATGTAATTTAAGAAAATTGTAAAATAAATGCGCAGTTATCGTTTTTATTTTGACCGTCCACTAATTGCAACAAATTTTTCTCACGCGGTGAATATTTAAATACAAAAATTTTAACCAAAACTTATCTCTGTGTCATAAAACAAGCACACTTTCGTTAGTCAGATCTAATTATGGTTAAAATTTGTAATTTTACCTGTGATATTTTGACATTTTTGCTCATTGTTAAAATTGACATTTTTACTTTTTTTTACTTTTCAAACGTATAGGGCATTTAGGAATGTTCCTGTAATAAAAAGGCCCTGAGATAAAATAAAGTTTTAATTAAAATGTAAGTAAAACACGAAGCGTTCCAAATTGTACTTAATAAAAATGGCGGATAATTAACAATTGCGAATCGAAACGGAAACCCACGCTTTTGCGATTTTCGCATTAAGATCCTAGAAAATTTTAATTACAGAACACATTTGCAAGGTAGTTGGCGTTATTTTATCCTTTAAAACGTCATAAAAACAAGGATCGCCTTAGGAATCGAACCCGTTACGATGCGCCTGTTATTCGGATCGTTAGCGCAATGTTATTACGCTTGAGGAAAATGACAATTCCGTTTGTCTTATGTATGAATTTATGAAATATTATGCAAAATTATACACATTACACGAACAATTGTAACTATTCATCCGGGTCCGTTCCTTTCCGTCAAATGAATTTCATTATTTTTTTAAACATAGACCATCTCTATTAAAACTCGACGCGTTTTTTGATTCCTAACTTATTTTGAAGACTAAAAATTTATATCAGGCATTTTATATTACATTTTGATTACATCACAACTGTCAGTTTTAACTCAACTTAACATAGTCTAATCTAAGTACTTGTCGAACACCTGGAATCGCACGAACCATTAAAGGGCTTCTATTTTTTAATTACACCATCTTTCGACTACTTAAATCATTATTTTAATGTAACACCACCCACCTAACAATAAATACACAATAAAAGTATTAAAATTTATTAGTAATAATTTTCGCTGTTTAAAAACATTTAACCAGCGAAGCATGTGCTCAATAAAACTTAATTTTAGTACAAGTTATACATAGAAAACTGTCCTTTCTTTATGTTTGGTCGGGGTAGTTTTAATTTTATCTAATTTTATCCGTAGTTTAAAGTTCAAATCGATGCGCAAGTCTTCTATTTCCTTTTCTAGTCAATAATTGGATACATAGAGACCGTCGATGTTTTCGAATTGCAAAATGTACCTAAGTTTGTTCCTATACATAAAATCTTTGAATCCATAGACAACCAGATCCATTCTTTCATGTAATTCTTACAGTTTGTGGGAAACTTTTAATCGTGTCATATGTATCTTGTTGGCTTGTTCGATTTCGTCTTGTTTGTATTGGAGGCAATCCTAATTCTCCTAGACACTGTTGTGTAGTTCAACACCTTTGGGAATATGTGACTCTTATTATATCCGGGCTTACGTCTCAAACCCTAGCCCTATGCCCGACCGTAAACCCAATTAAGAATTGGGTTTACGCTCGGGCATTCTTTTGTTGGAATATAGGAAATTATACTTCTGAAAAGCGTCTATGTATTTGAAGAAGCCCCGAAGACTTAGCTGATTCTTGCTATTTGCGCTACTACTTAGTAAGCAAGTGCAGATTTTACATATTTTTTTATTGTATTAAGTATGGATTTTTAAAAATGGGATTAACTGATTACTCGTTCGATTATTCATCTAATCGGTTAGAATATGAATATATCAGTCTATTACTCTATCATTAGACAATTGATTGACTAATCGTTTAGTCTATTAATTGATTAGTCAACTATTCGCTTAGTAGATTAATCAATTAATCTACTAATTTATCAACTAATTGGTTAGTATATTAATCAGTCAGTCTATTAGTCATTTGATGACTAATTGATTAGTCAACGAATCGCTTAATATATCAATCGATTACTCGACCAACGGTCGATAAAATTGATTTTCTAGTCCGAAATCGGTTAATATATTAATCAGTCAGTTCATTAATGTATCTTTTAGACGATTGATCGATTAGTCTATTAATTGATTAGTCAACTACTCGCATAGTATATCAATTCATTACTCCACCAATCTACTAACCGAAGGATCGATTAATTGATTACTCGTTCGATTAGTCATCTAATCGATTAATATATTAATTGGTCAGTATATTAATCTATCTATTAGTCGATTGATGAGTAGTTGATTAGTCTATTAATTAATTAGTAAACTCTTTAGTTAGCGTATCAATCAATTACTTGACCAATCTATTAGTCGAAGGGTCGATTAATTGATTACTTGTCCGATCAGTTCACTTATCGGTTAGTATATTAATTGGTCAGTTTATTAATTTATTTATTAAACGATTGATCGACTAACAGTTTAGTCTATTAATTGATTAGTCAACTATTTTCGTAGTATATTAATTGATTACTGGACCAATCTATTAGTTGAAGGGTCGGTTAATTGATTATTCGTCCGGCTAGACAGCTAATTGATTAGTATATTAATCGGACAGTTTATTAGTCGATTGATGATTAATCGATTGGTCTCTTAATTGATTAGTCAATTAATCGCTTAGTATATCAATCGATCACTCAACCAATCTATTAATTCAAGGGTCAAATAATTGTTTTTCCCATCCGATTAGTCAACTAAGTACATTAATTGGTCAACTTATTAAGCTATCTATCAGAATTGTTAGTATATTAATAGGTTAGTCTATTAATATATCAGTCGATTGATTTGCAATAGATTACTCTATTAACTGATTAGCCAACTATTGGTGGAAAGGTTGGTTAATTAATTACTATTCCGATAAGTCATATAATCGGTTAGTATATTAGTCGGTCAGGCCATTAATCTATCTATTATTTGATTGATGACTAATCGATTAGTGAACTGTATGCTTATTCGATTAATAAATCGGTCAGTTTATTAATCTATCTATTAGTCGATTGATGAGTAATTGATTAGTCTATTAATTGATTAATTAACTCTTTGGTTGCGTACCAATCGATTATTTGATTAATCTATTAATCGAAGAGCCGATTAATTACTTACTCGTCCGATCAGTTAACTAACTGTTAGTACATTAATCGGTCATTTATTAATCTATCTATCGATTAGTCAAAAAATTGATTAGTTAGCTATTCGCTTGGTTTATAAATCGATTACTGGACCAATCTATTAGTGGAAGGGTCGGTTAATTGATTTTTTGTCAGACTAGTCAACTGGTTGATTAGTATATTAATGGGTCAGTCTATTAGTCGAGCATGACTAGTCGATTAGCCTATTAATGGATTAGTCAACTAATCGCTTAGTATATCAATAGATTACTCTGCCAATCTATTAATCCAAGGGCCGATTGATTGATTACTCGGTTAGTATATTATTCTGTCAGTCTATTAATCTATCTATTGATCGATCAATCAATTAGTTTGTAAATTGGTACGTGTATTATTCGCTAAGTATATTAATCGATTACTTGATCACTTTACTAGTCGAACTGTCGGTTAATTGATTACTCATGCGACTAGTCAACTAACTGATTAGTCGGCCAGTCTATTAGTCCTTATATAACTAATCGATTAGTCTATCAATTTATCAGTCAACTATTCTCTTAACATATCAATCGTTTAATCGATCTATTTATACACGAAAGGTCGATTAATTGATAACTCGTCCGATTAGTCGACTAATCGGTTACCAGATTAGTCGGTCAGGCTATTCATCTATTTATTAATTGATTGATGACTAATCGATTAGTCAACTTAGTATACTAATCGATTATTCTACCAATCTATTAGTCGAAGGTCGATTAATTAATTACTTGTCCGGCTAATCAACTAATCGATAAAATACTAATCGGTCAGTCTATTAATTGATTGATGACTAATTGATTAGTCAACTATTCGCTTAGCACATCAATCGATTATTCAACCAATGTATTAAACGAAGGTCAATTAATTGATTACTTGTCCGACTAGTCAACTAATCTATTAATATACTAGTCGGTTAGTATTTTAGTCAATTGATGACTAATCGATTATTTTATGAATTAGTTAACTATTCGTTTAGCATATCAATCGATTACTCAACCAAGATATTAATCGAAGAGTCGATTAATTGATTACTCGTCCGATTAGTCAACTAATCGGTCAGTACGAGGGTGGTTTGAAAAGTGCGCGAAATGGAGCACAGTTGGCAGAATCAGTTCGAATAAAATATATGCAATTGATGGTCTAGTGATCTAGTGCGCAGATGTTAAATTTGACATTATTCTGTCAAGTAATATTAATTTGGTGCTATATGAAGTAAAATTAGTTTTGTGAGTTTTCAAAATGAATAAAACTGAAACGCGCGCTGTTATTAAATATTTCGTAAAAAAGGGTTGGAAAGCAACAGAAATACACAAGATATGCAGGATACATTAGGAGACTCCGCTCCATCATTTACAACTGTGCACAAGTGGGTGACGGAATTTAAACGTGGTCGTGAGAGCCTAGAAGATGATCCGCGCAGCGGACGACCAAAAACTGCCACCACGCCTGCAATCGTCTAAAAAGTTAATGATATGGTTACGCAGGATTGTCGATTAAACGTCTCCGAAATTGCTAAGGATGCAGGTATCTCAGATGAAAGAGCATTTCCTATCTTAACTGCGGAATTAGGTATGAAAAAGCTTTCGGCAACATGGGTGCCAGGCATATTGACAATTGATCAAAACCTTCATAGGAAGAAAATTTGCCAACTGCGTTTAGACCGCCTTAACTCCGATAAAACCGATTTCGTCCGACGATTTGTTACGACAGATGAAACTTGGGTTCACTATTATACCCCTGAAACCAAGCAACAATCTAAACAATGGAGACATAGGGGTTCTCCACCATCAAAGAAAGCAATGTCCGTGAAGTCGGCTGGAAAAGTTATGGTATCAGTTTTTTGGGATGCTGAAGGTGTTCTACTAATTGCCTATCTTCCTAAAGGCCAAACAATAAACGGTGAATATTACGCTAAACTTCTAGACCAACTGGATAAAAATATTCGTGAAAAAAGACCTGAATTGCGTAAGAAGAAGATCATTTTCCATCAGGATAATGCACGTCCACACACAAGTGCAGTAGCAATGCAAAAATTGAATGATCTGAAGTACGATCTGTTGCAACATCCACTTTATTCGCCTGATTTGGCTCCTTCTGACTTCCACCTATTTCCACGACTAAAAGTTTTCCTTGGGGGAAAACGATTTTCCACAGACGAAGAAGTAAAAGCAGCTGTCGACAACTATTTTGAAGGCATTGAAGAATCTCACTTTCGTGATGGCATAACGGGTTTGGAACATCGCTGGATGAAGTGTATTCAAGTTGACGGAGATTATGTTTAAAAATAAACTATATTTTAAAAACAAATTTTTTCATTTTTCCCTTCGTTTCGCGAACTTTTCAAACCACGCTCGTATATTAATCGGGCAGGCTGCGATTGATGACTAATCGATTACTCAATTATACACTTAGTGCTTTAATCGATTGTTCGACCAATCTATTAGTCGAAGGATCGATTAATTGATTACTTGCCCGGATAACCAACCAATCGATAAAATACTAATCGGTCAGTTTATCAATTGATTGATGACTAATTGATTAGCTTATAAATTGGTTAGTCAACTATTCGCTTAGCACATCAATTGATTATTCAACCAATGTATTAGACGAAGGGTAAATTAATTGATTAGTTGTCAACTAATCGATTAGTATAATAGTCGGTTAGTCTTTGATTATTCTATTAATTAATCAACTATTCGTTTAGCATATCAATCGATTACTCGACCAAGATATTAATCGAAGAGTCGATTAATTGAACACTCGTCCGATTAATCAACTAAATAGTTAGTATATTAGTCGGTCAGGCTGCGATTGATGACTAATCGATTATTTAGTATATCAATCGATTATTCGACCAATCTATTAGTCGAGTAGTCGATTAATTGATTACTCGTCCGGCTAGTCAAATAATCGATTAGTATACTAATCAGTAAGTCAATTAATTAATCGATTAGTCTATTAATTGATTAATCAACTATTTGCTTAGCATATCAATCGATTACTTGGCCAATCTTTTATTCGAAAGGTCAATTAATTGATTTCTCGTTTGGTTAATCAACTAATCGATTAGTATACTAGTCGGTCTGTCTATTAATTGATTGATGACTAATCGATTATTCTATTAATTAGTCAACTATTCGTTTAGCATATCAATATATTACTCGACCAAGATATTAATCGAAAAGTCGATTAATTGATTATTCGTCCGATTAGTCAACTAAACGGTTAGTATATTAGTCGGTCAGGCTACGATTGATGACTAATCGATTATTTAGTATATCAATCGATTATTCGACCAATCTATTAGTCTGAAGGGTCGATTAATTGATTACTCGTCCGGTTAGTCAACTAATCGATTAGTATACTAATCAGTAAATCTATTAATTAATTAATCGATTAGTCTATTAATTGATTAATCAACTATTTGCTTAGCATATCAATTGATTACTTGACCAATCTATTATTCGAAAGGTTGATTAATTGATTTCTCGTCCGATTAATCAACTAATCGATTAGTATACTAGTCGGTCGGTCTATTAATTGATTGATGACTAATCGATTATTCTATTATTTAGTCAACTATTTGCTTAGCATATCAATCGATTACTCGACCAAAATATTAATCGAAGAGTCGATTAATTGATTACTCGTCCGATTAATCAACTAAACGGTTAGTATATTTGTCGGTCAGGCTAGGATTGATGACTAATCGATTATTTAGTATATCAACCGATTATTTAACCAATCTATTAGTCGAAGGGTCGCTTAATTGATTACTCGTCCAGCTAGTCAACTAATCGATTAGTATACTAATCAGTAAGTCTATTAATTAATCGATTAGTCTATTAATTGATTAATCAAATATTTGCTTAACATATCAATCGATTACTTGACCATACTATTACTCAAAAGGTCAATTAATTGATTTCTCGTCCGGTTAATCAACTAATCGATTAGTATACTAGTCGGCCTGTCTATTAATTGATTGATGACTAGTCAATTATTCTATTAATTAGTCAACTATTTGCTTAGCATATCAATCGATTACTCGACCAAGATATTAACCGAAGAGTCGATTAATTGATTACTCGTCCGATTAATCAACTAAACGGTTAGTATGTTAGTCGGTCAGGCTACGATTGATGACTAATCGATTATTTAGTATATCAACCGATTATTCGACCAATCTATTTGTCGAAGGGTCGATTAATTGATTACTCGTCCGGTTAGTCAATTAGTCGATTAGTATACTAATCAGTAAGTCTATTAATTAATTAATCGATTAGTCTATTAATTGATTAATCAACTATTTGCTTAGCATATCAATTGATTACTTGACCAATCTATTATTCGAAAGGTCAATTAATTGATTTCTCATCCGATTAATCAACTAATCGATTAGTATACTAGTCGGTCTGTCTATTAAATGATTGATGACTAATTGATTAGTCTATTAATTGGTTAAATAATTGTTCGCTTAGCATATCAATCGATTATTCAACCAATATATTAGACGAAGGGTCAATTAATTGATTAGTCGTCCGACTAGTTAATTAATCGATTAATATACTAGTCGGTTAGTCTTTTATTTAATTGATGACTAATCAATTATTCTATTAATTAGTCAACTATTTGCTTAGCATATCAATCGATTACTCGACCAAGATATTAATCGAAGGGTCGATTAATTGATTACTCGTCCGATTAATCAACTAAACGGTTAGTATATTTATCGGTCGGGCTGCGATTGATGACTAATCGATTATTTAGTATATCAACCTATTATTCAACCAATCTATTAGTCGAAGAGTCGATTAATTGATTACTCGTCCGGCTAGTCAACTAATCGAATAGTATACTAATTTGTAAGTCTATTAATTAATCGATTAGTCTATTAATTGATTAGTCAACTATTTGCTTAGCATATCAATTGATTACTCGACCATTCTATTACTCGAAAGGTCAATTAATTGAATTCTCGTCCGGTTAACCAACTAATCGATTAGTATACTAGTCGGTCTGTCTATTAATTGATTGATGACTAATCAATTATTCTATTAATTAGTCAACTATTTGCTTAGCATATCAATCGATTACTCGACCAAGATATTAATCGAAGAGTCGATTAATTGATTACTCGTCCGATTAATCAACTAAACGGTTAGTATATTTGTCGGTCAGGCTACGATTGATGACTAATCGATTATTTAGTATATCAACCGATTATTCAACCAATCTATTAGTCGAAGGGTCGATTAATTGATTACTCGTCCGGCTAGTCAACTAGTCGATTAGTATACTAATGGGTAAGTCTATTAATTAATTAATCGGGTATTACGTTTTCCCGCGTTTCATACTATTGCGCAATCGTTAATATAACGTGATTACGCGGCAAATTGTATCAAATACCAAACACGTTTAAAAGTGATACAATGATCAAATTACAATATAAATAAAGCAATGTACTCACTTACATCGCACCTTACAGTTATATCTTAGGGCAATCTCGTGTGGATCACATCACGCCATTGTTGAGTCCAAATTCTTATTCGTCCATCGTCCTTTGTTCGTCGTAGGTAGGGCGAGAAGGATACAGGTAAAGGCACACGAAGATAAGGTAAAAGGGAACCTACATCCTAAAAAAGAGAAAAGACACACCACGACACAGCAGAAATTGCAAATATAATTATCAGGTTTATCTCGGCTTCAGGCCTCGTAGTCTAATGGCGTCGTATCACTCACCGCGCACTTGCGCCATTCGCTCCGCGCCTGTGCATTCTTTTGTGCAAATGCAACTGTCCGGAATGACGGAAATTGACAAGTTTATTTGAAAATATTCGCGGGAACTACCTTACAATTTATACTTAATCTAAAGGTGATACATAGCCGATTTTTGGCATGTAACACGATTAGTCTATTAATTGATTAATCAACTATTTGCTTAGCATATCAGTCGATTACTTGATCAATCTACTACTCGAAAGGTCAATTAATTGGTTTCTTGTCCGGCTAATCAACTAATCGATTAGTATACTAGTCGGTCTGTCTATTAATTGATTGATGACTAATCGATTAGTCTATTAACTAGTCAACTATTCACCTAGCACATCAATCGATTACTCGACTAGTATATTCGTCGAAGTGTCGATTAATTGATTACTCGTGTGATTAGTCAATTAATCGGTTAGTATATTAATCGGTTAGTCTATTAATATATCTATTGATCGATTGATGACTAATCACTTAGCCGATTAATTGATTAGCCAACTCTTCGCTTAGTAGCTTAATTGTTTTCTCGACCAATCTATCGGTTAGTCGGTTAATCAATTGTAATAGAGTGTTCTAAACGAGGTAGAAAGCTTTTAATGCAGCTCGAAGTTAAGTTAAAGTATATTGCAAACAACTGGGCAAGATCTTTGTTAAGGGAACGTACATAAAAGATCCTTAAAGTGTTGTGTGTATTTGTTAGAATTTTTGGGGATATTTTATATATACAGCAAGTAAAACACGTTCCATAAAAGTACATCTTTGAAAACGGAACGCGTAAGTACTAAGGAAAAAGTCACCACTGTTATTAAGAGTTGGCTAATTTATTAATCGAGTAATCGGGTTAATTCGGTTAATTGGTCATTCGACTAATCGGATACTGGTAGTTCGACGATTAATTGGCTAATCGATTAGCTGCGGTAATTGACTAATCGATCTTTTCAGTAGCAGTCGACTAATCGATTAATTTAATGGGTAATGGATGTAAAGTGACAGTTACTGCAGTTATTCGAGTTATTATCTTTGAACATGCGTTGAAACTACCCTGCGTAGAAACGAGTTTGTCTTCTTGATAACGATACTTAAACCAATACTTTAAATATAAAGAATTTTATCCAGTGGCGTACTAGCCATTTCCTTGATTATTGTGCGTTGCAAGTTAACAACTAATTGTTTTTAAGTTTTGCTACTTATGATGACAACTTGGTGCTAGAAATACGTATCTATTTTTTAAAATAATTTGTGGTAGAGGTGTTTCTATTATATTTAATAATAAAATTAGTTTTTAAAGGTTCTTCTTTAACCGTCTAGAATTTTAGAGAGCGTCAAGTATGTACTCATCATTTTTCATAATTAATTTTTGGTGTTAACTTCCTGAAAATTACCAATCCAGGCTTGTAAAATACACGTAAAAGAAACTGAAGACTTATACGTAACTCATCCTAGATCAAGTTCATATGTAATTACTGTGCATCGCCTACTACTCTGTTAGAAAGGAATGCCGCTGCCCGTTACTTTCACTTATAGTTTCGTCGGGATACTTATAGAAAATGATGTTGATCTACATTATGTAGTTTCATTATAATGCCAGTAACTAGTGCCCCACTCACTAGTCCCACTAATGTCCTATTGCTGGCATGCAACTATTGCAAACATTAGCTTGACTAGTCAGTGCCCTACTTTATACATGGGTAAAACTGTTCTCTATAGCTGTATTCGTAGTACAACTTTTACCGTTAAACGTATACAGTGAAGTCGCTCACGGTGTGTACGTACTAACCATTTTAACGTGGAATCGTACTGATTTAATTTTTTTAAAATAAATTTTAAAATTAATATGTGATTTTTTTCAAAACGTCACATTTTTGTGAAGAACGTGCAATGTTTACTTTGACTACGTCATCAAGTGAGCAGTACCCAAACAGGTAACCGGTGATAATTCCAAAGACTTGCCCTTAGTGAAAAACAATTATAAAAATATATTGTGTTGTTTGTGAATTCAAATTAGATTAAACGAATGGAATCATCAACTCGTAAAAATGCAGCGTTGTATGGATGAAACGTAATGTCTTTCTTAGGTAAGAATTTCTTAAACAAAAATACAAAATATTAGGCGTGGGCCATTTTACAAAAGGCCAGTCAATTTGAATTTTTAGCTTTTCTTTTTCTGAATCATCTGTAATTGAAGTTCATGGGAATTTTTTTAGCTTTGGAAACTCATCGGCTACAACAAAAGGAGATGCAGATACTCGTGCATAATTAGAAAGTAACTTTCACTTTCACCGAGAGCGGAAATGTCATTTTGTTCATTGTATAATTAGTTGTTTCAGGAAGTGTGCTTATATTGTTTGCAGAATTGTTCATAGGTTTCACTAATTTTATTACTAAAGTTAATAAAGCGTTAGGTATATTTAAAACAAAGCTTTTCTTATGTACAAAAATTCTAAAGTTTCGTTACAGACAGAAACAGTTTTCTAAAGGGAGCCCAAAAATGGCTACCTGCAACCAAAAACAAGAACCTTTACCAGACTGCTCACCTTTAAAAATAATTTATTGCTAGTGTAAATTCTGCGTCATTACTGGTCGTGAAAGTTTTCCAAAAATTCGATTGCGATGGCAAAGAAATTTAACAAAGTTCATTACCCTTATTAAAAATTGCCATGGCATTTCAAACAATCTCTACGCAATCAAAAAACTTCTCAGGTGTCTAATAACCACGTCAAGTGCGTGAATTTTCTTTCATCATCGGTTGAAGAAGTTCAAGTTCCAAACGGAAATCCAAAAAATTAGTTTGCATTAGCAAAAATTTGCATTAACCTTCAAGTATTATGGCATATTTTAAAATTTCTCAGATGTAGAACTTACCTTTTCAATTAATTGTCTTCAGCGCACGACCTTTACGTACTTAAAAACAATTCTTAGAACTAATAAGTATGTTCCATAAGACTCTGTCAAAAAATACGAAAATCAAATATACAGTAGAACCTCTCATATCCGACCATGATGGGACCGGGCCATGGTCGGAACGGCCAAAAGGTCGGATATCGGGAGGAGCAAAAAAACTTCTATCCTAACTAGAAAAACAGCTACACAGTACTGTAATACAACTTTATTGTACTTGTAAATATAAGTATACTCCTATTTAAAGAACTCAGTAATGGATTTTTGTTTCAATTTTTTAAATCTTGACCATGCGGAAGTGTCTCTCCACTTTTTTTGCCCACAATACGTCCATTGGGGTTGCATTTGGGTGTTGCTCGATGTATTTCGGCGCAACTTTGAAGGCGTCCTTAGTAGCAGAATGACTCACTACGTTAATACTCCCTGTATGTTTGTTGTGGCTTGTTTAGCATTCTTCTTAATCTTCTTTGGGAATTAAACCACTCATAGTTTTTAAAATCATCTTTATAAATATGGTGGTTTCGTCTTCATTCAAGTCAATTTCTTCTTCCGTGGCTTTGTTCTGCACAACAGCGATGCTTTCGTCGTCGTTGAGATCTTCATTGGTAACTCCCGAAACATCAGCTGACAACAAGCCACTCTTCTACATTTTTCATCTAGAGATCATGCTGAAACACTTGTAGATTTTGTAACACTTTTGTGTTGTCTGTCTCAACTTCTGCTTCTGTCTCAGGTTCTTCTTGTTTCAATGTTGGCCAAATCTTTTTCCAAGCCTTCTGATTGGTCCCAAGCTGCAGCAACGGTGTAGATAGCGTCTTTTATGTTGAAACTTTTCCTCGCCTCAAAAAGGTTACATTCTTATGTTTTTTCCAGGCAGAGAGCCGACATATTTTTTCTGTATCTTCTCTTCAATGACGCCCTGATTCATAGGTTGTATTAAAGGTGTAACATGGGGCGGTAAAAATAAAGCCTTGATGTTTCCTTTCTTTAGTTCACATTCAGAGGGGCAACTAGGAGCGTTATCTAACAGCAAAACAGCACGAGCAGGTAAGTTTTTAGACTTTAAATGTTTTTTTACTGCGGGGACAAATTCGTCAAAAAACCACTCCTTAAATAAATCACCATTCATCCAAGCAGATAATTGATTCCGATAGAAAACTGGAAGTGTTGCCATGTTTAAATTTTTAAATGCTCTTGGTTTCTTAGATTTTCCTACGACGAACAGCTGCATTTTGTGGCTTCCCGTGGCATTGCTAGAAGTTGCGATTGTGAGCCTGTCTTTAGCAAGCTTTGTTCCTAACACAGGTTCATTTTTTCAGCAAGAGTGGTTTTTGGAAGTATTTTGTAATTTAGGCCCGTTTCGTCTACATTGTACACTTGTTCGGGTACGAGTGTCTGTTCTGTGACCAACTTCTCAAATGTTTCTACAAATTCTTTAGCAACATTATCATCAGCTGATAGTTTTTCCTCTGTAATTATAACATGTCGTATGCTACGACGTAACTTCCACTTATGTAGCTACCCTTCGCTAGCGCTAAACTTTTCTAGATCACCTCCCAGCTTTTCATGCAATTTTATAGCTTTTTCCTTTACGATGGGGTCTGGCAATGGTGTTCCTTTGCGCATTTCCTGACAAAATCAAACCCATAACGCTTCAGTTCAAGTTTTGGGTTTTTCAACATTTTTCTACTTTTTAATGCATCGTCTGTCTCAACTATCGTTGAGTACGCTTCCAGATCTTTACGGCTTTTTTTCCAGTCTTTTGCCGTAGTCGCCGCTACACCCAACTCAGAAGCTAGCTTAACAACAGACTCACCATGGTCCAATCGTTGTAACACCTCAAGTTTTTGTTGCAGAGAAACACAAACACGTTTACGTTTTTGAGTTGCCATTGTCACACACGTAACCTCAATTTAAAGCATCTCACAATCCGGGGAAAAACACAAACAGTATTGATTTTAACAAACATAGAACAGTACAAGATTATAGTCAGAGTACATTCCACACCAACACTCACGGCTGAACTGACAGTTGGTAATACGAAAACAAAACATACGTAGTGTAGTAGATACAGGCTCACCTAGTCGGATATCGAGAGGAGTCGGTTATGGGAAGGTCGGATATGAGAGGTTCTACTGTATTTAAAACGGAGCAAACTTTTACTAAAAAATATTTTTGGAAAAATGTACGTAAAAATAAGTATTTAAATTTCAAACTAATCTGTAAACGCAAAGTTATTTAATTGTTCTTCGAGCGAAATAATTTACCTTATTTTTGTGTATTTTAAAATAGCAGGCAATGGCTTTCAGATTCCTTTGTACCTACCGTACCCTTATTCCTTAACTTTCTTCTTTTTTCTTTTGTTAGGATACATTTCTCTTAGTAGCAGCAGGTTGCACTTGTCCGAGTATTTTTATATAATTTTGGTACAATAAACATTTTATATCGAAGCAGGGTGTCACTTTAAAATCTTCATTATTATCATTAGGTCTTCAGTCCTAGAACTGGTTGGACGCGTACCCTCATTGTTTCCTAGTCTGAACCAACCTACACATTTTCCTAAAATTTGCACTGTCTGCATCTATAACTATCTGTGTGCGAAAGTCTGAACTCGGTGTACTTATACCACTCTTTTCCTATCTCTGCTTGTAATATATCCCGTACTATTCCCCAGAAATTCCTTAGAACGTATCCTGTCCTTCTATTTCTCCTATTTTTTTCGTTTTCCACGGATATCTTTATTCCTCTACTATTTCTACAACCTATTTGGTATTAACTTTGTCTGTCCATGCTACCATCCTCATACATCTGAAGCACAACATTCCAGAAGGCTTCTATCTCTTTCTGTCTGCTTTTCCTACTGCCCCTACGTCCTGTGCTGTGCTCCACACATATGCTTTGAACAGTTTTCTTCTTGTATCTTTGTTCGTTGTCTTTGAACATAGCTGCTGTTCTTTCTTGTTTGATGCAGTTCGGACACCTTTTATTGTTTTACAGTTTTATACCCTATTCCCCCGATATTCAGTGGTATGTGAAGGGGCAGCGTCGCCGAGGATCAATGTAGTAAGCGTATGATTACGGATCCCAAGGTCCTGGGTTCGAATCCCGACACGGCCGACTGCTTGAAAAATGGCACGTGAGCATTTTTCAAAAAAATTACTCCCGCGTTCGGATGAGAGGTTAAATGGAGGTCTCGTGTGTGAGTGTTGTCACACACGTTAAAGATCCCTACCTTGCCTGGACTGGCAAGGGTTCAGCAAAATTCTAAATTTCCAGGCAACAAAAAACTTGCCTCCTGGCCGATGTAGTACCTTCAGGTGGAGCATTGGAAATGCATATGCACGGTATGTGAAGGGGGGTAAGCAGGCTTTGGCTGCCAAGTTCCCCAGCACCTGAACCTTTGTGGAATTAATAGTTTTCCAATTTATCCTTTCGCACAATCAATATTAGTTGAAAACATTTCACAACCAACACCTGTAATTATTTATAATAATCATCAGATTTAAGAGCACTTCTTTTTTCATCATTGGGTTTTACGTCTTGAGGTTGGACTTGTACCTCCACTTATTTATGTTCTGAGTTAACCTACACAGTTCTCTGCAATTCTCACAATAGTCTATATACAGCTAGATTTCCTTCTATTGTTTTGTAATTATATGCCCTATTTCACTGAGATTCAGTGGTATGTGAAGGGGGGCGGCTCCATGGCGTAGTTGGTATGTGTGTGACTACTATGCCCAAGGTCCCGGGTTCAAATCCCGACACGGTCCGCTTCAATAATGTTAGACGAGCATTTTTCACAAAAATACACCCTCGTTCGGATGAGAGGTAAAATGGAGGTCCTGTGTGTGAGTGTTGTCATGCACGTTAAAGATCCCTACCTTGCTTGGAACAGCAAGCGTTCGGTAAAATTCAAAATTTTCCACATAAAGAAACTCGCTTTCTGGCCAATGTAGGAACCTTCGGGTGGAGCATTGGAAAATCAAATGTATGGTATGTGAAAGGGGTTAAACAGCATGTGGCTGCCAAGGATCCTCCAACACTTAGACATTTACTGTATTAATAATTTTCCAGTAAATCCTTTCGCATAATTAACATTACTTGAGAGTATTGCAAAACCAATATCTGTAGTTGTTTATAATAATCACCATGTTTAAGTACAGTTATTATGTTTGTCATTAGTTTTTCCATCTTGCGACTGGTTGGAAGCGTACTTCCACTGATTTCTATTCTGAGCTAGCCTACTCATTTCCCTGAAATTCTCACAGCCTACATCTTTCACTATCTGTGTGCAGTAATCTAACCTAGGTCTACCTCTACTTCTCTTTTTTCCTATCTCCGCTTCTAATTTATTCCGCACTATCCCTCATGTCTTAGTATGTGGCCTATCATCCTATCTCTCCTATTTTTTACTGTCTTCCACATAGTTCTTTCTTCCCCTACCATTTGTAGTACCTTTTTGTTCTTAACTTGGTCTGTCCATCATATCTTCATCCTGTGTCTGTAGCACCACATTTTAAAGGCTTCTACCCTTTTCTTGTCCGCTTCTCCTATTGTCCAGGCTTCTCAGCCGTACAGTGCTGTGCTGCACACATATGTTTTAAGCAATCTTTTCCTTGTTTCTATGTTTGTGGTCGTTGAGCACAGTAGTTGCTTTTTCTTGTTAAATGTAGCACTGTCTTGTGCTAATCTTTGTTTCATACCTTTTGTGCTTTTCCCATCTTGCGTTATTTGACTTCCTAGTGTATGTACAAGTCCATTGCTTCCATACTTTCTGATGGCTTCCGACATATCTCGGTATCATGAATTTTTTATTTTTGATGGAAAGGTTTTTCTTTTCCTTGTTTGGCTAATCTGTCAGCTCTTTCATTTACCTTGATTCCGCAATGGCTTGGTATCCACAGTAATATAATTCTTTCTCTTGCTGCATTTTTATTATCTTTGTAACGCTCGCGCATTAATTACCCATACATTTGTACATAGAAAAACAATCAAATTTAGCTAGTTTAGGAACCGTAGTAAGAAACTACACTAGCAATTTTATAGAAGCCGGGTAGTTTACAGTTTATAATGGGACTATTTCATATATTATTAAAGTGAAATACCGAAATAAATAATAAAGTACTTAGTACATTCTTTTACAACCAGAAATTAAGTCACGACATCGCTAGAAACATACCAAATTAGAAAAATACCAACATATTTTCCATAACTAATCATTCTATAAGCGTAGAGTTGAAAATATTCTAACGCATTGCCAGGACACCAAAATCATTGTAAATTATTTAAATAGTCAGAAGCATAAAACGTCATAAAATTAAATGCGTAGAGATTAAACCTAATGGCGCAGATGTGGTAGTAAATATAAAGTATGAAAATATGAATACACATACTCTTGTGCACCGAGAAAGCCCTTGACCTCCACTTCAAACCATTTCGTCGTACGAACCACCGGGGACTTACAAATAATTCTTCATGAATGAAATCTCGACTTATAGATACAATAACAGCTGTTAGAGATGGGATGCCAGCAAAAAAGGCTCACGTATAAAGGAATGGGAAAATTGAAAAAGAGAACCCTTGGTCGAAATCCAATTTTCTACTCAGCATGAAAAAGCGATTGCGGATCATACTGTACTTTTGGCAAAAATATTTTTTTGTGTTAACACTTATAGAATTGAGGAGAGTGGCATACGAATTTGCCGAAAAAAATTATATTCACCACAATTGTAATAAAAATACAAAAGAAGCTGGGATTTTTAAGACGAAATCCTAAATATCGTTCCGATCCCCAGATGCCACTGGCGTCAATAGAATACAAGCCTTCAATGAGACTGAAGTTAAAGCATTCTATGATTATTTGGAAGCGGCAATAGATAAATATAATTTTCCTAAGAACAGAACGTCTAATGTTGATGAAATCGGAATTTCTACGGTTCAAAAACTCACAAAAATATTAGGTCGTAAAAGGCAAAAGCAAATTGGGGCAGCGACAAGTTGGGAGCGAGGTAAAACCGTCACGGTTACTTGTATTTTTTTTCTCCTTGTCTTAATAAATTTCAGAGTCGTTTGGCTCTATGATTTATTGACTTGGTTTGGATCCATTTTGGCGACAATAGGGGTCTGAGATTGTTTCTTGTGGGATGAAATTAGTTTTGTTTGGATTGACTGGTTTATGGGACAGTGTGTTAGTTTGTGGGGTGGAGTTAACGATGGGTGGGATATTTAGTTCAGGCGATTCAGAATTCCTAGGTCCAGGTGTTATTTCCATGTTTGGAGTATTTTTGTGCGTCTTTCCTCGGCTATGTCTTGTACTGATTTGATGTTTAGCGTTCTTATTAGCTCCTCGTTTGTAGTGAATATGTGTGTGGCGGTTGCTGCTCTATATAGTCTTCTTCTGAACTGGTCCATTTTTAGCTTCTGATTTTAAGATTCTGTTGGCCCATATTTAGCATCCATGCGGCAGTTGTGGCTCAATAATTCCTTTTATTATACTTAATTGCGTCTTAATGTTTATTCGGTCTTTGCGTAGTATTTTATATGATCTGCTCGCCGAGTATTTTGCAAGGGTTCTTCGTCTTTTGGTGTGCAATGCAAAGTTGCTTCTATTGTTAAAGGTGATGCCCAAGTGTGTGACTGCGTTTTGAGCGTGTTTATTTTGAGACTCCAATCTGAGGCCCATTTTATTATCTTATCCGTCATGATTTGTGTTTTGGATTGTGCTGTGTATGTTTCTGCCGTGTGTCTTAATGGCAATATTGTCCACGAATTGCATTACTCGGTTTTTACTGCTCGTCGGTATGTCGTGTACCAGTATGTTGAATAGGGCCGGCGATAGTGGGGACTCTTGGCGTGCTCCTTCTTCTGCTTCGCATGTTGTTGAGAGCCATTTACTTACTTTTACTTTGAAGCTTCTGTTCTGCGGAAAATCTGGTATTATATTGATGACGTGTTTGGATGTTCCTATTTCATTTAGAGTGTATTCAATGGCTGCTCTCCATGCCTTATTGTAAGTCTTTATCAAATCTAGAAGGACAGGAATCGGCGTTTCTTTCTCGCTAACTCTGTTTCCCGGATTTTTAGGTTGTTTTATTGCATCGAGGTCTTTTCTGAATCCATACTGCATTGGTATTATTTTATAGCATTTTTAAAGTAATTCTTGTAGATTTTCATTTATTAGTTTTACAGTTAATTTGGTCATTGCGCAAAGTCAACTGAAGGGGCTTTATATTTTCCGGATTTAAAGGATCTTTTTTTTTGGGATGGTTATCACTATGCGCGTTTCCACTGCTGGGGAATGTTTTATTCTTTTTTGTATGTTATTTAACGTTGTTTTAATTGGCTCTCTTAGTATTGATGGTGCGTTAATTAGTGCTTTGTATGGTATTCCATCGCGGCCTAGTGTTTTTTCTTGGGTAATTTAGAAATTGTGATTTCAATTCTATGTTGGGTCCATAGTCGGTCTCTAAGGAATTCCCCAAATGGTTTTCCTTTTCGTTGCTTTTTAAGTAGGCTTTGTGCATGCGTTGTTAGCGGAGGTTGTTTTGAAATTGTTTTTGTAGATGTTTCCCTATGCACTCAGCTTTCTCTTTATCATTGAACGCCCATTTTCCATTGGAGAAGATGGCTTGGTCTTCGGTTCTTTCTCCTCTGAATGCTTTTGTTACTTTCCCAATCTTTTTCTCTCCTGTGTCATTTGTGTTGCTGATTTTTGTTATTGTTCTGTTCCATTTTTCCTCTCGTTTCGCTGAGAACATTTTCCTTACTGCTGCTGTACACTTGTTGAGTGTCGTTTTGTTTTTTGTAGGAAATATTGTTTTTTGACGTGGTATTTGTTTCTTATTATGTCTTTTTCTGTGGCTGTTAGTCTGAGGTGGTAGTTATGGTGTGTAATTAATTTTGATGTTTGTTCGACGCCTTTTTGTATTTTTTTGATGATGTATTCTACCTTTTTGTTTTTATGTTGGTACTGCGCCATCAGTTGTTTGTACAAACCCCAATTGCTTTATTTTTGTTTCTGTTTTGTGGTTGATTATTAGTCGTTTTGCAGGAAGTTTAAGTTGTACAGCGACGTGGTCGGATTCCAAATCGCGGTTCACGTTTATCTTTGTTTTCTCTCTTATGTTTTATGTGAGGAAGAAGTCTATGGTGGTTGATGATCCGTCGATTCCATCTCGAGTAGGTTAATTAGTTACGACTATATTGGTGTTTGTGGTTGAGCATAATTAGTGGAGTATTTTTTCTCTTGTATCAGTTGTCCTGTATTCAGTTGGAAGAGCGTTGATTTAATTTTTGATAACCCTAGTTAGGTAGTTGGCAGAAATAAATTTAAAATCAACAGTACGTTCAGTGTGAGTTGAACGCGACTTCGACAGTTCAAAAACCATCAAAAAGTTGTTGCCAAATGAAATTTGGAAAGAACAAAATCAAGAGCGTGGTGGAGTAAGTGCAAGCTCTAATGTTCCACTCCTTTTAGTATTTCCAAGGAAGAACTTCGATCCCTTTATGTGTAGGGATAGCTTCTCCCTTAGGATGCTAGTCAGCCGAATTGTTTTTACTACTGCATATACTAGTTGTACTAAAGAAAACCTTACTGTCAATCGGAGTGAAACCGATTAAAATTTGCGTTTTTTCCGGTTTTGCTACAAAATAAAATTAAAGAAAATATGTTAAAGCTTGAAATTTCCAACATTTATACCTGTCGTCACTGTCAAAACAATCACAGTTGTTTTTTTATATTTTTTAAAGGTTGATCGGTTTCACCCCTTCGTCCGGGGTGAAACTGATTAACCTTAAAAAAATATAAAAAAAACAACTGTGGTTATTTCTTCACCCCTTCTATTGCTCGTATATTTGACGTTAGCAGCTTCGCGAGTGAAACTGATTGTTTGACCTCGTTTAAAAAAAATTTCTTTTTTAAATTAAAAAAAAGCTAAAAAACTAGCATAAAACGTGTATCTATTATCAAAAAGGTACATATTTATCTTAAACTTAAAAACTATTTCTTAAATGGTTTCTACTGATTAATATTTTAACAATGAACTAACAAAAACCTTAACTAATAAAACCTTCAAAAAATGGTTGTGTATATATGTACCTACAACAAACAAAAAATGAACAAAAACCTAAAAATATTCTGTTTAAGATTATAATCAAGATTTTGTTACCCTCTTCTTGACGATCTCCCAAAAATTTTTCACGTTATTTGGTACGGCTTGACTTCGGATGTCTTGCACATTGGGGTACAAAAAATGTTTCTTTTATTGTAATTTTTTTTCGTACGCAATTGGCACTAAAGTTATTGTCCACCTTAACCCTGGCAGCGCCGGTTCCAAAGCCGGATCCAAAAAGGAGAGGAGAGGATTATCAACCTCGTTAAAATTCCTGAGATCGGCTGATTCCAGCTGATACTGCCAAGTAGGGGCTCGGCGTCTAGGGCTACAGACATGCACCTATTATAACACAACACTGTACTTCATGCACACTCCCACAATCTAGGTAATAGGAATATTGCTGCTCCACCGCTTCGCCTGTCCACCGCGAATTCCATTGTTGGACGCGCCTAGACCGCCAGGCAGGACGGGACCGAACCAATGGGGGAGGCTGCCTTATCATCTGGTATATAATTCTGTCCTCTCTAGTAGTTCTAGGTGGCGCCCAGGTGGGTCATGCTGCAGGGGGTGAATGGCTCTGTCGATTTCACTGCCACGTTGAGGTCCGCAGTGGACTGGCGGGGGTCGATGTACAGTGAGAGTAACCTGACTATTCACAATACAAAGAGGTTATAGAAATAATATGGAAATAAAGATATCTATGGAAAACAAAATAGAAGAGGAGGATACGTTCTAAGGCATTTTTGGGGAATAGTGTGGGCTATATTACAAGCAGATATAGGAAAAAAGTGAGGTAGATGTGGACCTAGATGAGACTATTGCAAGATAGTGAAAGATGCAGACTGGGAATTTCAGGAAAATGTGTAGGTTCGCTCAGAGTAGAAAACAATGGAGGTACGCGTCTAACCAGTTCCAAGACTGAAGACTTAATGATGATAATGACAAATATAAACACCTGATCCTTCATAGCGTACTTGCCTTAAATTTTCTGTAATTTTTGTAGTAGATGCATTTCACCTTAAGAAGAACCCAACGTCATTTGACAGATTGCGCATAAATGTAATATCAGTGGCGCAGTTGAGTTA
Source organism: Platerodrilus igneus (assembly GCA_036346225.1). Taxonomy (NCBI): domain Eukaryota; kingdom Metazoa; phylum Arthropoda; class Insecta; order Coleoptera; family Lycidae; genus Platerodrilus; species Platerodrilus igneus. The sequence goes on along the minus strand of JARFIW010000170.1, from coordinate 13,313,093 downwards.
TTACGGTAAGGGTTAGGAGGGTGCGTTTTATATACAAAGATGCGTTTTTTTATTAATTCCAGATCAGAGCAGAGACATTGACTGAATTTAGTGATATGATATAGAGTTATTGTGTGCTGTTAGTATAAATGAACGATAATGGCGTTATGTAGTAAATCACAAAACTCTCCACCACTGATGCCTGAGAACTGCAATACCTAATTTATATATAATGAACTCTTCCAAACGTTGGATCTTTAAAATGAAATATCTTTATATAGTTCAAGCAATTTGAAATCCGATGTACGTCATCAATATTTATGATGTCATGCAGAAGCATCGTTGCCGCTATGAAAATATTAAAATGTTGTGACTACAAGCACGATTAGCGGTTACATAATATTATCGAACATGCAACATACATTTTATCAAGTGTAAGTGATAATTTAGATATTCTAGACCGCATCGGCAATAAAAAAGTTAGTTTTTCTGGGTATTTTACACGGACAGTTAGATTCAAACTCCCAATAAAATTCTTGAAGGGAAATTAGAGCGATTTGATTACGATAAATTTCAGGAATATATTAATTTAAGACGCAGGTGTTAGAGAGGCGAGGCAGGTGAACGTTATTTTCAGGAGTTTTATAACAAAAATAGCTCGTTCCATTGGAAGACGACAAATGTTCGTTTATGACATCGGGCTTTTCGAATATAAATTAAAGCGAGATTGAAGGTTGTCTTTCGCTTCCTTTTTTGAATTCTTTTCAAGTTATATAGATTATTGTGACAACGAATGTTTGAGCTGGAAGCTCAAGCGTTGTTAGCTTTTACTGCAAGCATAAGTCGAAGGTGAAATTTTAACGTGTTTTGCGGTACCATATGCTGTCAGTTAAGCAGTTAATGTGGAGACAAAAACAAATTGTGATACAATGATTAGTATCGATATACGTTTCTAGTAACGAATGAAAATTTGAATTATGGGAATGTGATGGTACAAACGAAATTTATAACACATGTAACGATAGTGCGTTGTTTAAGCAAACATTAAGAATTTATTAATTTTTGTTGGTTAAATGAGCTTTCAGCACAAAATCTGCGTAAAATATTTATAGAAATTTTGGTTGTTTAAATTAGTAGTGTGATTATTTCAATGTTATTAAAATATGATATAGAAATAAAACAGGAAATCACCTAGCTCGTTTATATACAACCTGTAATAGATGTCGGGACTTAACACCCTTCTATTAAATAGAAAAACATAAACAGATCTGGGTAAATAATATGCTTAGGAAAGCTTACTGATACACATTCACAAGAATTCAAAAAATCCTTAACCAAAGTAGACCCCACCCCATATTAATAAATTACAGCCATAAAACAATGTGTTGCGAATGTAAAAAACTATACCGCTTTTCAAAGTGCGAAACCAAGATGGTCGTTCAGATAAATATTACATTGACTCGAAATCGTGCAGTTTAAGAAGCACCAATCGTTAGAACAAGCACATGGGATATTGTAACTTACAAAAACCAACGAATACTAAAAAGAGGAAATCAGTTTGGAACAGAATTATCAGGCACCTGCCAGCTGTCTCTCGAAATTTGATCGCAGCGCGAGCGACAGGTACCACAAGGTACGGGACGGTATTTCAAATATCGTGACTGTTGTTAGTGTTTGGACAGGTCTTCGAACGCCATTAACACGAATATCAAGTACCTGTCTCGTAGAGAAAGTGACCAGTGTAGGGGAGCTTTTCTCTAAAATAACAGGACTACCTGTGAGTTCCACTCGCAGAAGTACACGGAGCATTGAAGGGATGGAAATCAAAACAAATGTAAGTTAAATTGTATTATAGCCATCACATGCTGTTTGTTGTGTCTATCAATTGAAATAGTTTATAAATATTCATATCTGTGTGAAGCTTATTCTCACAAAAAGCTGTTGATGTTGGTACTAAGTTCAATTCATCACGTACTGTAGCTAAGTTAGTCAGCTTTACGACAAGATTACTAAAGTCACGATCAGGTGTTTTTGCTAGTGCTTCGCGCTATTTGCTTTGTTTATTAAATCAAGCGCGTTCAACCTGAGTATCGAACCCCAGGTCTAAATCATGGAAGTCGGGGCCCTTAAAGATGAGCCACTGAGACGGATGGGAATGTAAATGATACGGGAATAGCGATCCATTCACCCCTTTTAACAATACCACGAAAGGCATGCATATCCCTGTTTTAATTGATCACTAATTTGTTAGAGTAGTCGGCAACGTTGAATTTTTGACCAACTTAACGCGTGAAATTTGTTGAAGATAGAAAAGGACAAAAATATTGGTTTATGTTGGTATGCCTATTAATCACATCTATGACGTAAATCGGATTTTAATTGCTTGAACTATATACAGAGTGGTAGAAAAGTCCCGGAACGGTCAAATATTTTGGGAAATACTCATCGCATCAAAAAAAGAAAAAATACATGTTCAATATTTTTTTAATAGCTATCCAATGACACCAAAATTGAACTAACCCACCCCTGGGGTGGGGTGGGGCAACTTTAAAAGTTTAAGTGGAAACCCCCATTTGTTATTGCAGATTCGGATTCGCCACAAAATGTTAGTCATAATTTTTTTAGGTTTTTGCAGATGGCGCTGCAATCGACAAAAATTAACTATTTCTAGAAGAATTGATGGATCAGAAAATAAAAGAAGTAAAATAATAAATTATTTATTTCATACATAACGAAATTACCACCGAAGGTGTTCAAATTGACCATTTGTCGCGCTTTTAGGTCTTCCAGATCTTGGTTCATCCTTCACCGAACCAGTTCGCTCAAAACGATTCACTGTTTGACTGACAGTAGATTTAGAAATCGGTTGACGTTCCGCATTGACTTCATTGAATAAATCTGCGACTTGCTGCAATGATCTTTCTTTATCTCCATACCCCCGCATCATCAGGACAATTATTCTTTCTCTTTCAGACAGAGACATCACGAAATAATATCAAAAGCTAGTAACGAAATGAATACTAAAAATGAATGTAATTCTGACATTTTTCGATTTCAAATGTTTTTGTACCCTATTTTGGTTTTGTCAATTACAACGCCTTCTATCATCCAAAATGGCTTGTATCGTAGGTCAATTTGGGGTAATTTATCCTGCGGAATCCGAATCTGCAATAACAAATGAGGGTTTCCACTTAAACTTTTAAAATTGCCCCACCCCTACCCCCAGGGGGTGGGGGTTCAATTTTGGTGTCATTGGATAGCTTTTAAAAAAATATTGAACACGTATTTTTTCTTTTTCTGATGCGATGAGTATTTCCCAAAATATTTGACCGTTCCGGGACTTTTCTACCACTCTGTATGTATAATATTGTAAACCAGCGTAGCCCTGCTTCTCCAATTTTTGCTGTTTTCTAGTTTCATCATTTTTAGGTTAACGTCGCATCATTTTGCAAATTTAGATTGATGATGGAGCTTCTGCTGGGCCTGTATGTAATACTCTAAAGATTTTTGAAAATTGTTTTGGTCTCTAAACCTCTGGAATTTTTTTGAACGTTTTTTTATGTATTTCGTCTTGATCAAACTCAGTAAACACGTTAAACGTTGAAGGTTACGATTTTATTTGTAATATAAATAATTCTAATTTACAATACTTATTTTATGCTAACAACGCTCAGGGGTCTATGTACTGAGGCCCCCCTTCTATCCGTGCTTAAGCTCTATCCACCGTTTCCATTGCGTGGCTTAAAATAGTCACGATAATCTAACCTTGACCCAAAAATTATTAAAAGTAATTGAACAATAGACATAGATAGCACGAAAAATAAGCCTTTAAAGTTGTTGGGTGTGATAAGTGTGGGTTATACTAGTCCTCTGATATTTTCAGAAAACGTAATCACAAAATATGAACATTATTTTTCGCAATTTATGACAAGTTGCGTCATGTAAACTTAATTTCGTTCCATAAAGTTACAAATAATCTGAGACTAAAACTATTTCTGACTGCTGTTTTTAACACAAGTTGACCAAAAGTAGGTCCCCAATTTATTTTTAAAGCTTAAATGCCAAATTTCGTGACCGAAAACATTTGAGAAACTAGAAAAACATGTTTCGATGAGTTACTTATTACGCTTTTGTGTTCAAAAAACACAAAACATACGCTTTAGAGAATAAAAGCGTTGCCCTTACAAAAAGCCCAAAAATGAGCTTCCAAATAGAGCTAAGTAACTTATTTCTCGCAAAGAACTAGCAGCTTTAGGGATTGTAAAAGAGGCCCGCCTAAAAGTTCGGAGTGTGTCCTTCCTAAAACAGCAAATTAATTTTTCCCAACACAAACCGCTAGTTAAACGTGTACGTAATACTTCAAAATCACTTACTTTTTTCAAAAACATTCACATTTTCAGCCATTGCAAAAGATGTTTTTTAATTGAATTTCATATACAATGCTTAAAAGTGTGGGTGTTTCTAAACCCATATTTTTTCCTAAACGCGCGATAAAAATGCTTATGAAACGGCTAAAAATGTTCAACAGTGAGACACCTACTCACAAGTCCCAAAAACATTCATCTTTAAAAACGGTATTCTTAAGATGGGCTTCCTCATATAGGTCCACACTAAACGAAATTTTTTTTTTTTTTTCGTACTGTTAAAATTTAAAAGGCGGCTCCGTGGCGTAGTGGTATGTGTGTGACTACTACGCCCAAGGTCCCGGGTTCGAATCCCGACACGGTCCGCTTGAAAAATGTTAGGCGAGCATTTTTCACAAAAATACACCCTCGTTCGGATGAGAGGTAAAATGGAGGTCCCGTGTGTGAGTGTTGTCACGCACTTTAAAGATCCCTACCTTGCTTGGAACAGCAAGGGTTCGGCAAAATTCAAAATTTTCCAGGTAACAAAAACTCGCTTCCTGGCCAATGTAGTACCTTCGGGTGGAGCATTGGAAAATCACATGTAATGTTAAAATTTAAAACAAGCGTTTTAAAATCGACCCAGCAAGAAACGCTAAAGTAAATTATTTTTTCAAAAACATTTGCCCCTTCAAAAAACTGTTTAAAAAATAGATGAGCGTACTTCCAAAAAATGAGCTCCTAATACGAAGGTTGTCATAAGTTTTGCACAAAGAGCTGGAATAAAACGGAAGATAGCTTTTAGAGACTATTGTTTTTCGAAGTATTTCCACGAAGATACATGCGCTCGAACCAACTCTGGAGGCAGTTATCCCACTCGTTTGTTGGTACAGTCAAAATTGTATTTTTGAAGGCATCGACTGCTTCTTCTGACGACTGGAAACTTTGACTACGCAGTCCGTCCTTGATTTTCGGAAAGGTATAGAAATCGTTGGAGCTTAGGTCGGGACTGTACGGAGGACGGTTTAACAATTTGACATTTTGTTGTATTAAGAAATTATCTTTCAAGCTGTGTGCGAACTTGCATTATCTTGGTGGATGATGATTCGTCATTTGGGGTTGGATTTTCAAAGCTCCGCGATAAGTTGCGGCAAGCAAAAGGTTGTATACCAATCGCAGTAACAGTTCCATAATTTCGTAGAAGAACTGCTACTACATGACCTGCTTTCGATACAAATGTTACGATTATCTTTTTGGAGACACTTCGCGAACGGATGACTTCTGTCTTCTTTTCTTCATCTTGGAATACTCAAACAGACGCCTGGATTTTTTTTCTGGCTCATGAGTAAATCCACTCTCGATATTGTACATTTTTTTAGAGTTTCCTGCGTTGAAACGGTCTAGAGCTTTTTGACACCAATTCACCGTAGCTGCTTTCTGTTCTTCGGTCAACAGATGCGGTATTCAACGGGAAATTAATTTTATTACACATTACATGCAAAAAAATTTGAATTGAAGTCTCTGAAATCCCCAATGATGCCTTAGTTTCGCTTGTCGATCTTCGTTGATGAACTTGCGCACAGCATCGACGTTTTCCTGAATGACTGCCGTTTTTAATGCATCTGCTCTTGGATCGCGCGAAGACAAATCCGTCCATACCAACGAGAAATTGTTGACTAATGTTGTGCTTCATCGTCGAAAACAGAAACCAACTCGATGAGACATTTTTGTTGAGATAATTATCTTCGAAAATTACAATGGTATAACTACGAGACATTTTTCCAAACGGGAGATGAGTTTGACGAAATCGACCGCCACTCCTTTTAGCCAACCGTCATAGAAAGAAGATCGGAAACATTGAAAATCTTATACAGTTTGTCAATAGTGAAACGCCTGTCTGCCTTATGTGTACATAAACGGCTGCGCTTAGTTCATCCTTGATAATGGTTGGACGGCCAGAACGTTCGTCATGTTTGTTCTTCCACCATTAAATAAACGGCACCACTTTCGCACATTCCCTTTATTCATTACACCTTTCCCATACACTTCGAGTTGCCGATGGGTTTCGGCAGGACGAGTGTTTTTTGCATTTAAAAACCGAAACACAGCGCGAACTTCGCAATCAGCGGAATTAGTAATAGACATAGCTGATATTAAATTGCTGTACAATATTGTTTACTTCCGCCAGCAACTTCAGACTGACTGACAGCGTTGACAAATGACCAGAGAAGTCATTAGTTGGTAAAACGACCGCGGGAAGCGATAGCGCGTTAGGGGGTGCAAACGGATCTTACTTTAAAAATAATGTTCGTAAATAAGCATTGAGAAGAGCTGTAAAAGAAAGTTTTCTTAAAGATTAGGTCTTCATGCTTCTTGTGCGTGTATCGCAAAACTGACACTCCCTGATTGAAGTGACTGCTCGAGTAATGAAAGGCAAAAGTAAATAGAGATCCATAATCGTAACATAACGTGATCAAAAGAAACATGAAATTAATTACAATGGATATAAAATAAAATAAATTGGATTAGAATTAGAATTTACCAAAACAAACATAATTCGGTAGAAATTTCGAATCCTGGGTTGTATTCTTTGTCGTCAGCAGCTTTGTGGTGTTTGTACGTGGTGTCAGTTGGTTGTAATAGAAGTTTGAGTAAGTGGAAGGTATGCATCGGTGCGTTAGTGTCTATGTGTGAGCGGCTGATTTGATGGAATAGAAGTTTGGTGTTAAGGGTTTCGTTGAGAAAACTATTGAATTTGATGATGTGTTACTAAGTAATTTGTTCTTGGAAGAGGTTCAGAGTGGTGTTTAGGTTATTTTGTAGTTGGGAAGTATTGGGGCATGAATAGATCAGGTGTTCATGGGTTTCGGGGGCGTCTTAACGGGAGAAAGGACATGTGGAGGATACTCTGAGGTTAAAGGAGTGGTGTTTAGAGCGGAAGTTTCTGTGACCAATTATAAAAAGAATTATTGCGCGTCCTGTTGTGAAAATGTGTGGAAGGGTTTCAATGATGTTTGGGAATATACGGTAGGTAAATCCACCTATTGTGTTATCGTAAGGGAGATAAACGCTACCTGTAACTAAAGATTTTTTAACTCCACTTACCTTCTACTCCAAAATCCCTACTGTAACGTCCCTGGTTCCAATCTGGTGCAAAGCTACCAGATTCAATTCCTTGGACGCCAGGATTCAGGTTCTGGGGTCGAACTTTACGCTGCTTGATTGAAGGTTGAACCCAGCAACTTTTAAGCCTCTTGTTCTATTTCTAAAAATATACGGTTCCAGTATTAGTGCTATCAATCCTTTCTTCCCAGCTACGAAGCGAACCAGTTCCGCAGTTGCCTTCCGGCTTTGTTGGAGATTGATCTGACTTGCCTATATCTGCGCCATTGTTCTGGTCCAAGTTTTGTTTTTTCTCCCAGGCATCCGGTGTTTGGTTGAACCTTCCAGCATGCTTAGGCCCCTGGAGTATCGGAACTCCAAGTCGGCTCTCTGTATGCGGCAAAAGTAACCAGCTCGAAGTACAGAACCCACCCAGAGCTTTCCAACCGCTACACTATGTCGTTGCTCACCATGAAGGTAATGCGTCATGTACCGGACCTCCTGTGGTTTCGAAATGTTTCCACTTGGAAATGACTAGAGCTGTGTTATGGAGCCCCGATACATGCTTAGGTCGATTCATGTCAAACTCTTTACATTTTAACCAGCGGGACTCGGCCGAAGGTAATAGACTCAAGGTTATATGTTCGAGTACTATGAGCTGAAGTCCCAGAAGCCACTAAGCAGTCACTAAGAACCTGAACCTCACCTCCATCACACCGTCAGATTCCTCCATTGCTTTGATCATCATTGTGACCAAATGGGTTCATAGGTGTTCAGCCTCTTCAGACGTCACCTTCCTAGCCTAATTGATCGAATCACTACCTGGAACTCCCTTTTGCTTCGAGCAGCTTCCGCCGCTGCCTGCTGCAGCGCCGCATCTGCATTTTTCGCAAGAGGAGATGCGCGCATCCGCTCCTCGGGAGTTCGGACGATCTATTACTCCTTCTTGTTCCTATATGGAGGAGTATCCTTATGTGCTATTGTGCTTCTCATGGTTAGAGACCGGAGTCCTAATTGGACATCCTGTACTCCTTCCCTGCTTCTTGCTCCCCGTAGCCGAACTGCGTACCGCTTTGTAGAGGCTCCCATGACTTACTCTACCGGCGTCAGCTGTCCATTTGTTGGAATTGGCTGATCTTTGCAGATCCTTCGTCTTACTTTGAATATGTTCGGTGCTCTAGTACTGGGAGCACTGGAAGTGGCATTAGTCACATTGGTCTGGGTTGCACCCTGACCTTGTTCGAGCGGCCTCCCTTTGCTTCTTTTTCTCGCCCCGTCTTAACCTTTTGGCTCTATGGTTTTCTTTCCTTATTGTCTTCTCCTTTCTGTTCTTGCTGTCTTGTCCAAGACTAAGTCCATGGGCTCCCCTTAGAAGGCGGCTCCGTGGCGTAGTTTGTATGTGTGCGACTACTACGCCCAAGGTACCGGGTTCGAATCCCGACACGGTCCGCTTGAAAAATGTTAGGCGAGCATTTTTCACAAAAATACACCCTCGTTCGGATGAGAGGTAAAATGGAGGTCCTGTGTGTGAGTGTTGTCACGCACGTTAAAGATCCCTTTGCATGGAACAGCAAAGGTTCGGCAAAATTCCAAATTTTCCAGATAAAAAAAACTCGGCTCCTGGCCAATGTAGTACCTTCGGGTGGAGTATTTGTTACGTTCGAATTTTGCTTTAAAATTTCCCTAGTTAATTCAAATCCCTTTTGCTTTTAAAACGAAAATTTATTCGATAAATTAAATAGTCTAGGCCTTGTTTTAGGTATCCGGTAATCTGTTAAATCCTTCAACATAATAAATAATAAATACGCTTTCTACAAATTTTCCTTTTTAACGTATTTATTTCGAAACGACAAGTTTATGCTACAATTAAATAGTTTATATCCTGTTTTAAGTACCTGTTATCTTGGTTTACATTACGACCACATATAATGGTTTTCTCGACTTGTTGAAATAAGGTTGCGCACTATCCGATAAAACCTGGGTTTCTAGTTCCAATCGCGCTTCGATAAGCGAGGATTTGCAGTTCGAATTCGTGTTATTGGAACCATTGTTGAATTTGATTCTACAGCTTGTACGTCGAAATATTTTCTACATTATTCGTCACCGTATTTCAAAAACAATGCACGTTTGTTTCTCTCTGTTCGACAACTAGGTGTCTTGCGTGGATTGCTTTTTTAGCTGGAGGCCAAATGGGTTCCTTCTTTCTGTAGACCAACTGCGTTTGTCTGTAGACCGCTGCTGCAGTTATGGTAGCAGGGTAAATGTATCCTGACGACCACGGTGTTGCTGTGCTGACTCACCCCCGATGGCATGCGAGCTAAGTATCCGGACACCTACAGGTATGCAACTCGTTTTTTTTTGTGTGTCAATGGCATATTCCGTATCAACGTTTGGTGTAGTTACTTGACATTGTAGGACTATTGTTTGTTGCTGCGATTCGATATTATCGCTCTACAGGTGCGATGTACTATTTTTAAACATGCTTGTCAAAAGAACTCACACGTTAATCCTTTGCTACTAATTAGTTTATTTTACAAAATGTATTAGGTGAAATTTTAAAAACGCTTGACAAAAGCTCTCACATATTGATTTACTACTGATTAATTTTTTTTGTGTGAAATGCCAGATGCGCACTTTTTTTGTTTTTTTTTGTATTTAGGTGAATCCCTCCACTCTCCGCGTTTGATATTCAGCCTGGTATCTACTTTTCTTCCGGCTACGTCTAGGTACGTAGCCCATTGGAAAATCACATGTAAGGTCCCCCCTTAAACAAGTAAACCTCTATCTCAGCTTCGGAGTTCCCTTTAACACTCTGTTGGGGTTCCTTGAGATTCCCTCTCAGGAATGTCGTCCAAGGCTCTGAGCAGTTTCCTCACATCTGGGTAATTTCTCCCCATTTCTGAATCTGAGCTGAGAGACTCCATAACCCCTTGCTCTGTCACGATAATCGTTTTCTCATTACCGTTACTATTAACGTGAATTGTGAATTAATTGTAGTGTATTAGTTTGTGTACATGACGCAAAAGCTTTGCACGTATGTATGTATGCGTGTGTGTGTATTTAGTTAAGTACCTGTTGTGAAGTCAGGTTGCTCTCACTGTACAGCGACCCCCACCAGTTTCCTGCGGACCCTAACGTAGCAGTGAACTCGACAGAGTCACTCACCCCTTGCAGCATGATCTCTCCTGGGAGCCACCCAGCACTACTACAGAGGGCAGGATTATATACCAGATAGGCAGCCTCCCCCATTGGCCCCTGTTCTGCCTGGCGGTTTGGGCGTGTCCAACATTGGAATTCGCGGTGGGCAGGCGAAGCGGCGAGGTGGTGGAGTAGCATTATTCTTATAACCTTGATTGTGTAAGTGTGCATGAAGTAGAGTTGTGTTGTAATAGGTGCATATCTATAACTCTAGGCGTGAAGCCCCTACTAGGTAGTATCAGCTGGAACCAGCCGATCCCAGGGATTTTAACGAGTTTGATAATCCTCTCCTCTCCTTTTTGGATCAGGTTTTTGGACCGGCGCTGCCAGGCTTAAGGTGGATAATAACTTTACTGTCAACTGCCTACGAAAAAAAATTACAAGAAAAGAAATTTCTTTTGAACCCCATTGTGCAAGACATCTTAAGTTAAGCCGTACCAAATAACGTGAAAAATTGTTAAGAGATCGTCAAGAAGAGGGTATCATACTTGTCAAAATCTTGTTTATAATCTTAAACAGAATATTTTTGGTTTTTGTTCATTTTTTTGTTTGTTGTAGGTACATATATACCCAACCATTTTTTAAAAGTTTTATAGGATAAGACTTTTGTTAGTTCATTGTTAAAATATTAATCAACAGAAACCATTTAAGAAATAGTTTTTAAGTTTAAGATAAATATGTACCTTTTTGATAATAGATACACGTTTTTTGCTAGTTTTTAGCTTTTTTTTAATTAGAAACGAAAAATTTTTTTTAAACAAGGTTAAATGATCAGTTTCACTCGCGAAGTTGTTAACGTCAGATATACGAGCAATAGAAGGGGCGAAGAAATAACCACAGTTGTTTTTTAATATTTTTTTTTAAAGGTTGATCAGTTTCACCCCGGACTAAGTGGTGAAACCGATCAACCTTTAAAAAATATAAAAAAACAACTGTGATTATTTTGACAGTTTTGACAGTTATAAATGTTCGAAACGTCAAGCTTTAACATATTTTTTTTATTTTTATTTTTGTAACAAAACCGGAAAAAACGCAACTTTTGATCGGTTTCACCTCGGTTGACCGTAGTAAAAACATATCTTGCAACCTAACGGAGAAGCTATCTCCACACATAAAGGGTTTGAAGTTCATCCTTGGAAAACTAAAGGGAGTGGAATATTAGAGCTTGCACTTACTCCGCCACGCTCTTGCTTTTGTTCTTTTGAAATTCCATTTGGTAACAACTTTTTGATGGTTTTTGAACTGTCGAAGTCGCGTTCAACTCACACTGAACGTACTGTTGATTTTAAATTTATTTCTGCCAACTACCTAACTAGGGTTATCAAAAATTAAATCAACGCTCTTCCAACTGAATGTTGTCGCTCGGAAATGGTCGTAGCTTCTGATCAAATCGCGACAAGTTTTAATGTCTTAAGGAACCCTAACAAACCACCAATCCTTGGATGTAATTTCACAATATCCACAGGTCCTTATTGGCAGCAACTAAATCCACGCAAGTCTTTTGTTGTTAGTCGATGGTGGCTTTGCAGCTCGTTCGGCGTACTAGATCTCAATTCGCGAAAAAAATCTTAAGATAACGATTCAAATTGATTTGTAGCTTCCAGAATGGATGTTTTCTTTTGTGAGCTTTCATGAGCAGCGCTTTTAAAATCGGTAATGAGCATTTTCTCCTTCCTCCTACCCGTCTTCTTTTATGTCTTCGCCATCTCAAACAATACAACACTAGCCCTATGGTATGGTTCAACCAGTTCTCAATGACGGAAGCTTCTAAGAAAGTGTCCCCAGAAATACAACAAAATTTGCCCCTATTGGTAACGTTGTTTTTTATTAAGCTGAAGAGTATGCATAAATAGAAGAATTGCAATAAAAGCATTAAATTCATCGACCATAATCCCTGTGATCCGTTACTGCTTAGCAAATATAACAGAATTATTGCACTAACCGGCACAACTAATTTAAATCACATGCTCGAAAACAATTCTATCGCTGTGATTTGGTCTGTACCGGAATTTAAAAAAAACAAACAAACAACAAACCTTTGTGGTTCGGGCCATGCCGAATAGATGGAGCCAGAACAAGAAATACGGAAATTATTCTCGATAGAATATAATTTAACCGAACACTTAGCCCATATAGACCAGGGTCGAAAATTTTTGAAACGAAAAATAACAATACTAGGATGAAACTCCTTGGAAAAGGAAGAGAATATAACAAAAATGAAAGGAAAAATAATTTACGGGCGATCTGATGTCCGGACGTGGAAGGGGGTGAGTTTTTAAGGGTAGAAAACGGTTTATCTCGATTTCCGGCAAAACTACAAGTCCTATGGAAAAAGTTAAATGGCATAGTTGTAGGTAATAAAAAGATCTACAACTTTTGTATTTACACTTTTTTCACATAACCTCAAAATTTATGTGAAAAATTCAAATATCCAAGTTTTTGGTTTTTTATTTTTATCTTTTACAAAAAATTTCTTTTTTCACGAAATTTTGTGAAAACGAACCTTTTATATCCCCAACACACTGCAATTTTTTTGATTTAAAATATTTATTTTTTCACCTTATTTTGACTTAATATCGAAAAACCACCCTAATTTTTAAACGAAAATTCTCACGTCAAAATATCTGCTTTTTTAAGAAAGTCGGTGGGCTTTTTGTTCGTTGAAATCTCTATTTTTTGATGGCGTAAAAAGTATACATTATTCATGGTAAATGTTCGTCAAACAATGCAAAGAAACGAAAACTGCAATCGATAAATTCTTATTTCTTCAGACAATGACTTAAATCAATACCAATTTGGATAAACGAACAATATTCATTAAAATACTGCGTGCTTTAAGAATTGTGACAAATTTTTAGAATTCGTTGGAATCTCTTTTTGAGTGAGGTAAATATTGTCGTATTTAAGTATAATCTCTAAAAAAAATGTATATTTTCTGTTCAAAAATCAGTTAACGAAATAACCTAAAAATTAAATAATATATTTTATCAATTTATTTTGTATTTTCATTATCAGTATGATAATTGTTATGTATAATTGCAATAAGCTATGATAAGCAAGTGTATGATTTAATAAAAACACTTTGAATGTTTAGCGGGGTTGAAGAAATGATGACAATTTATACAAAAAGTTGAAGCACTTTCAATAGCTTTGTATGTCTGACTTTAAATCATATAATGATAAGAACTGAATAGCTACATATCTTGTTCAGAAGAAAATCAAACGTACAAAATGAAATAAATAAGCTTTAGATTAATTTTGATTCGTTGACTTTCTTATGGGTAAGGATATCTGTTGGTAAATTTGCAAACAGAAAATGATTTCATCTGTAATAAAGTAAAGAATATTTAATACTTAGACTACACATAGTATATAAGAATAAATAAATAAATATTTGAGCATTTTCAAAACAAAACATTAAATGATTTTGAGTAATCATTTAATGATTTGAAGAGACATGTACATTTTAGTACAAAGCATAAGAAAAGTCGAAATTCATATAGACTGCTAAAAATGTATGTGATTGGCTCAATTTTAAAGAAAGATGCAAACAAAGAAAATGATCGTAACAATGGAAATACAAAATTATGATTAAATCTTATTATATCAATGTCAACAATATAATATACACTGAATCAATTGTATTTCAAAAATCAAAGAAAATTAAATGATCTTTCGATATCTGACAATTTCAAGAAAATTGCAGACGAGACATTTTAAAGGATTATCAGTATCAAATCTTGTGGAGTAACTGACTATTTATAGCAAAGATGAAGCTGAAAGCATCTAACATATTATGCAACATTTACAAAATTTGCAAATTTGCCAACTATTTGTAATGACATGTGAAACGAAAGAGAATGTCGAAAATATGTTACAATTACAATCGAATGATTTTCAAATAGTATCTAACTGACAATCATTAAGATCACAAAATTATTGGCACAAAAATATCAGAATCATTTTACATAGAGAAATTATAAATCAAAAATGTATGAATTATAGTATCGTAACATTCTTATAGACGATGACAAAGATTTGATCACATCAACATTTTCAAATTTAAAAATGAAATTAATTCCGACAAATATTGTCAAAAATTTGACTTTGATACATTAATTAAAGTGGCTTGACAAGGTTTAAATATTAGTGAAATTTCAGATGTACGTCAATAAGGATCAACAGAAATCACAGAATTAATGTAAATTTATTTTAAATAGTCAATGAACAAAATAGAGAAATTAATGAATTATAGATGAATTTGAATCAATACAATTTCAATAATTTGAGACATGAATGTCAAATTAATATTGATTTCGAATACTATTTAAATCTACAAATTTGTCAAATTAAGTCATAGACACATAAGCCATAAGATCAGCAAACTAATGGACTGAAGTCATCAGAATTCTAAGCGAATTTTAAGATCAAGATATACATGCATGCAAAATATTTTAATGAATAAACGTATCAAATAGTCAAGTTGCACTCAGTAAGAATGCGTTTACATGTCAAATATGATGAGTTTTGATATGCTACAATTGATTAAGCACTTTAATATAATCAACTTTTACTGAAAAAATATAGCAGATCACATTTTTAGAAATCTTTAAATCGTATGTATAATTTATATTTTAATATTTGCGATTTTAGCGAAAGCATTTAAACAAACTAATTTAATATTATGTAATTTTTCACTCAATGAATTTAACGAACAAATGACATTTTAAAGCAAATATTTGACGTGATTTGATTGAAGTATTTTCAATATTAAGTCAAAATAAGATGAAAAATAAATATTTTAAATCGTGTGTTTGGGATATAAAGGACGTTTTCACAAAATTTCGTGAAAAGGAAATTTTGTGAAAACGTACCTTTTTATATCCCAAACACACTGCAATTTTTTTGATTTAAAATATTTATTTTTTCATCTTATTTTGACTTAATATTGAAAAACCACCCTAACTTTCAATCGAAAATTCTCACGTCAAAATATTTGCTTTTTTAAAAAAGTCGGTAGGTTTTTTGTTCGTTGAAATCTCTACATTTTGAAGGTGAAAAAAAATATACATAATTATAGTAAATGTTCGCAAAAAATGCAAAGAAACGAAAAAAATAAATATAATTAGATACGATTTAAAGGGGATTTCTCTAAAAAAATGTGACTGCTACTATTTTTTCCAGTAAAAAAGTTGATTTATTAAATGCTAATCACATTTATGCCATACAAAATCTCATCATATATAAATATACATGTAAAACGCACTACTGAATTTTGATACTTGATATTGATTACGTTATTCATTAAAATATTTTCGAATACATTAATCTTGTTACTTATAAATACCTTAGCTTGAATTCTAATCACTTATCCATTAGTTTTTGTCTTCTTGATGGCATTTCTTGATCGTTAGATTCGACAAACCTTCCCGATTCTAGTAGATCTTCGAAATCTTCAAGACCATCACCGTCTTCGTCTTCAATATTATTTCCATTCTGCATTGGTTTTTCATCCACAATTTCATCTGAATCATTAACTTTCTAGTAGCTTTTTTCTTCTACATTGGAGCATATTTCAAAACCATGACAATTTGAGCATAAATTTGTGCATTTTAAATAGGGTGACCAGACGTCCCGCTTTTGACGGGACAGTCCCGATTTTTCACAATTTGTTCCGCGTCGCGCGACGTTTTTCAAAAGTTCCGACTTTTAGAATTAAGTGTGGACATCAGAAAAATCAAAATTAAGTGTTGAAACTTTGAAAGCCATTTTATGTGTCAAATTTAATTTGACAAATTTTTGTGAAGATTTTTACAATATTTTAAAAAATAACAATCTACTGAAACAAATTCACTCAAATAAAAGATATGTCAAGGAATAAATAATTATACATTTTTTGTATTTATAAATTGTACTTATGTTAAAAATAAAAAATATTACGATATTTTTATTCTGTATGAAAATTTTTGTTGATCCCCCCTTCAGAGTTGTCACGCTTAGCCCATCTAAAAATCTGGTCACCTTAATTTTAAACCATATTTTTGGCAGCCACATTTTACACTGCTATATCCAGTTTCACAGCTGCAACAAATAGTTTTGAGCAATATTTGCGGAATTAATTTCTTTTTTGTAAATTTGGGCATAATACCCGTTGATGTTGCTTCCAGCTCCAATCTGTTGCTGTCAAGTCGTTACCCAGCCAAGTTTGAAGCTGATAATATGCCCTATAACAATGTCGTTCCGCTGCACCTTCTGTGGATGGGAGATTTGTCAATATGAAAGATGATTTAATTTTTTCCAATTGATATTTTTGAAATCTTAATTGATTCAGTGTTATATTACTATTTTGACATTTATAAATAGATTTGATTAATTGTAATCCATTTTTTCGATATCTTCTTTGTTTGCATCTTTTTTTTTAAAATTGGCCAAATTTGACAAATTTTTATCGTCTAATAATGAATTTACGATACTTTTCTTTCTTTTTTGTATAAAATTATCATGTCTCTTCTCATTAAATGATACTCGATATCGTTTTGAAAATGCTCTTTCAATTTCTTGCGAATTACTTTGTGTAGTCACGAAGATCTAAAGATCTTTCTTTATTTCATTGACAGACATTGACATTCTAGTTTCGTTGTCACGATATGATTAATAAGATCAGTCTCATAGTGATAATCGCTGAAGCGATCCACTAGTTCTTTCTTATAAAGTATGACATATCATTTAAGTGTGATAATGTTTTTGATATACTGCGACTAAATCGAATATTTATAAACCAGTAAATGTATTATCAATATATCATTTAATGTGTATTGTTACTTTGAAATATAATATATATATATATATTGAAATATTACCAACCACGAATAGATAAGTCAACGATTCAAATTAAATCTAAAGTCTTATATATTTATCCTTCGTTTACTTTTCTATGCTAACTAAGATGAAAGCTTTCATGTCTTATCATAATTGACTTATCGACAAGCCTTACGCAATGAATACAAACAGATTCAAATGAAATCTAAAGCTCTTTATTGTATTTATTTCTTCGTTTATTTTCTAGACGTCTGAACATTCAAAGAATGTTTTATTGCAGTCTATTGCATTATATAGACTTATTGACAAGATTCGATAAGATATCAATAGCTGATATCTGAAAAGTCAAATCAAATTTGTATAAATTTGTCGATTCTAATTTCTTAGTGTCATCAGACCTCGTATTTATGAACGAAATTCAAAGCTGCTTTTTATTTCATACACTGTGCTTAAATCATCAGCACTTACTTGCAGTATTATACAAACAGAATTCATCCAGTTTTTGATAATACTGAAAAGACAAAATGCTAAATTGTACCTAGTATTTAATACATTGTTACGCCATTCTAAATATGTAGGTTATGTTACATTACAAGCATGACTATTCTATGAAAGAAGAATATTTGATCGTATTTTCGTATTTTAGAGCTGATTTTGATACAGATTACAAATACAGTATCAATATTTTACCATCAAAAATGCTAGTAGTTACTCACGAAAAAGTAGATTCCCAACGTTTCTTAAAAGCAAATTTGTCACAATGCTCTTAAAGTCGCTCAGCCTGGGTTTTCAATATTAAGTCAAAATAAGTTGAAAAATAAATATTTTAAATCAAAAAATTGCAGTGTGTTTGGGACTTTAAAGTACGATTCAATATTATTTGTTGATTTCTGACATTTGCAAATTTTATCAAGTTTGATTTAAAGATATTTTTCTTAAAATGATGAGATTAACGCTACAATCGACTAATCAAATTTCGATCTTACATTGTTGATTTAAATGAATTTATGGTAAATTTACATAAACTCATATTTGACATGAAAACTTTCAATACGTCACGTTTTTAAAATCCATGTTGGATATAAATAGTTTAAATCTAATATTTTTGTAATTTTGCATTTATGTAATGTTACATATTGTAAATATTTTATCTTGATAAATTAGTTAATCAATATAAATACGTTTTTAAATAATTCTTAGAAAATTTTGTCTGTAGTGTTTCAACGGATGATAATAGTTTATGTTGTCGAATATTTTAGATGCAAATTGTGTACCATGCAAATACTTTGTGTCACTGCGAAAATGCAGTGACTTGTTCATTCGTGTCTAAATCCTTCGTGTGATCAATAATTAATCGTTTGAGTTTCTTGAGCATTTTTGAATCTGCGTCAAATTCGTTGATTCGAATCTGCATTGCTCTTTATTCTTTCATTCATGTCAAAATTCATCAATTTCATACGAATGTCTAATCGATTTAAAGATTTGATGGATTTTAATACAGTTGATGGGTTATGTGAAGATCATGTGAGAACATTATGTCAATTGTCGTATAAATTCATTTGACAATCGAAAATAGTTGTTACTTCTGTCATTGCGTTGTTGACAAATTTCGATTTTATGCAATGATATGTGAAAATGTATGACTTGTTATCAAATTCTTAGTGATTATCAATGAATTACGATTCTTGTGTCTGTTATGTGTCATCTGTCGTCTGTCAATTGGTCAAAACGTTATCGTATTCGTTTATGTACATTGAATGTCAGTTTTGCTGATACATGCGCTTCATGGTGAACTGTTCGATCGATGTATTGCAATTTTGTCTAATGTGCTTGCATGTCTGAATGTTTATTCAGTGAAATGACATGTGCTATGATCGTCATTATGTGTGATCTGACATGATAATGTAATATTTTTGCATTATGATATATTAGTAATGATATATATATATATATATATACAATATTATATATATATTATAATCTCGTTACTTTGAACAGATGAAATTTTTTCTTTTGAAATATTACCGACAAACCCACCGCAAAGAAAGCAACGAGATTCAAAATTAAATCTAAGAGCGTCTTTATTTATTTCTTTTCCTTCGTTTGATTTTCTATGTCTGGAACTCAAGAATGTAGCTATTGCAGTCTTATCATTATATTGACTTTGACAAGTTCGATGAATAAAAGCTGATTTGAAAGTCTCAAATTTTTTTGTATTTATTGTCGATTCTTTTCTTGCTAGACCCCGCTAAACGATTCAAAGCTGCTTTTTTTATTTCATACACTTGCTTATCATCAGCCTTATTGCAGATTATACAAACAGATTCATCCATACTGATAATCTGAAAAGACAAAATCAAATTGTACTAAAATATCATTCGATTCTAATTTTGTAGGTTATGTTACATTCAACATGATATTTATGAAAGAAAATATTACTATTTTTATTTTAGAGCTGATTGATACAGATTAAAATACAGACAATATTTACCTTGCTAGTAGTACTCCAAAAAGTAGATTCCCAACGTTTCTTGTAAAGTAAATTTGTCACAATGCTCTTAAAGTCGCTCAGCCTGCACGTGTATTTTAATGAACGATGTGGTTCACTGCTCTGTATCTCAAATACTGGCTAACTGTGTTTACAGCTGCTTGTACATAATGATAAAAAAGAATTTTCGGATTCGAGTTTTTTCGTTTCTTTGCATTTTTTGCGAACATTTACCATAGTAATGTATACTTTTTTTACGCCATCAAAAAATAGAGATTTCAACGAACAAAAAGCCCACCGACTTTCTTAAAAAAGCAGATATTTTGACGTGAGAATTTTCGTTTAAAAATTAGGGTGGTTTTTCGATATTAAGTCAAAATAAGGTGAAAAAATAAATATTTTAAATCAAAAAAATTGCAGTGTGTTGGGGATATAAAAGGTTCGTTTTCACAAAATTTCGTGAAAAAAGAAATTTTTTGTAAAAGATAAAAATAAAAACCAAAACTTGGATATTTGAATTTTCACATAAATTTTGAGGTTATGTGAAAAAGTGTAAATACAAAAGTTGTAGATCTTTTATTACCTACAACTATGCCATTTAACTTTTTCCATAGGACTTGTAGTTTTGCCGGAAATCGAGATAAACCGTTTTCTACCCTTAAAAACTCACCCCCTTCCACGTCCGGACATCAGATCGCCCGTAAATTATTTTTCCTTTCATTTTTGTTATATTCTTTTTCCAAGGAGTTTCATCCTAGTATTGTTATTTTTCGTTTCAAAAATTTTCGACCCTGGTCTATATGGGCTAAGTGTTCGGTTAAATTATATT
Source organism: Platerodrilus igneus (assembly GCA_036346225.1). Taxonomy (NCBI): domain Eukaryota; kingdom Metazoa; phylum Arthropoda; class Insecta; order Coleoptera; family Lycidae; genus Platerodrilus; species Platerodrilus igneus. The sequence continues at coordinate 13,292,335 of JARFIW010000170.1, read as the reverse complement.
CTATCGAGAATAATTTCCGTATTTCTTGTTCTGGCTCCATCTATTCGGCATGGCCCGAACCACAAAGGTTTGTTGTTTGTTTGTTTTTTTGAAAATCCGGTACAGACCAAATCACAGCGATAGAATTGTTTTCGAGCATGTGATTTAAATTAGTTGTGCCGGTTAGTGCAATAATTCTGTTATATTTGCTAAGCAGTAACGGATCACAGGGATTATGGTCGATGAATTTAATGCTTTTATTGCAATTCTTCTATTTATGCATACTCTTCAGCTTAATAAAAAACAACGTTACCAATAGGGGCAAATTTTGTTGTATTTCTGGGGACACTTTCTTAGAAGCTTCCGTTTTTCAATATTAAGTCAAAATAAGATGAAAAAATAAATATTTTAAATCAAAAAAATTGCAGTGTGTTTGGGATATAAAAAGGTACGTTTTCACAAAATTTCGTGAAAAAGGAAATTTTTTTTGTAAAAGATAAAAATAAAAAACCAAAAACTTGGTTATTTGAATTTTTCACATAAATTTTGAGGTTATGTGAAAAAAGTGTAAATACAAAAGTTGTAGATTTTTTATTACCTACAACTTTGCCATTTAACTTTTTTCTATAGGACTTGTAGTTTTGCCGGAAATCGAGATAAACCGTTTTATTATACCCTTAAAAACTAACCCACTTTCCGACCTCCGATCGCCTGTAAATTATTTTTCTTTTCATTTTTGTTATATACTCTTCCTTTTCCAATAGGTTTTATCCTACTATTATTTTTTTCCACTTTTTACCATTTTCAAAGGCTTCGGCCCTGGTCTAATAACAGCTTATTCCTCTTTATAGTTTGGTCGTGTTGAATAGATCCAAACATTTACATAAAAAATAACCCTTGTAATACCAAACTTGTTTTTAAAGTATTTATTTTGTAAAGTAATCAAGATTTCCGGGTAAGTTTTCAATAGCCTAGCATTTTCTGATGAAGCATCATCAAGTCAAGTTTGTTGATAAAATTTTTATACAAGCTTTAAAGTTATAAACAAACGTTAGATAATTGAAAATTTTTAATTAGTTTCAAAATGTTAGAAAATAAAATTTAATATAAATTTCAGCATTTAGAAAGAAACCACTACGTAATTGAAAACTATGTGCAGAATTCAAAATACTACCTAACCTACAAAAAATTTATTAAACAATGCATAAGAAATGCAACTCTTCTCTGAATACGAAAAACTCAAGCAGATCCAAAATAATTATCACGAATAAGTAGTACACAAGGTGTCTTTAAGTCATTTTTTTACCACATACCTATCGTGGTGAATAACCTCGAAAATTACTCAAACGGAGGTTTATCACTATAGAGTTGATTATAATTATGATTACGGATGTCCCATTAAAGTTTATAAAATGATCATACGTAGCAACTTACAACTGAAATTCAACGTTCTTAACCAAACCCACACTTCTCCTTAAGCATCGCAACTAAAGAATGAACTTACAAAATGAGTCGTCATTATTATTGTAGCTTAGGAATATTTACCTTAAGGTTGCCTGCATTGATATACTCAAGCCACACTTCCACAGAATAAACTGTATAGATCCACTAATTCTGTATTAAAATAACTAATTTCTATTAAACAACTCAAATCCTCTATTGGTTGTTGGTTTTAAACGAAGGGCAGGAAGATCAATTCACTTGTATAAAATATCTATTGACAGTGATACTTTTGCTATTATGTGAACAAAAAGTGACAATTTGAAAATATTATATTTTTATAGTATTAATTTAATTTTTTAACTCTTTCAAATAAGAAGACTTGTAGAAGCGCTTGTTTTTTATACAAATTTACATTGCTGAAATATAGCTTTTGTTAAGATTTAAATGGAAAATTTGAAATATCTTTATTTGTCCTCTCTTGGGTTTGATTTATATTAATTATTCAATTAATTAATAACTAAATTTGTAACACAATTCAGTAAAGCTTATTGATCTTATAATCTTCAAATATAACAAAATAAACAGATGCATGAAGTTTGGATATAAATATATGTAAGTCTTATGTTCCATACAAACGTACAATCACATAAGTCCTGTTTTCATTTAAAACTTGTTTTTATCAAACGCAGTAATATGTCATTTAGCTGCCGAAACGTTAATTGTTTTTTTAGACAATTAAATGGCTTAATGGTATTATTTGGACCTGAGATTCCCAAGAATCAAGAATAATTAGAATATCAGTATTGAAGATCAAGAACAAATTATTTTATATTTATGTATACATGCCCATATTGAATTGTATTGATTTCAGACATTAACGGCTACATTAATTGGTTTGATCTCTATTAAAAATTTTGTTATATACTAGATCATATTTTGCACAGAAAATAGTTTGTGCCAAGCTTATTGAAACCTAAATAAGGAGACGTATGTGAAAGTTAGGATGAATGATATACTAGATAATGGAATTTATCTATATAAATTAAATACTGATGATAGTGCTATTTATCAGAGATATATTAAACGTGGAATAATTCAGATTTGGAACAAAATGGTGAATTACACGCTTGCTAATCTTGTAAAGTTGCTGTATAAATGCAACGCAAGTTATTTTTTTATTCCTCGCCGTATATCGTACGATTTGTTGCTCAAACTATAAACTAATTTCGTCGGTATCAAGTTGAAGTAAATGCATAGGTTGGCTTTGTCAGTTACAACTAAAGGTACACATTTGTAATGATAAATATTATCCAAAATACTACGTATCTTACGCAGAGGATGACAGCAATTTCGTGTACTATAGTTAGTTCATCATCATCATTAGGTCTTCAGTCCTGAAACTGGTTAGACGCGTACCATCATTGTTTCCTATTCTGAACTAACCTACAGATTTCCCTGAAATTTGCACAATCTGCATCTATCACTATCTGATCTAGGTCTACATCTACCTCTTTTTTCCTATCTCTGCTTGTAATATATACCATACTATTTCCAAAAATGCCGTAGAACGTATTCTGCCCTTCTATTTCTCCTTTTTTTTCCAAAGATATCCTTGTTCCCTACTGTTTCTATAACCTATTTGTTATTACCTTTGTCTGTCCATCCTCATATATCTGAAGCACGGCATTTCAAAGGATGCTACTGTTCGTTTGTTTGCTTTTCAGACTGTCCGTATTTCATAAGCATACTGTCTGTGCTGTGCTCCACATATGCTTTCAACAACTTTTTGTTCTATGTTTGTTGTCTTTCATCATAGGCGCTGTTCTTTCTTGTTAGATGCAGTTCGGTCCCCTTCTATTGTTTTACAATTATATACCCTATTTCTCCGACATTCAGTGGTTGTGAAGGGGAGTAAGCAGCCTGTGGCTGCCAAGTTCCCCCAGCACTTAAACATTTACCGATTTAACATTTTTTCCAATATATCTTTTCGCACAGTCAACATAAGTTGCAAATATTTCACAACCAACACCTGTAGTTGCTTATAATAATCATCATATTTAAGTGTAGTTACTTTCTTCGTCATTAATTCATCCATTTTGAAACTGGTTGATGCGTACCTCCATTGATTTCTATTCTGAGCTAGCCTTCACATTTCCCTGAAACTCCTACAGCCTACATCTTTCACTATACGTGTGCAGTATATTATAACCTCGTAAACGAGGTACGCGAGCCACTGATGACACTTGGTAGCGATATTACATAATGTAAAAATTGACGCGCAAATTATCTATGACGTCACCCAATATGCAAATTAATGCAACATAATTACACCAATTTTAAAAGAAATAAGTTTTAAAGAAAACCCCAAAGGGGGCACTCACGTGAACATGTAGAGCTTCCTTCAGGATTACTCCATGATGGCGGCGGCTTCCTTCAGAATTACTCCATGATGGCGGCGGCGGCTGCTCTTTCTCGGGCATGGGAATTTTTGAGCCGGTTGAATGCAAATTTGATATGTAGGGAACGAGAGGAACGGGTATGAGGAACGATAATCAAAAGAAGGCAAAAAGGGACCTACATAACAAAAAGATACGGTAAGACACAAAAGACAACCTTCTTCACATCTCGGAGGCTAGTTCTCACGCGTCTCCCGGAAATTCTCCACTATCCTCCTTCGTCCACACGCGTCGGCGCAATCTGGCGCAAACGCACTGTCTGAAGTGACGGAAATACGCGCACAAGTCTTTTTAAATTTATGGCGCGAAATTCTTACATATTAAAACTTATAAGAATGTTTACGGCCGATTTCGGCACGTAACAAGTAGCCTAACCTAGGTCTACCTCTTCTTCTCTTTTTTCCTAACTCTTCTCCTACTATATTCCGCACTATTCCCTCTTGCCGTAGTATGTGCCCTATTATCCTATCTCTCCTATTTTTTACCGTTTTTCACATATTTCTTTCTTCCCCTACCATTTTTAGTACCTCTTCATTCTTAACTTTGCCTGTCCATGATATCTTCATCATTCGTCTGTAGCACCACATTTCAAAGGCTTCTGTCTTTTCTTGTCTGCTTCTCCTACTATCCAGGCTTTACAGCCGTACAGTTCTGTGCCCCATACATATGTTTTAAGCAATCTTTTCCTTGTTGCTATGTTTGTTGTCTTTGAACACAGTAGTTGTTTTTTCTTGTTAAATGTAGCACGACCTTGTGCTAATCTTTGTTTTATATCTTTTATGCTTTTCCCATCTTGCGTTATTTGGCTTCCTAGGTAGCAGAAATCCTTAACCTCTTGTAACTTTATGTTACATATTTGTGTTCTTGTTTTTAATTTATTTTCCTTCCTTTGCATACTAGTACTTTAGTTTTAGTTTTGTTAATTTTCATACCGTATCTCTCTGTTAGAACCATTTCCATATCATTAAGAGCAGCTTCTAACTCTGCCTTGCTAGATGCTAATACCGCTATATCATCTGCAAATCTAAACATATCAATTTTTTATCCCTGCATAGTAATTCCAAATGTCTTCCTGCATTTGACAGTATTCATTGCCTCTTCAATGTAATTAGTTAATGAACCATATTTTTTGCACTAATACTGCTACTCTGTACAGAATTATTATAGATAAAATCAATTCAAACTTTTACATATTTTGGAAAATGTAATTTTTCTGTTGGTTGTTTGAATTTGAGCATAGATTTTAATCCATACTTCGTAAACGTATAAGAATTCATCTTCTTTTCTCCCATGATATTCGTTTGTTCCTTATGTTAGTCAGTGAATGTTAGGTTATATTATTCTTTGTCCAGCGGTCTGAAAACCATAAACAAACGACTTAAAATTTTCTGAAACTTTTCATAAGCTGTGTTGTGGATTATTGCATATCAAAGCCATTGTGTTTTTGCTTATCGCACGTAGTATAACAGAAACTTTTATAATGCATTTTAAACATATTTGTTATTCCTGTTCTGAACTATTTCCTACCTGGCTGTATACGTTCTTAAAGATTAATAGATTTAAACAAAAGGTCGTTGTATGCAAAATTAAGATTATTATAATTACCTCAGGATAATGTGGTTTACAACTAATCAAATTTGCGGTAAGTAGGGAGTAGGGTTGAACGAATAAAGGAATTAATAGTATTACTAAGAAATACTTTTTTATTAAAAAGATTCGAACAAAGTTTACAAGATACTAAAAAATATTTTAGAATAACTGAGGATGAACGAGAATGACGTTTGTGATTTCGTTTTGATTCTCAGATACTGTTTATAAGCTATTATATGCCTTATTATGCTCATGAAAAATTTTTCATAAGCAACACATGCCGATCAATTACAAATAAAGCGCCTTCTGATTTTAAAGAGGATAAAAAATAGTACGCTAGAACTTTTGGTGGAGCGATTAGAGTTTTTTTAGCCGGTTAAGCTTGCGAGACAGTACTCTGATGTTCCGTTTTTGGAAAATTTTACATAAATTACTTTATAAGTAGTGGTTTTCTAAATGTTGACAAGCAGAGGAAAATGTGCCTAATTTTTCGTCGGAAAACTATTAGTATTATCTAAATAATTTTCGAATTAGAAATGTTAAGAATAACAGCAGCTGTTTTTTTTACCTAAACTTCGAATATAATGCAATTAAATAGGGAAAAAATGCAGTATAGTGGAACCTCACCGATTTTGAATATTTTTATTTTGCAAATAGCCTAGACCCTAGGAGTGATGATTCCACAAAAAAAAGTTTGCAGAAATCGAATAAATTTTTTGTGAATTTTTCCAAAAAAATTTTTCTATGCTTATTTACATAGGGAGAACCAAATATTTATGCCAAGTTTTTTTCCAACCCAAAAATGTGAACGCAACATATTACCCCAAAAATATATTACTGCGAAAATATCACATTACCCCAAAAATATAGCATGAACCAAAAAATATTACAGTACCTCCAAAATATCAAATTATCGTAAAAATATCGCATTACCCCAAAAATATCATTTTTTCATGTTTCAGGTCATTCAACCTGCCCCAAAAAATCTCATGTTACCTCGTAACGGGATTTATAGACGACAACTTGACTGCAGGCATATGGGTATACAGTTTTTAAATTTAGGTTAGGTTTTTCTAAGTATGCGGAAAGTGAGAATATGTACCCTAGATTCCTTCTAGGTATGCGGAAAGTTAGACTGTGTACCCTGGGTTCCTTCTAGATACGCGGAAAGTGAGACTGTGTACACTCTAGGTTCCTTCTAGGTATGTGAAAATTGAGACTGTATCTTAAGTTCATTCTAGGTGTGAGGAAGGTGAGATTTTGGTAAAATTCTAGATTTTCCGGCATGGGGTAAGCTGAGATATTTGGGGGCAAGTTGAGAAAGTCTTAGAATGGCCTGGAACGTGTACAAGCGCAATAAAAAATGAGATCAGAAAAAAACTCACTTTACCCCAAAAATAAGGAATTCAACAAGTTTTAAGTCAAGTCATGTCAACCTTTATTCATGTGTAAATAAATATGTTTCCAGAAACTGGTTTGCAATTAAAGACACGATAAAAATATAACTATGATAACTATTATTAGAAATCTGAAGTTAATATATAAAGAATAGTGAAATAATCATGTAAGAATTAATTGGTAATCGTATCAGTATTGGTATTAAAACCAGCGTAGAGGTTAGAAACTATTCGCATTGTGATCAATAAAGATAAAACATGAACGATTATTAAGTACGTATTAAAAAGAAAACAAAATTAATTGAAGTCAAAGTCCAAATCTTCAATTTCAGAAGTTTTGGTGTCGATTTCCTCTTCATTATCAACTGTAGGGTCATAGAGATCCCTAGCCAGCATAAAGAACATAACCATAGGGTCCTGTTGAAGCTCTTTAACCATTTTCAGAAACATGTATCAAGTCAAATGCCTCCTGAGAAAAACTTTCTGCCGATTTGCTAATGGAGCACTTGCTTTTGCATGACGCCTAGACTTTTAGAATCACAAATTAATTAAACAACAATGAATTATTTCATTTAAGCGTTACCAGCTTGATTATATAGCATTTGTGTGAACTCATGTTTCCGGATCTTTGAAATGCAACGAGTGGTTAACCGGCAAATGGGTATATTTGGGACGATCAACTAGTCCCGAGTATCCTTTCCAGCAATCGGAGTAGATTGTTGTTCCCTCAGCAAAGACTTTTTTAATGTAGAGTATCAAGCTTTTGTTCGATCAAAGCTGAAATTTTGCTGCATTGTCTGGTCTCCTATTTATGACCGTCATAAGTTAGCACTAGAGGGAGTTCAACGAAAATTTCTAAAATTGTTGTTTTTTAAAGCTGAAGGTCGATATCCCAACAGAGATTGTTGCCAAAACTACTTGTCAAACAGATTCCTGTTACATTCCTTGGAGACTCATAGGATTATAGCAGGTTTAATCTTTTTATATAGGATCCTTCATAATGGCATAAACTCACCTGAACTTCTTTCCTACATCTACTTACGTGTTCCAAGAACTACTTCTAGACAACACAAACTGTTGTTTACTCCATCCGCTAAAACAAATGCATTGACAAAGTCACCAATATACACGATGATTACTAGTTATAATTTTATTTGTGGAAGCTGTGATATATATTTTAATACTATAAATTTTTTACTAGATGTTGAGCTTAATAAACTGCAACAATTGCATTGTTAAATTGAACAAATGTTAAATTTTCCTGCAACTGGGTTTATTACTTGTTGAAAAATAAAATAAAATAAATTAATAAAAATACAACTCAGAAGTGTCTCTGAAGTGCGTTCTTTGACAACAACCATAAAAGTTTTGCCTGATCTTCTTTCAATGCTTCCAAAAACCCGTACTCCTTCGACTTTAGTAGGTACCACGAAAGAAGTCCTCTACATCATAGGTGTCTAACTCAATTCAAAACATGTTTAAGATTATTTAAAAGCTTAACTAACTTTGGCCGTGACTCTACTGTACAATGTTTACCATGGTAGACAGAACGTTCTGTCTTCTCGCTCTTGCTCCCCGTGTCACATTGTCATGCAATGTTATATCAGCTGTACATTTTTTCACCAGATTAATAAGCTATACTTAATTGGAGGAAGCTACACTTTCTCAAATTTATTATTGATTAGATAATATAATTAGTTGTGCTACAACTATTATTACCATTATGGTTAATATTGTGTTCCTTGTAAGAATTATGAAAATAAAATGTGTATAGAATTTTTAAGAAGGTGAAATTTTAGGCTAAATAGGAATTCGTTGATGAACCTGGGTTAGGGGGGTGAGATTTAAAAAAGCGAGATTTTGGTCAGATTGAGGTTCCGTGGCTAATCCTAGCTTAATTTTTTAGGGGAGAGAGAATGTTAGATTTTTTGGGTGCCTTAAGGTTTTTGGGTTATCTTTGGAGATAATATATTTTTTGGGTAGTATGAAATTTGTAGAATAATATGTTTTGAGATAATATGAAATTTGTAGGGTAATATGAAATTTTTGGCGTAATATGAAGTTTGTGGAGTGATATGAAATTGGTGAGGCGATATGGGGGGTCATGATACACTTCGGTTCATAACGAGTTTTGAGTTGGAAAAATTTAGCAAAAATATTTGGCTCTCCCCATGTAAATAATCATTGGGGAAAATTTTCTTGGAAAATTCACAAAAAATTTATTTATGATTTTCGCAAACTATTTTTGCGGAATCATCACTCCTAGGGTCTAGACTATTTGCCAAAAAAAATTCATCAAAATTGGTGAAGTTCCATTATACTGCATTTTTACCTAAAATAGTCACCTATACTGACATGTGATGCGTGGTTTAAAATATCTGTATAAAAGCTAGGTGGGTTTGGTTCCTGCAAATATCACCGCATTAAAGGTGCTCTACGTGGAGGTTTGGCACAGATTTTGACAAACTATTAACATTACCGCATATTTTTGGAAACCCAACTATATAAGGACATGATTTCACGCAGGGACTCGATAAAATGGCGATTTAACCAGAGTGGTTCAAAATTACTTAGTCTCGGTATTTTTTTTTTATTTTGAGAAACTTTTGTTAAAATGGAAACAGAACCACATATGATGGACATAATAAATTTCCTAAAACAAAGTCAAGAAGGATCAAAAAGAGATAGGAAAAAATCCAGTCGGGATGTGGAAGCGTTGTATCAAGAATTTTTTTTATTATTTACTTTTATCCACTCCCACCTTTACAGTTCTTAGCGGAAGGTGGAAGTATTATTTGTAATCTATGCTACAATATATGTTTATATTATGTTTATATTATGTTTTATATACGATTTAGGATTTCTATGTCTTTAAGATAGTTCAGCAGTGGTACAATATTGGGCGTGTCTTTCAGGATAGTTTGTACATCTTGTTGTATGTTGTATTTGAGTCTGTTTTGCTGATATTTTTTACAATTCGGTAGGATGTGCTCTACTGTGAGGTATGTTTTACATTGTTCACATTAGGATGAGCTTCTTTTGTCATCAAGTAGTTGTGTGATGCAGTGTGTTCTATTCTTAATCTTGTTAGTATTATTTATTGTCTTCTTGATTTTGGGATATGTGCATATGGTTCGGTTTTTGTTTTTATTTGTCTAAGTTTGTTATTTTGGGTGTTCTTCCAGGTTTCTTCCCATTTTTTGTCTATTTTGCGTGAGATAATTGTATAGATGCATGTTTTTGGAGTTTTGAGTTGGATGTCGGTATTAGTTATTTGTTGTTTCGCTAATTTATCTACTGCTTCATTTCCTTGAATTCCAACGTGGACTGGAGTATTATTTCAGTTCCGGTTTCTTCTGTTGTTTTGTGATATATTTTTGATATATGTTGTTCGTTATTTGATCTGTTGTGTGCCATTTTTCGAGTGATTTATTAGTGTTAAAGAGTCTGTGCTATTGCATATTTAGGTGTATTGGATTTGATGTTATGTCTTGGATGGCTGTTAAAATTGCTACTTTTTTGGCTGCATAAGTGCTGATGTATGGGTGTAGTGTTATTTGGATTTGTTTGTCTTGACTGAGTACAGCCGCAGCGTCATGTAGTTTTTTGACTCATCTGTGTAGATAAATTCATGTCTCTTGTATTGATCCTTTAGTTCTTTAAATCGTTGATGATACTGAGCTTTGCTTGTATGTTTTTTTTAACACATTCGCTGCCAACATTGAAAATCAACTTTCACCAGAAACCAAATTATATTTTTCTCAATTAGTATTTAAAAAATTGTTAAATAACTTCTAATTCACTTCGTTATGAACCACTAATAAATTTTGGGGCGTTATTGGCATTGGACATTAAATTTCATTCTGGGATGCCGATCACGCACCTGTAGGTGATGATTAAATTATGAACATTGGTTCAAAAAATAATATACTTAACAAATACAAATACAACAAATAAAGGCACCATATAAAGAAGTAAAAAATTGTTCTTATGCTATATGTACAACACGTGACAAAATGCGAAACAAACTTGCTATAAGGACAAATGAAGCCCAAAACCAACGAAGCACGTTTTTGCTGTCAAGCTTTTTACTTCACACCTCTAGACTGTCCCACAATGCACCCATCGCCACATGTCACTCCATTGGACTTGTTACACAAAACTTAAAAATATATAGTTGCACAATCTAAACAATAACAAGGTGTACCCTTACAAAAGTTGCAAACCTATATATCTTTTCGTTTTTTTTTAGCATAACATTCTTTTTGGTAAAAGGAAAATGTTTCATCCAGCTTGCATCATCTCCTCACATAATAATTTCTTGAGTAGACTGAGCTTCTACTGGATTTTGTACAAGGACAGCCTATTGATGTGCTGTATTAGAAATTAATTCATTTTCATCCTCGTTTTGGGCTTCATTTTCGCTACTTTCTGGAACTGAAACGTTACCCGATGGCAAATACTCATCTTCAGTATTACTACCACAAAAAACCTGTTCATCGTCTGAAAAATTTGATAAACCTTGATCCGCAAACTTTTCAAGTTTTGTATTGATAATGGTTGAATACAGTCACATTTTATCCTTTTAGATCTAGAGGGGCCAGCTTGCCGATCTCTATTATCCGTCATAATTGACCTTTCTTTGATCCCAATACAATATAAAAAAACAAAACTAGAAACCACGCGCGTTAAAACTTTGTTAAATACCTTAGGTCAATGCATACGTTACATATCGTTTTCAATTTCAACGCCACACTAAATCAAACGTAATATAAAACACATAGAGTAAAGAACATGCTAGCGCATGATTGGAATTGGCTTAAATAGCATCATCACGTACTAGCGCGTGATTGGCAGAGAACATGTTAATAATTTGATAGTGATACATCTGTCGTTATTGTTTTCTAGTCCATGGTGGAAATATAGGTAAATATTGTGGAAGGATTTCAGGTAGGGATAGTTTTAGTTTTTTCATTATGTTCTTTATGTGTATGGCTATTGGAGTACTGGTATCTAATTTTGTATTATATGGTCTAATTTTGAAGATGTCATGGTTTGCTTCTATTTTCCGGTTTGGTGCTAGTTTTGCAATATATTTTAAGTTCAATTTATTTCTTCTTATATCTAATGGTGGTATATTTGCTATGCATTGTAGACTATTGACTGGGCTGGGCTTGTTCTATAGGCACCTGTTGCTAATCTGAAAGCTGTGTTTTGAGGTCAAGAATTATGACAAATAAATGATAGATTTGACAATATTACATTGTTCATTGGACAAGAGGTTCAAGAAACGGTTAACTTGAGTATGTGAAACGCGAAAACAGTAATAAAAGGAGGATGGATAATGTTGATCGTATTATGGGCAATATACAAAAAATAGTAAAAGAAAACGACCAGAATATGAGGATCGCATTTAGTGAAGTTGGCAAAAATATTAATAAACTGGAGGTGGAATGGATAATTTGAAAAAAGAACTAGGATTAATTTATGGAAATAGTGTAAAGTATAGCAGTAATGTAATTCTTTTGGAACAATTTCAAAAATTTTATGGCGATGACAAATCAATCGAAAATATTTCTAAGCACAACTTGAAAGTTATTGCAGCAACTATTGCGCAAGTATAGGAAATATGCTAATCTGGAAATCAAAGATATGTTAAGGCAAGGTATTGTAGAGAGAGCTTTGACACATTTTGTAAATTTGCTTGCAGTAGTAAAGAAAAATGTGGCAGCATTTGTTTATGTTTAGACACGCGTAAAATAAATCAACGAACAAAACCACAATATCATAGTCCTCTTACGATGGACTCCATTTTAGCTAGATTAAGGGGGAAGGTAATATTTTCAAAATTAGATTTAAGAAACTCATTTTGGTGAATGCCATTACAAAAAGTGTCAAGGAAATATAAGGGGTTTTCAATTGAAAGTGAAATTTATCAATTTAAAGTTGTTCCTTATAGCTTGTCTTTATCTACTGCAGCTCTCGTCAAAGCAACACGGTGTATTTTGGGATTGTCTGAAAATTTTTGTATCTACTACGTGGACTATATTCTGATTTTCAGCGACAATTTAGAACATCATTTGATACATTTCGAAAGAATTTTGTTAGAATTAAATGTTGCCAGACTTCATTTGAATTTAACCAAATGTGAATTTTGCCTAGAAAGTGTAAAAAATTTTTGGGGTTTTTAAATAAACTTAGAAGATACGTTTTTTTGACAATATGGTGATAGATAGATAGAGCGATAGATAGAGCATTTGGAAATCTTTTTATTGTTAAGAATTTGGAAATGTTTAAAATTTAATTCTAGAAATTACAATAAAAAGGTTTTTTAACGACTAATAATTATAATTAGAATGCTATTTTTAAAGTATGTGGCGGTACAATAAAATGCAGTTTGTCCTTGTCGTTTTATTGATGGGTGATTACTATTTTTGGGAGAACCGTCCAGACTGCCAGCTGTATACAGATTAAATTGGTTCTTGTATAAATTAATAAATGCTTTATCTCCACTAGAGAACAGCGGCTTTCTTCTCTAGATAAGGACATCGCTGCAAATTTTCTGCTCTTATGTTACTCAGGAATTATTGCTAAGATGCAGTTTATATTATGAATGCAGAACTCAATTCTACATCAATGTTGCTAGAAAAAAACTAGATTTTTGATTATTTGATTTTTGAAGAAGAAACTTATTATCGCTGTTCATTATGCGTAGGTTGTTCTGATAAACTGTGTCTGCTATTGCATTCTGAAAGCCTACCGAAGTTGTAATAGGCATTTTAGTACATGTTTTTGACATTGTGTTTTATAGACCCTTATTGACATAGGTGATCCATTAGATAAATGGGCCTTGTAAATCTTTGGTGTTGCAGAACACCAAAAGATTAAAGGTTGCATGGTGTCCCTGTGGTTATGAACAGTTTCTCGACAAGTTTAGTTGGTCAACACCCTGGATCCTTTTAGTTACATCCTTGATGGTAGTTTTGGTTTTCTACCTACGATATGAATCTTTGTTACTGAACATATGCAAACTGCATGTTAATAAGGCCCACTTCTCACTTAAAGTACTATTTCTTGTTCATGTTTATCTATGGTATCCATTTCGATCGCAGCATTAGCGTCTTGATTTTGCAACCCATCTTGTACAGCACTTGCACTAGGTTTTATGTTACTACTCAATTGTTTATGTTCACATTGGCATTACCTGCAAACTAATATTTATTTAAAAAAAATATAATAAAAGATATGCATGTAGTGGAGTTTGCCAACCTCAACAACATAAAAGCATAAGAGGGTTTTTTTGATCTTGCGTTTATTAAGTAAAGTAATTTGTGAGTCGAACAGAACAGAGCATTAGACTTGTAACAAAAGACAGTAACGTATTCAATAGACTTACTTCACACACCTACTTCTACTACCTATCAATTGATAGTTTGTCAAACAACACTATGCACGTCAGTTATTAAAAAGTTCCAGTTTGTTAATCTAAAAATGTAATTAGTTTCTAAATTGAATATTTTCACAAATACAAATCTTTCAATTATTAAATACTAATATTACTCTAGTACATTGAACAATTATTATTATTTAAACAATTGACATATGTACAGTTATACATATTTTCAACACTGCAGCAAAACAAAACACTATTTGTGCAATTGTAATTTTTCAAGGGTAAATACACTTGCAACGGTAAGCAATTTGAAATAAATATTTGCACTTTAAATTATTACGTATCACATGAACGAAGACTATTCGACTGCTAGTCATATGAAACTGAAGGGGTCAACTCCCCTTATTTATACCCCCATCGGTGAGGTACGCGAGCCACTACAGTAGTTGGTAGCAATGATAAATAATTGCAAAATGACGTGCAAATAAGATATTACGTCACATAATTATTTAAAGTTACTACATCACATACAAAACGAGAAAAGTACTTACGTAAACTGCAGGACTCCTTACAGCATTACCCATCATGGCGGCAGTTAGCATCGGGAAGCATTGAGGGCGTGGGTGATTCGTTGGGCCCCCGGTTGAATCGAAATTCAAATTTGTCTTTTCGTTCCTATGTAGAGAGCGACAGGAAACTGGTATAAGGAACGATAATTGGGTAGATAAAAGGAAACCTACATATCAAAAAAAAGAAGACACGATAAGACACGAAGATAAATACATTCGTCCACGTCTGGCTCACAATGTACCTATCTTTGTTTCTTATCGTGTCTTTTGATATGTAGTTTCTATCTCAATTATCGTTCTATACCAGTTTCTGTCGCTCATAGGAACGAAGAAGACAAATTTGGATTCAACCAGGGCCCAACGAATCACCCACGCCCTCAATGCTTCCCGATGCTGCTGCCGCCATGATGGTAATGCTGTAGGAGTCCACAGTTTACGTAAGTACTCTCGTTTTTATGTGATGTAGTAATTTTAAATAATTATGTGACGTAATATCTTATTTGCGCGTCATTTGCAATTATATCATGCTACCAACTCTGTATCGCGTACCGACGTAACATCAACGTGGTTCCCGGTTGAATCCAAATTTAAATTTGTCTTCTTCGTTCCTATGTAGAGGGCAACAGGAAACTGGTATAAGGAACGATAATTGGGTAGATAATAGGAAACCTACATATCAAAAAAAAGAAGACACGATAAGACACAAAGATAGCTACATTCGTCCACGTCTGGCTCCCTAGTCCCGACGTGTCCGGAAATCCACCGCTTCCCCTTTTTGCACTCCGCGTCGACGCAATCTCGCGCAAACGCAACTATTTCAAGCGACGGAAATACACGCACGTCTTTTTAAATTATTGGTGCGAAACCCTTACAAATTAAAACTAAATTTGGAAATACTCCCTGTATGTTTGTTGTGGTTTGTTTAGCATTCTTCTTAATCTTCTTTGGGAATTAAACGACTCATAGTTTTTAAAATCATCTTTATTTACGTTTCGATCCATGACCTAGGATCGTTGTCAAAATAATTTTAACAACGATCCTATGTCATGGATCGAAACGTAAATAAAGATGATTTTAAAAACTATGACTGGTTTAATTCCAAAAGAAGATTAAGAAGAATAATAAATTTGGAAATGTTTACGGCCGATTTTTCGGCACGTAACACCCTAACAATCAAGATAATCGTCTTTGTCCGTTCGTAGTTCGTAAGTTGTATTATTTGCAGATGCAGAATTCACCTGTTCAGCTTACAGTGTCTCATACTAGTTCAGTAATAATAGACATAATAATGACCAAACTTCAGAAAAATTCCCGGAATGCAAGTTTTTGGTATACAGCTTTCTTTTGGTGTTTTATTGAAACTGTAAAAATCTCAATCGATTCAATGGTGCTGAAGGACTTTAAATGGGATCAAAGTTCGCAAGAAGTCGCTTTTCGTAAATATCTACTTAAGTTTAGTGCATTATTTTAAGGACAAAATGAACAATACTGGTTTGGCCACCAGAAGAATCGACCACAATCAGATATTCTGAAAAATGGCACAAGGTACAGCACAAAGATGTTCTAACAATAAATGGTTAATACCAAAAACTCCGATTTTAGTCTTGTTCGTAAGTAAGCGGGATACAAATATTATTAAAACGGACTGGCTTTTTCTAACAATGAACAGTGTTTGGGATAACCCATATTTTTTGGTGAGATACAAAAACATGCCGATTGGGATGAACATAATGTCGAAGTGGGTAAAGTAATCTGAAGGGATAATAAGACTGCATTCTAAAAAAGTAAAAATAATGAACCAATCAACAAGCACGATCAGCTGCAGTATCTCACCTTGCCAAAGCAGATATCAATGCTTTCAGTTAGACAATAAACATCATTTAAATTTAATCAAGAACCTAAGAGAAAATGGGGGAAACAACTTTTAATGCAACAGAACAAAACAATACTGAAAAATCGTCAACTCAGGGGCGTAACATCTATAATTATTGCATACTTCATGTTCAAAAGCTTTAACACAGGCTAATTTTGATATTTTATTTTGTTTCTACCTTGCCTTAATTTGTTAAAATAAATATATAATATTGGAAAAATATTTCTCATTAATGTTAAAAAATAATCAGTCAAATATCACACGAGACTTAATAAATTGAAAATAACTTGACATTTTCTTAAAATTGTTGCCATTCAGGAATAGACAGAGCTCTTTGGACTCTCATGCCTATTACCTGGCAACAAGTTTTGAATATATATCAAATTATTCTCAATTTATTCGCACTACTACTTATGACAATTTTAGTCTTGAAAGCTTAAATAAATTTGCTAATTTTAGAAATGGCTTTTCACACTATTTTTTTTGTTTCAGGCATTATGACCCTTACACGTACTCCGTGTGAGCTCGATAAAATGAGCCTCTTTCAAGATCTAAAGCTCAAGAGACGGAAAGTAGATTCCAGGTGTAGTAGCGACGGTGAGTTTTCTAATGGTATATTTTTCATTTTAATTTTTATTTTTCAAATCGTATAGTATTTGAAATTAGCTGTTAGAAAATGTTTTATTCAAAATCATTACTACACATATAACCATTGTTCGAAAAGATCACATTCACATATGCATGCAAATAATTTGTAATCGTACTGTAAACTTTTTTGTTTTGCGTGGTTAGTTTGCACTGACTCGAACTAGAATGAGATATTTTTCGAGCCTTGGATATAACATAAGAATGACTCTCAAAGTTTTGGCGAACACAAGATAATATTTTATGGAATACTAAAACACTGCACTTTAATTTTTTTTTATATAATGCATTCGGTCATTTGGTAAAGCAATTTGTGTGTGCATTAATCAAAGGTTACCTATTTTACTATGTAAAAATACAGTTCTAGGATGTCGAGATACCCCACCTTTGATTTTCATAATTAATAAAAGAATAAATTTGAACCAGGTTAGTATTTTCTGTCTAAGGCAATATTTTGATCTGGTTGTGCATATTTATCATGGAACTGGAGATACGTTGCGGCATTGCAGGTATTTTTTTTATTACTAACATCAAGTGTACTCTTATAACAGATTACCAATATGCCTATAAATTCGCACATTTATTTTTATAATGCTAGAGAATTTCTATCAGCTAGGCGATTTTAAGTATTTGCACAAAATATTACCATTTGAACCACTGTTACAAGTGTAATTGTTTATAATATAATATCCAGATTATACGTTCAGCATACCTATATTCTATTAGTTTTTTCTTGTTTCAGGATGCAGGCTTTATTGTAGGTCCATTTTTGTGTAAGGTCGTCCTTTTAGTTTGATGACTTTTTTATACTAAAACTTATGCCTAAATATTTTTATTTTGTATTCAACACGAATCATGACTAGACCAGTGTTTCTCAACCTGGGTTCTACAAAAGGGGGTTTGGGGTTCCACGTGAGGTCAATAAAAAAAAAGGAAAAAACAAAAATAGTTGTATCACCCTTACTACGAAAAATGTGTCGTGTAAAGAAAAAATGTTCTTAGAACTCCACCTAATGATCTCTGTTTCTGCATTAGCGTTCGCATGCAGACTTAATTCTGTCTTGTAATACATGCTGCTGTGTATTAATTACGCAAAAGTATATTGGACATTGTAACAAGAAATTAGTCACAATCTGCCAACGTTCCTGATATCAATCGTCTCCCACGCTAAAAATAAATATTACCCCACAAAACAGGCGCACGAGAGAAAAAAAGAAGCTTATAAAAGCGACCCTAGATATTGATCGCCTATTTAGAAAATTTGGAATCTACCATATCGGCCTATACAAAGGGCCGAATTCTCATTAGAAGGTACAGTTAATGGTTGGTAATGAAACGGTAGTGGGTGGGCAATTATTAGTGCAACAGTTTAAGTAACCGTGCCATGTGAAATAAACAGACTTTCGGTACATAGATAAATAGTGTTGTTAGTGTTAACTTATAAATTAGTGTAAAAATAAATTAAACTTGGACATTCACAAGAGTCCAAAAATATCACAATATTGATGCAAGGTGCTTGTTTTAATTTTATACTTGTTAGAAGGCAATTTGCATTTTTTTTTCGTGCATTTATTTATTATGGATGAATGTCTTTAAACTGGTAAAGAAGACAAGAGATAGATTCAACCAGTCGTGATGAAAAAATTGAAGAGATATCGGGTAACATTAATCGGAAAAAGCGTATGCCTATGCCTACAACTTAAAGTTTTGTTCAGACTGCAAATAAAAAAATCAAAATTAGAAAATACTGTGAAGAATATTTGTTTTATGGTTTTGTTTCTACGGGGAATCTTGTGCTCCAAACTGCCAATGTGTAATTTATTTTAAAATTTTTTAACAATAGCTCAGTAGATCCAGCAAAACTGCTAAGGCACTTACAAACAAATCATAGTGAGTACAATGACAAACCTATAGAATTTTTTCAACATAGGTTAGTGGAAGTGAATAAAAGTAAAAAGAATTCGATCTTTCTAGTGGATAGTGGCGTTAATGAAAAAGCATGTAACGCTTCATTTCAAGTAAGTTACCATATAGCTAAGGCAGGAAAAGGGCATATAATTGCCGAAACTTTTATAAAACTAAACATAATAAATGTTGTTGAAACCATGATTGGTGAAAAGTTTAGTAAAGATATTAAGATGCTGCCTTTGTCATATGATACTGCAGGTAGGAGAATTCATGAAATATTTAACAAAATAGAAAATAGGGTTATTCAAAGATAAAAAGGTAGTTGTTGATATGCATTACAACTGAATGAAGCAACAGATGTGGCAGGGCGTGCAGTACTGCTCGTTATGGTCCGGTGTGTACATAACATAACATAACTCAGCTGAAGAAGAAATGTTATTTTGAAAACCTTGAAGATCCATACAACCAGAGAGAAAATTCTGAACTTAGTCGATTTTTATATTACTAAAAAAGAACTTAATTGGAACAAATGCATTAATATCTGCAGCGACTGCACAAAAGCAATGACGGGTAAATATTCTGGGCTTATTGCACAGTTAAAAGTATCTATTCAGAAATTGAAAGTAGCCATTGTATTATTCATAAACAAGCATTAGCAGTAAACAAAAATGCTTGTCAGTCTTAGAAACGTTCTGGATGTAGCAGTAAAAATCGTTAATTTCATCAAGTTCAGGCCTTTAAATTCTCGAATTTTTGCTGCTCTCTGTGACGAAATGGGAAGTCTGTTCACTACACTCTTATTTCATACAGACATGTGGTGGTTATCTCACGGAAAAGTTTTAGTGTGCCTCTTTGGTCTGCAAAGTGAGGCCTTGATGTTTCTTAGTAACTTCTTATCTGAACTATCATCAAGAATAACCGAAGTCAAATGGTTGCTACGTTTTTAATTCTCTTTATTTGGCAGCTACAAAAGTAGCATGATGTCGATATTTTGATGAAAAATAAATATCTCATTTTTAGTGGTAAGGGGGTTCCTCAAAAAAGTATAAGGACTCTAGGGTACCGCGCTCTACCGAAGGCTGAGAAACACTGCCTTAAACAATACTGTTGTAATCTACGTGTACCCTTATCTTACCGATATTTAAAAAGTTGTTCGGTTTTAGCTGTCATATTCCCAACTACAGATAGTGGTCAATGCTTTCAGTGCTAGGGGCTTCGGTTGAAATCACCGGGCTTTTGTTCTCCTATAGCAACGACTTCAATTGGAGTTGACTTATTTTGTTTGCATTAATTAAAACTTGATTGTTAGTGGCAAAAGACGCTCGTGGTTTAGTGAATTAGTTAGGTTTCTTACACGGATCACTTAAAAAATATGCCTTTGTTCGAATAACAGTTTAAATGTCGATTTTATGTATAAGTGTTGTCACGTATGTAAAAGGTTCATACCTTGCTTCGAGTGATATGGATTGGTTGAAATCTAAAATTTTAAGTTAAAAAAAATCACCATCGGAATTTAGTACCTTTAGATAGAACACTGAAGAAACTCAAATTCATGGCAAAGGATGCTTATTTTGAAGGTGACAACAAACAGGTTAACAAAAAGTCTAATTTTGTGATTTTCTGTAATTATGACATCGTTTACTACAAGAATGCCAATTTTGAACTTTTGTTTAATTCCACAGGCCTATATTTTTTTTTCATGAAAGTGTTTCAAGTTTAATATGTGTCCTATAGTAAATGGGGTGTGCTGATCACAAATCTGTGCTTAGTTTTTTTCCAGCGCTTCAGGTTTTCAGGAAAAGTGGATTTGAAATTTTTCATAGAAACTGCCAAAAATATTGAGAAAATATTTATTGAAACTATATTTAATAGAAAATTACACTGCAAAATTGAGTTGTTTATTTAAAAAAACAATGCAGTATAATCTACGTTAGACAATCGTTAGTTTTATTTTTGAATAAAATCGTTTTTCCCCTCAAAACTGCATTTTGTAGTTTTCTTTTTGTGGATTTTTGTGAGCTAGTCCCTCTTCAAGGTCCAGCAGTAATCAGCCATCATTCTAATATCCCATCTTCCTTGGTAACGTCTCTCCATCTTCTTTATGTCTTAATGGAACCTCTCTCCCTGTTCCTCACTGACTGCTCCAAGATTTTCGGGAAAAGAATCGACGTGGAAATTCAGAAAATAAAGTTTGACGCTCATATTGCATCCCAGTTTTTTATAATTTTTGACTATGTTTGTTATAATTTCTTTGTAGTTTGGAGACTTGTTATTTCCAAGGAAACCATCTATGACTTCCACGAAAGAATTCCATGCTTCAGATTCATTCTGGGTCATTGTATTCTGGAACAATCTGTCCGATTTTAAGGTTTGAATTTCAGGGCCTACAAAAATTCCTTCTTTAAGTTTAGCTTCAGAAAGTGCAAGAAAGTTGTCCCACAGGTATTTAAAGCAGTCGCCTTGTTTATTTAAAGCTTTGACAAACTGCTTTATCAATCCTAACTTTATGTGAGGGGAAGGCAAAAAACTAATTTTGGGTCCACTAATGCATCACGCAGCACATTTTTTGTCTCGATACAAGTCTTTCTCTGAGTGGCCAATGTAAATTTCGTGCTCTACTGTCTCACTCGCACAGAAAACATGGATACTTTGTGAATCCAGATTGCTGACCCAAAAGCATGGATATTATTTTGAGGTATCCACAGAGTTGCGAACAATATTCGCTATACTTTATTGTATTTAGCAACAGCTCAAGATTCTCATACGTTTCTATGAGATACACGGAGTGAGCAACAGGCACCGAGGCATAAGTATTACCATTGTGCAACAAGACACCCTTCAGACTTCTCTTAGAAGAATCAATAAATAACCTCCATGATGTGGAATCGCAATTGTCAGCTTCCAGTTTCATGACTAAAATACGAATATTATTACAATACACCAGTGAACCCTCTTGAGAAAAATATTTCTCAAACTCTTTTTCACGATGCCTATACCACGAAAATGTGGTTCCTGGAACCAACAGATTTTTGTCTTTCAGTCGTGATTCTAAGATTTGTGCAGCATTCTTCGATAGGCCCAAGTCTCTCACTAAGTCATTTAGTTCAGCTTGGATAAACTGTTGAGGTTGGTCTATATCAGAATTGAATTCGTCTTCCTAGGTTTTTTCGTTTGAACTTTCTTCTGATGATTGCTGTTGGATGGTGTGAAGAAAATGTGGAGGTATGGGAATTCCTGGTCTATGAGGTACAGGTTGTTTAGCAGAGGGTAAATCAAGATACTGAATAGAATGTTTATTTTTCGAATTGAAACCCTTGACATCGCAGGAGCAAATGTAACAGTCGTCTCCATGGTTTTTTGTTCTCTCCATACCATAGGAATGGCACATAGTAAAGAGCTACGTGTACCTTTTGCCCATTTTCTCAGTAGCTCGATACACTGAAAGCACACTTTGTGTGGAGCCCAAGGTTTGTCCTGATCACCTAGCTTTACACCGAAGTAAGCGTGATTCTGTTGTTTTGTTGATGCTTTGCTATCGTTAAATCACCACACACGTAACAAAATATATCAGGACTGTTTTTGCACTTTCTTGATGACATTATGACGCACTAAACACTCAGAAAGCAAAACACAACTCGATGCTACAAACCACTGACGCTAACTAACTATTTTGTAAACAACTGCCGATGCCATCAAGTTGACCTTGACAGATGCAGAAATGAAACAGTGTTGTCATTGAAATGAAATAAACATAATATTATACTAAAATATTTTCTATCGATGTATCAAGTATTTTAAAGAAATAATTTTAATGCAATTTAGGAAATATCATAAAGGTACGTCTTTGCTCTAGTACAAAATATCTCACAAGGTTTTTTGAATTTTGTGAAAAATCTTGACCTGATGGGCCCTAACCAAATTATATTCAGAATCAACGTACCCGTATTAGCCAAGGACACTTATCAAATTCAAAACACCAAAAATCATGTCGGCCTGTGTTCTTAATATAAAGTGTAATTTGTATGTGGTTATACTAATCGTCACGTCCAATAATAAAGTGCATGCGCAGTTGTTTAATGGGGCAATTTACTTGTCAGCAAACATTTTTAATAGCACAGAAATTTGAGTGAATATTTGTAGCAATTTCTTTGTATATGATAAATACTATATTCAAACTATGCAAGCTATACCTTATTGTGTACAAAGACTTACAAAAGAATCATAACACGAAAAGGTTTCAAGATATTTTTATTATTTTGTCGAAATCTTTTATTTTAAAATAGCATCAATTTATCAAAATATTAAATTTGGTTAAGTAATAAATATATATAAAACACATAAACACTTTCTACTTGTGATCGACAAAGCTTTGAGATTGATCTACCATTTTTTATTAGATTTGCACTTATCATTTGTTTCATTTATAACAGTCATTATTCAGTTTTTAAGTAAAATTAATCTTTACAAATTAAGGACATGGTTTGATCTTATATTTATTATTAATTTTGTTGTTTTTTATAATTTAAGAATACGTATTTTAAAGGTTTGAGAACGTGTGACATTATATTCATTAATTATAATCCATAATAATAATTTTGTGCAATAAAGTGAAAATAATTTAAAATCTAATCTTATTGATGTTAGCTTTCCCTCAGGATGGCTAATGATTAAAATAAGATGTACTTGTTAATTTTATAATTAATATCTATTTTCACTACATAGAAAGTTAACTGGAGCACAACGATTGTAGACTGTCGTTTCGTGTGGCATCACTCGCACTACTCTACATAAACTCATAAACTATATTATACTCTATTCACGTTAAATATGGGATGACGTCATAAACAGTAATAAAATGCTAGAGATTGTAAAATGTGAACGTAACTATGAACGTAGGTTTAATGATATTAGGATTTAGTGTGTAGCAGTTGACAGTTCTGTTCGATGTTGCAACATTTTTTACTTCCATTACTTTGACATTTCTCATTTTATTGTCATTGTTTAGTGCTTTATATTTGCTAAATGAACAGTTCTTTTTGGAACTAAAACACTTTATACATTGCAAGTTTCGAGTATTTAACATTTAGAATGCCTAAACATTTGGATTCTCGCACACAAGAAATGGTTACTCTGATCAGGAAATACACATAAAATAACTTAAGCATGACAACACAGCATTTATTTGAATTATGACATCATCCCATATTTAACGTGAATAGGGTATAATGGTGAACCTAATAGCTGCCCTCTAGTGGCTGCACTACAAATCTAAACCAGTAAACTATAAGGGAGAATTTACAATAATGTTAACAATCAGCCAACCTGATTGATCAACGCCCTCGTTGACTTATATAAAAGGATTTTAAAAAACTTATTTTTGACATAAAAAATACAGGTTCTACTCAAACAATAATCTTTCAAATGTTTTAGCTTTCTTATAACACATACACCACTTCTTCGAACTAATTCTACACTTTCACTTGTACCTATACAATTGGTACGATCCTCACTAACAACGTCCACCTCACAATCTGCATCAACAAACTGATTATCTCGAGACGACGAGTTGTTGTCACTCACGGAATCTTCATCAGTGGTTGAATCACCTTCTTTAGGGAGTTTAAAAATTTTTATAACTTTTCATATCATCTCGTTTTTTATACTTCGCTTGTTTGTGAAGAATATTGTTCTTAATTTCAGGTAATAATTCTGAAGGGTATTCCAATTTCCATCCTTATTTTGCATATAATCTGACAATTTTGCGTTTGAAAATCGTGGTAAATATCCATATAACGCTGTAAATTAAGGTTTTTTGTAGTTTTATTTGGAAAACTATTTAAATTCCTCTCCATTTCAGGCATTTTTAAATCCCACATGTCTCATCATTCATATACACCGTAATTACGTGAATCATTATTTGATTTACAAGTTCAACTTTCCATTTGCTTGCGGCCACTGAGACAAAATTTTTAAACCCATCGGACATAAAGCATGTCCCTCTATCATTCACAATATGCTGAGATATGCCATAATCTGGCATACATTTTCTAATTCACTTATTACTGCATCCATTTTCACTATTTTCGATGTAAAAAGTTTCACAAATTTCATTAATGCATCTGTAATCTCTAACACATGCATTTTCAGACTCGGTTGTAACAAGTGATTGAAATAAGATGTACTCGTTAATTTAATGATTAATATCTATTTTCATTGCACAGAAAGCTAACTCGAGCACAACGATTGTAGATCTACTCTCGGACTGGCATCACACGTACTACTCTATATAAACTCACAAACTATACTAACAGCTGCTCTCCTCTAGTGGTATCATTGCAAAGCTAAACTAGTCAACTTTAAGGCAGAATAAGCACTAATGTTAACATTATGAAATAATTTTAACCCTTATTAACCCATTAGCGTCCAAGGAAATTTCTACGATGGGTGTGCACTTTTAATTGAATAATTTGCATTTGAAAAGCACACAAACTTTTCGTACTACATACATGTTGCAAAAATCTTGATTTCCTTTTGAGATGATGGATAATGTTTCGGAAAGGTTGTCATTTATGATAGCTTTTACTTTTGCCTACACGGCAAAAAAAGAAATACGCTGAAAAGTCAGCATCTTTTTATTAAGAATTATTAGACTTCATTTCTGCACGATTTCTACAAAAAAATTAAAAATTGCAATAACTTTGAAACCATGAACAATTGGGTTACAACATATATGGTTATTCTTGTAGGAAATTGTCCCCACCCCCACCCCCTACAATCTTATCCGCGAGTTTTGGAACACCCTGTATACAGGGGTCTCACTTAAGCTCACTCGCTATGGCTATTTTAGAAACCATCAGAAATACAAATTCGATTAAATTACAAAAAAGTTGTGCGCTTTCAAGACCTTTTAATAACATGTTTCAGAATTACGTTGTTGATAATGGTTCCTGAAATATCATGAAAAATCTGAAAAAATCATTTTTTAATAAATTCTTATAACTATTATATTTACAGAGATATTCAAGTGAAAATCGGTATAGGGGTATTTTAATATGTGCAGAATTCAAAACTGGCATTATAATTCACATTGCGCGTTTAGACTTTAATATACGACAGTCAATTTTCTTTTTTCTTATGGACGCCATATTGGATTATTTGGTTACCGAATAACATTTTCAAACCTCCATATAACACTGTTTCAACTTTTAAAATCCTTCCATAAATAAAAAAGTTACACGTAATTTTAATATTTCTTTGCAGTAGGCCATGGAAATAAACGAAAACATTGGATTGGTAAACTGTTTTTATCATTGTAGAGCAAGAAAACTAAGAAAACAAAATACAATTTTATAAGTACTCGAAATGTCCACCATTTACTTCAACACATAATTGCACTCGTCTAATGATGAATCTGCATGCATTTTCCTAAACAACCGGCCGTTATGGGCAAATCGTTTAAGAAATTTTCGCATTGTTCTTGGAGAAATTTCAAATACCTTTCACCGTTTAAATTGCCATCAAAAAAATACGAGCCCACCAATTTATTTCCAATTATCCCGCAGCATACATTAATAGAAAATCTCGGCTGGTTATGTATTTCTTGCTAATTTCGAATTTTCTGTTTCCATTTTAGCCTTTGAAAAAGGTGCGAAAAATGTACCGAAACGTTAGGTGTTGATTAAATACTAAATCTGTATTCTGTTGTTTGATTTGGACTACATCCCATGAAAAAATTTACATGTATATAATACTATATATATATATATATATATATATATATATATATATATAAAATGGTATTCTTTTTGTAGGTTTCTTTATAAAGAAGTTTATATATATATATATATATATATATATATATATATATTTCTATGGAAGTCCTCTCTGGATTCCTGCTCCACGCTTGGGCCAATATAAAAGTTGCTGTGGTTTACCCTTAAATCAAGCCCCTGCGTTGGGTCATAAAAATTGCTGCGGTTTCTTGTAGAATATGCTCCTATACCCCTGCGAAAGTTACCTAAATATTTTTCCTGAAAAACAAAAAAAATATTCCAATCTCTGAAACGCCCTCTTTAGTTCTGCATACCACGGCTAGCTCTAAAATCTGCTTCTTCATAGATACTTACCATCCTGAGTTCGCTCTTTCTTACATATACTGCCAAATAAAATTACCACTCAAATAATGTAACGAAACATACAACCTTTTATTCATACAAATTAAATTTTTCCATTACCAAGTAAATATTTACACATTCGGATATACAGCTTCATAAAATATTACAATCTCAACCATTGAATGCTTTTTAAATTTCATGACCCGTCTCAAAACCCTAAATTGACTTTTACTCTGGTCTATGGTGAGCTCAGTATAAACCCAGTTACTCTAAATGCCTAAATACATCGCATCTTTGTTTTTAACAACCCTAAAGACCCGTTTACTCGTTACATCAAGTTTTTATGTCGTTTATTTACACCTTAAAATAATAAATACAAATTGTCCTTTACATATGCCCTTCAAATGAGCTTTTATGTTCATCAAATACACACTCAATGTGTCAAATTACTGTAGCAAAAAATAACAGCACAAAATGTTTAAGCAATAGCAATAGAAATCAATTTCGTTACCTGGAGTAAGCTTTTTCGTCGTCACCTCTGAAGATGTTGTCCACCAAACTTCGTCGTTGCTTCCATACACCTCTCTGCTATGTGTAGATCAAACCCATTTCCACTCGCTATCCAAATCTCTGCAGACGCCTTCAATGTTTCTACCCAGATAATTGTCCAAACCAAGTTAATCACTTTCCACATCTACCAAACACCAAGCATCCTAGTTCCAAAAATTTCTCAGCACGCTTACCTTAGTAACATCCCTCCTTTAGTTCTTTGAATATAAGTTCAGCACCGTCTACAATATAGCACCCACTTGTGCAATTCACGCTTTTATTTAACTTTCGATGGACTGTACTAACACCGTTTTTATAAACTTATAAATTTGGATATTACTATAAAAGCTAAGCGAAGTCAAAGAAATAAGCGAAGTAAGAGAGAGAGAGCTTTACTGCGTCTCCTAGTGTATTTATATTGGTCGATGTACACCTCCTGCCCCTATTTCAGTCGAAAAGCTCCTTTACTGTAATTGATTCTAAAAAATTTATATGTAACGAACTTGTAAAACTGAGAATTCTCACTCCATCGTCGCTTTAGCCCGAAAACTGGTCAACAAAATACAACGGTCGCGCGCTTCTTTGAAATTTTGTAGTACTCAGCCAATCACACACATATCTCCCATTCTTATGTCCAGCCTTCACTATCTTACTCTTGTCAAACACATTTTTTGTCTCTTTTACAATCCCACTCAAGCAACAGAAAATTGATATTGTGGTTGATATATATATATATATATATATATATATATATATATATATATATACAGGGTGAGTTTTTAGTGTGGCAACGGTCGATAACTCCGTTATTATAAAAGCTACGTAAACCAAATTTGGAGGCATATTAGGCATGCCTAAAGTGCACATTTTAAAAATATTTGGAAGCATACAGGGTGTTTCATAATTCCAGGGCATATTAAACCTATATTTTTTTTAATGGAACACCCTATATATTATTACATTTTTGAAAAGCCCATAAAAAGAGCTTTATTTTGATATCAAATTGTATCTATCTATTCCTTTTAGTTTTTGAGATATTCAACTGTTTTTAGAAAAAATGACCCCGATTAGATACATTGCCACTGCACTAATACACAACTTATGTTAATTTTCAAGATGCAGAAAATTTTACCATATCCCATAGTATATTTGTAAATATCACTTTTTTGAAATTTCTTCCCAGTATACAGGGTGTGTCAGGTTTCGCAAAATGCAATTTTTAAAATTTTTTTTAAATGGCACCCTACCAATTTTATTGCTACAATGGATAGTTCATTAAGTGTCCTTTCATTTTTATTAAGCATTCCCTATACCTAAATCCATTACTTTCTGAGATATTTTTGATTTTCTTCAAATTTTATGAATGTTTTTAATTTACATAACTAAAATAACTTACTATTGGAGAATATTATAAAACAATTAATACATTTTGATTAACAATCAACTACAGTTATCCAATAACAATTTTCACTAAAGATATAACAACCTACAATAATACGCTATCAACAGAATTCTGCCAGATCAACAATATGCATTTTATAAAAAATGTTCAAGCAAAAAATCAGGCAGGCTTTGAAAAAAATAACAATTACAATCAAAATGACAATTAGGTTTATTAATTATAGTTTGTTGTCATTTAACACATTATCAGCTCTGTTTTAAATGTAATCTTTGAAGGAGTTTTCAAAATGAATTTTACAGTGGAAGAACAAATAAAAAATTTCCTACTTGCATCAAGAATATACCAAGAGAGATATCCCGTTAAATGACAACACACTACAATTAATAAACCTAAATGACATTTTAATTGTAATTGTTATTTTTTTCAAAGCCTGCCTGATTTCCTGTTTCACATTTTCTATAAAATGCATATTGTTGATCTGGCAGATTCTGTTGATAGCGTATTATTGTAGGTTGTTATATCTTTAGTGAAAATTGTTATTGGATAAGTGTAGTTGATTGTTAATCAATATGTATTAATTGTTTTATAATATTCTCCAATAGTAAGTTATTTTTAGTTATGTAAATTAAAAACATTCATAAAATTTGAAGAAAATCAAAAATATCTCAGAAAGTAATGGATTTAGGTATAGGGAATGCTTAATAAAAATGAAAGGACACTTAATGAACTATCCATTGTAGCAATAAAATTGGTAGGGTGCTATTTAAAAAAAATTTTAAAAATTGCATTTTGCGAAACCTGACACACCCTGTATACTGGGAAGAAATTTCAAAAAAGTGATATTTACAAATATACTATGGGATATGGTAAAATTTTCTGCATCTTGAAAATTAACATAAGTTGTGTATTAGTGCAGTGGCAATGTATCTAATCGGGTCATTTTTTCTAAAACAGTTGAATATCTCAAAAACTAAAAGGAATAGACAGATACAATTTGATATCAAATTAAAGCTCTTTTTATGGGCTTTTCAAAAATGTAATAATATATAGGGTGTTCCATTTAAAAAAATATAGGTTTAATATGCCCTGGAATTATGAAACACCCTGTATGCTTTCAAATATTTTTAAAATGTGCACTTTAGGTATGCCTAATATGCCTCCAAATTTGGTTTACGTAGCTTTTATAATAACGGAGTTATCGACCGTTGCCACACTAAAAACTCACCCTGTATATTGCTAATACTATTCGCGGAATTTTCATGCCCCTACTTTGTGCTGTTATTTTTATTACTATGAACTGGAATTCTTGATCCCCTTCGTTGTGCGCCTTATTAATTTTCTACGTACTCTAAATTATTGGACCACCATTTTAGTATTCACTATAAATTGTAATTATCTCCTCCTCCGGCTGTCTTCTTAATATTGCTATCAACTGGACTTTATCTTCAAACAACTTTATCTACCAATGGCAAGATTCGATACGTTACCGCCTTGCGGGTTATCAATTTCCTATTCAACTTGTGGCTCCGCCTTTGTACTATTTAAATCTTATGACCTCGGCTAGCATTTATTTGGAATTATAAAATTCAGTAAATTTCGATTTTATATAATGAAACCAATATGTTATGTACAGCTTTTGAAATTATTTGTAATACATTTTTTTTTTAAT
This sequence comes from Platerodrilus igneus, assembly GCA_036346225.1. NCBI lineage: Eukaryota > Metazoa > Arthropoda > Insecta > Coleoptera > Lycidae > Platerodrilus > Platerodrilus igneus. The sequence continues at coordinate 13,261,348 of JARFIW010000170.1, read as the reverse complement.
TAGTTAACCTTATAAATTTCATTTATTGACAACCATCTACTATTTACTCAAAAACCCAAAGTCACCAAAAAAAACTTATTATCTTTACCAACAAAGTGTAGAATATTCTAAACCTGTTATCATATTACTCATTCTATACGTATGCAACCTCTTTTGTTGACTTTTTCACAAGCATATCATATTTAGCAAATTCAATATTAAAAATAAAATAAAAATTTATATAGAAAAACAAATGTCTTATAACTAAAAATCTGACCTGGTTTTATCTTTTTTTTTTCACATCGACGCTTCCAAAAAATGATCTTCCCCAATTCTGGATTCCATTCAAATTATTGCCATTACGCTATGGACCACCATTATTAAATTATACACCCCAATTTATTTCAATTCTTCAAACTTAGTCTTTTATCATTCTTGCCCCAGACTTAAAATTGTAGTTTGTTTCACCCCTGTACTTCAAAATTGTATTATTCTTCTTTTCTCCTGGACATCTAAATTGTATTACTGTATTTTTCCCTTAACATCAGAATCATAGTCTATTTCTCTCAGACCTCGAAACCCTATTATTTTTATGTCTTAGTTTACAATAAATTCATTAAAAACGTACTTACGTTTAAACGGCAATTATAATCTTCATATTCGCACTCATTTTATTTCACTTTTATAATTATTACGTATTACTTTGTTTTAATGGCAACGCACTTGCCTTCGTTGAGTTCAAAACTGACTTTCTTATCAAGGTGCTTGCTAATATATTCTCGAATTCCCACTCCATCCGTGGGTATGGTCTAGAACTCGTCGCTTGTTTCTGACCAATCAAATAATTTCATTTAGAGCAGTTTCTGATGTAATGCTCCACGATTCCCCATAATCACAACATGCCCGCAGCTGTCTTTCGTTATCAACATGCTGTATTTTGATAGATTACTTGCTTTTCCATAAACAACTGATGCAACTCGACTTTAAATTTTCATGTTCACATGCGATTCACGCAATTTTTAATCATTTCTCTTATCAAAAAATGGTTAGATCTTTGTACGCATTTATATTAACTACCTGAAACTCTATTTCTATATCCGTATTAATTTAATCGTCTGGAACTCTTTTTTTAATGCGTGTCTAATTACACTTTATCATTTATTTCTAAATATACGCGTGCTTCCACTGAAAAATATCCTTATTTGTTTTACCTAAATTAACTAAACTTTATCTACAGGGTATTTAATATTTACTATCTACTTAATACATGTATTTCTCATTCCTACGCCAACTATGTGTCTTCCTATGTTTACCTGCGTCGCCCAAAAACTATTTCTACTTTATATACAGGGTGTTGACTACTTACTATCTACAAACTATGTCTATTTCTTAATTATTTCCTTAAATAAGTGCAGTTTTCTGCTGCCTATTCTAATTACTCATTCCTGAACGACCTTTACTATAACGTGCACCCTTAAACAACACCTTATCACAGCAATATATATATATATATATATATATATATATATATACACACTTTTAGTGTATTTTTTGGGATGTTTAGGTCGTTCAGTAATATTACACATTTTTTTAACTGTATATTTAAACGCATTTTAAGGATTTCGTGCTTCTGAGATTGATATAAGAAACAATATTATTATGCCAAAAAGTTATTTTAAAGACAAAATTTGATGCGTTTTACAATGTTTCTTTTATAATATTTATTAACTGAAATGATTATAACTTATTACATCATGTATAACATATTTGTTGTACTTTTGATTAGCTGTTTCTGATTTTTTAAAACGATTCAAATGTTTCATAAAGTTGAAATGTGTTACAAAACCATCGAGATGTACATTCAACCAGAGAATAATTTTGTAGACATAATATTACGCGGTTGCAAAGCATTGTGCAACTTATTTAAATTTTTTAAGCATTTTAAAAATGTTTAATCATATTAATCACATAGTTATTCCAAATATAAAGTTATACTCAAGTACTTGTAGAATGAATAACATAAATATGTACATGATTTGTGTTTTTAAATTCTGAATGTGAGTCAGCATCTGAGTACACTGTAGTACTTGGGTATGAAGTTTCTGGTTAAAATGGAAAATTGTTTTTAGTAATTGTTTTTGATAACGAGTTTTTTAAGCTTACGTAAAATTGAACCATGTCCTTCATGTAGGATAAATGCATTTTCTCAGAGTAATCAACAAAATTTTATTTCCTGAATTGATAAATTAATATTTAATACTTATAAAATTCTGTTAGCTTTGCTGATTACTCTTTTTTCTTTGTCGTATCTAGTAGAAACAGCTAAAACTATTTTATATTGTTTTTTTTTTGTTGTACTTTAATAGCTTTTTTTATATTAAAACAATGCATGTTTAATATAAAATGGTTTTAGCAGGATTAATCACCTAGATTAGACAGCCATCAGTACAATCTGCTTTTAGGCAATCTGTCTATCCGCTTCTAGGCGAATCGATCGCCGACACTAACCCGTCATCACCTGATCTCATAACTTCTGCTTCCCTCACGATGTCAGATGTTGGTACTAATTCACCAAGTCCGGATTCTACCCCAAAGCAATTTCTACATATAGAATCAACTGGTATTCATACAACAAACCATTCAGAGTTCTGCAGTGTATTTGATGGTGGAGGAATTAGCGTCATACGATCACCACTAACTAATAGAATAAGTCCACTTCCAAGACCAATATCTACAGCCAGTCCATCACAGCCTCCTAGACCGCATAGTTCCCCTGGACACTCTAATAGTGCAAGTCCTATTTGTTTTCAAGATGAATCTATGACGACGGTTGTTACCACATCTGCTGGCTTATTATTGCAGTCTGCCCCTTCACCACATAATGCAGTTGCCGTCATATCTACTCAGCAAGCTGCTTTGCTACAGAATCAATTATGGCTACACAATTCAAGAATCAATGGTGTTAAGCCAGAATTAATAGGAGGAAATTTTAGTAATACACTATTGACTGTACCTAGTAATGTTAAGCCTGAATCAGTAGGTGGGAATTTTAATAACACATCTTCGTTACCACTATCATGTGATGCCAAATTACATCCACCATCACGTAACAGTAGCACACCAGTGAGACAAGCTCCAACTGTTATAATGGGTGAAGTAGGCGGTGTACGTACTATGGTTTGGTCACAGCCGTGTTTGAATATTAGCCAGTGCAATGTTGAAACACAATTACAAACTTCACCTCCATCTTGGAATATATCAGGAGCAAATACTGGTCATTTAAACAACCCTGAAGAAAATGCAGCACAAATGCTGTTGAATTTAGGGCAAGAGCGAGGGCGTGTTACTCTAAACCGGCCAGTAGGGACCATAAAGACTCCTAGTTCACTTTCACCGCAGTACACAAATGCTCCTTTGAATATGGAAAGGTTATGGGCAGGGGATATTGCACAACTACCAACAAATCAACAAATACAGGCCTTAAATCTATCGTCCCCTACAACACCTACGCCTTATTCAAACTCTAGGATCGATATTAAAATACCACCTAGTGTTTCTGAATTAGGCAGTACTGAGATCATTGACGAAGAAGATCAACCAATGATATGTATGATTTGTGAAGATAAGGCTACAGGTTTACATTATGGTATAATAACATGTGAAGGGTGTAAGGGATTTTTTAAACGAACTGTGCAAAACAGAAGGGTGTACACATGTGTCGCGGATGGAAATTGTGAAATAACAAAAGCTCAGCGGAATAGATGCCAGTATTGCCGATTTAAGAAGTGCATAGAACAAGGAATGGTTTTACAAGGTAAGAAATGTCTTTTTTTTTTGTTAAACTTTAACTTTGATTTTTTTTCCTTATTAGACTAATTTTAAATCAGTTCCCTTTAGCAAATGTTTAAAAATACTGGAAAGTACGCATGGTATCGCGTATAATTTTTTGTCCGAGTTTTATCAGACAACACAAATATATACAAGGTGTTTCAAAAAACACGACAAATGAAGCGACCATTACAACGTCGAAAAATAAGTAGGTTTTGCTCAATAAACATATGTTCCACGATCTTTCATTTTTGTGTTTAAAAATAAAAAATGTTTATTTCCCATTACTTTGAATTTTTTACTAAACTTAATAGACAGCTTGACTGACATAAAAGACACAACTGCAAACAAATCCCTTTATGCACTTTTGCAGTATCATACAGCAGCAGTATGCAACCTCTTAACTTTCCCTATTTCGCACAACATTGCTTAAAGTTCAATTTTGGTTTTATTTTTGAATTTGGCACTGCACTTTACGTAAATAATGTATTCTTGTTTCACTTTATCACGATATCAGTATTACAAAGAATGTGGTTGATTATGATTGTTCGAGTTAAATCAATGAATTTTAATACTAATGACTAACAGCTTCCAATGTCTAGACTTTGTAAATCAAATATAGTGAACAATACAACCCGCAATATAGGTGGACGTTTTACACTTTTAATGTTCAGCTAAACAGGTTTCACCCTAAAATAAAAGAACAATTTATAACTTCCTGCACTAACCTTTTAAATACGTGTTATTTTAAAATTCAGGCAATTCATTTCACCAGCTAGAATCCACAATAGAAAGGATTACTCAATTTCTCACCAAAGTGGTATGGACTAACCCATCCGACATTTAGATATTGGGTTTTGTCGATTTATCCATGTATCCACCCTGTTGAATACCTAGTTGCTACTTCCTAACCATTGGAGTTCTTTGACTTCTCGTTTGTACGTATAACCTTTCACATGTCTATTCGTTACTGGTTCGCGTGTAATTAATTAAGTGATTTTCAGCGGTTCTCTAGCTAAGTCATTTGTCCAACTTTTCCTTGTTTTTGGGGGGTTATGTTATTGTCTGGTCTGCCTATTGAGTGTATGGAATGAAATATGTGATTCCGGAGTGAACTCACGGGACCCATCACTCAAAAACCACATGTCCGGGAATTGCATTTTTCAATCTAAATAAATACATTGAAAACATTCTTACTTTGTATGTAATAATATACTTATCTGTAACTTAATATTTGTGAATATAACCAACAAAGCGTCTGTGTTGTAATGATATTTTTATTATCTTGTCTGGAGGTTACATTGTAACTATAGTGATAATTGTTTCAGTGTATTATTAACTGGAATTATTTCTAATGAACGATGAAAAAAAGGCTTCTGAATTTTATGTGAGAAATGCATAATATTAAAATCTGTTTTCCTTTTTAGATGACCTTTAGATAAGTTACTGACCTGAATTATGTTCAAATATGTATAAGACAAGGTTTTTGTGATTTCTAACTTCTATGCCCTAAATTTCTTTTACTAATATGTCATGCTTAATGAACACTATTATTCATGAAATCAAAATTTACAAAGTACATCAATATTAAATCGTCTGTTTAGATTAATTTTTCCTCTTTTTCATTCTGTTTCTGTATAACGTAACACCAAAATGTTATACATTTATTATAGGTTTGTTTGATTATGTTTATGCTAGTAGTTATTGTTTTTTAGTTATTAGTGTTAAATCCACTAATTTAACTTGAACTATCTAACGTGTTCACGTTACGTGAACTATAAATGGGATAAGAAGAAATAAATATTAAATTTGGGGGGGGGGACATACTAAATATGGATGCATCCTGTATAGTAGATTTCATGATGAATTAATATTAATTAAGCATATATTTCAAATTTTCCTTTTTAAAGGTAATACAGATAATAAGGTATAACATTATTTCTTTTAAATGCAATGTAATAATCCAGGACGATGACTTAAATTAAAACCGTAAATGATGCCGTATCTTAATAGTACAAAACACTTCGTATGCATTTCCCATGAAAACATAATTTACAATAGACAAATGTCATCCGTCCCAACCACCAACGACATTAAAACAATAACATACTATCACAATAATACAAAAAACATACAAAGTAATGCGACAATAACTCTTATTCAACTTAGATAAAATGTTACATTGCAACACTACATTTGATTTTCCAATGCTCCATTCGTAGGTACGACATTGGCCAGGAAGCGAGATTTTTTACCTGGAAAATTTTGAATTTTGCAAACCCTTGCTGTTCCAAGCAAGGTAAGGATCTTTAACGTGTATGACAACATTTACATATGAAACCTCCATTTTATCTCTTATCCGCCGAACGAGGACATAGTTTTGTAAAAAAGGCTTGCCTAACACTTTTCAAGCGGACTGTATTGGAAATTGTACCATGGACCTTGTGCATAGTAGTCACACACATACCAACTATGCCACAGAGCTGCCGTTATATTGTTCAACGAATTTTTATAGAGGGAGAAATGTGATATAACAATTAAGCAATAGAGTTGAAAGTAAAAACAAAAAAAGTCAAAATGTAACCATGGCAAAATGTAGGTCAAATGAAGGTGGTGTGCATCGTGGCTGTGGTGTAATTGAATTGTAGAAAGGAAATAAATCACTTTCACGTGTTTCGTGAATTTTAATGTCGTGCCGGTGAAATAAATACCCATAACGTAATTATGATCGTGAATAAATGTAGGAGTTGAAACTTGCGAGTTTAGCTATCCAGAAATGGGAATATTGTTTTATGTGAGGTGGTAACCTAGTAGGAATGTGAAGCATTGGTGTTCTGGGGTCGCCTTTATGTAGGGGTTTATAAATAAACTGTGAGTAAATCAACTTTGTTAAAGGATTTAGAAATAAGTTAATGCCAAATTGAAATGCGTATTGTATATGGTATCTGCTCATTTGTATGAAGTTGGCTTCATGCTAAAACATTTGTTTTACTGGACTATATGAATAGTGATGAGCTAATTAAGTAGCCAGTACTTAGTGTGTGAAATTGAAATTAGAACATTTTGTAATGATTAATTAGGATATGCATGGTAATTTTTAAGGAAGATTTTACATTACGGTATAGTGCCAGTTACGAAGTGAACCAGTTGGTAATTTTTAAGGAACTATGGAATGCAGACATGAAAAGCTGTATTGACTGAGTTTTTATTTATTACGAAGTTGGCATTTCCGGAAATGGGATTCAAAATGTAACCGCCAATATTCATAAAACTTACGTAAATCGATTTGATAATAGTAGCATTAATTTTTTTAAGTTTAAGGTTAATAAATTAGGTTTTTTAGGAAAGTATATTTGTATTTATCTTGCAATTATTTAATGTCAATAGAGGTTAAGTGTAGGTTGAATTGTATTTGCATTTATTTATGAACAAGATAAAGAATTAGGTCTATTCTAAATGGACTTAAACCTTGAAGAATACTAGGATGGGTAGGATGGCTTGGGTGAGCTAAAGAGCCGAACTATAGGTTTAGCCAAATTCGTAGGGTCTTGGTGAAGAACAATGCTAAGGCAGGTCCCTGAAAGAGGGCATTACATGTGATTTTCCAATGCTCCACCCGAAGGTACTACATTGGCCAGGAAGCGAGTTTTTTTTACCTGGAAAATTTTGAATTTTGCCGAATCCTTGCTGTTCCAAGCAAGGTAGGGATCTTTAACGTGCGTGACAACACTCACACATGGGACCTCTATTTTACCTCTCATCCGAACGAGGGTGTATTTTTGCGAAAAATGCTCGCCTAACATTTTTCAAGCGGACCGTGTCGGGATTCGAACCCGGGACCTTGGGCGTAGTAGTCACACACATACCACTACGCCACGGAGCCGCCTTCCTGAAAGAGGGCAGCAGCTCTTTCAGTACTTAGAGTGGAGAGACTATAGGAGTCGGTATGGCATTCTAAGACATACTACTGTGATGTAGAAGGCAACGGAGAACCACCACAATACCTCCCAAGTACACAGCGTACCAAAAACATTTTTTAAAATGATGACATTTGGCATTAAAACTGTTCCCCATTTGAAGGGACTACTTTGGAGGATGTGATGGGCAAGTCTAAAAGAAGAACCAGGAACACTTTGCAAGTTGGGGCATGGAATGTTATAAGCATGAAGCAAGTAGGCAAGCTAGAGAATTTGAAAATTGAAATGGAAAGGTTTACATTAGACATAGTAAGGATTAAGTTTGATGGTCAGGGTGGGGAATTTTGGAGTGGCAACTTTAAGATAATTCATACAGGATCGGAGGAAGGAAATGCAGGTGTGAGGATAGTTATGTAGGAAATTGTGTAGAAAACTACGTACAAATGAACGAAAGGGTATTCATGGTTAGATTAGAATCTAAACCAGGAAATACTGTAATAATACAAGTTTATATGCCCTTCTCTAGCTACAGTGATGATGAGATTGAAGCGTTCTACAAAGATGTCGGTCATGCCAAGATTCGTAAAAGGGCATGAAAATTTAATAATCACAGGAGATTTTAATGCAGCGGTAGGTGAGGGTGGGAAAGAGTGGTAGTAGGTTTAAAAACGAGGAACGGCAGGGGAAATACGCTGGTAAAATTATGCAACAAAAACAATTTAACCATCACAAACACATATTTCAACATCATGCTAGAAGTCTATACAGGTGGAAGACGCCAGGAGACATGGGTAGATATCAAATAGATTACATTATTGTTAGTCAACAGTATAGGATTCAAGTAAGAGATTATAGAAGTTACCTGGAAGGTGCACTTAAATTTAAAAGTTTGAAAAACGAATGGAGTATAAACAAAAACAAAAAAAAAGGAACCATGGGTGATAAAGGATATTCTGAATTTAATAAAAGAGAAGCAAAAATATAAAAACAGATCAGACGAAACAGGGAAACAGTGATACAAAGCCATAAAATGGGAAATTATTCGCAAATGCAGGAAAGCCAAAGAACAATGGATTGAGGAAGAATGCAGAGATACAAACTAAGATGAAAATTGGAAAGATAGACAAAGCATGCAAATTAATTATGATTAATTTTAGGGATGTAAAGCGCATATAACAAAAATATGATGTGCAGGAGGAGACAACACTATAGAAAAAGTAAAGAAAGGGGGATAGATGGCAAGAATATATAGGGAATTTATATGCAGGACTCGAACTGGAAGCACTTGAACAGGAAACAGATATCGATAAGGATGACTTGGAATATCCTGTACTTCGAGACGAGTTTGCACTAGCATTAAAAAGCATGAAATATAATAAGGTGCTGGGTACAGATAAAGTGCAAGCAGAAGCCCTAAAAGCTGCTGGACAATCAGTAACAAAACATCATCTTGCAACTTGTCGGCTATATGTATGAGACGGACGAGGTGCCCAAAGATTTCAAACATAACACCATAGTCACTATACCAAAAAAGGAGAGCTGCAGATAAATGTGAAAATTTTCGAACAATACGTTCAACAGCACATGTGTCAAAAATATTAACTAGAATTCTACAAAGATGGATGGGAAAACGAGCTAAAGAAATATTAGAAGATCAATTTTGGTTTAGGCGAAACAGGGGAACACAGCAGGTCATGCTAAGTTTAAGGGTAAATATAAAGAAAACAATAGAAAAAACAGAGCGTGTAGGTAGGGTTTGTAGATCTGGAAAAAGCATTCGACAATATAAAATCAGAGAAAATGTTCGGAATACTAAAAAAGATAGGAACGAGTTATATGCATAGATCGATAGTACATACCTTATACAAAGATCGAGCAGCTGTAATACAATTACAGCAGGAACATAGAAAAGTAAATATTAGGAAAGGGTTGAGACACGAATGTGCTATATTCGCATAATTTTTAACTTGTATATCGAAGAGGCAATGAATACTGTCAAATGCAGAAAGACATTTGGAATTATTATGCAGGGTCAAACGATTAATATGCTCAGATTCATCGACGATATAGTGGTATTAGCATTTAGCAATGAAGAGTTAAATGCAGCTCTTAATGAAGTGAAAACAGTACAAACAGAGATATGGTATGAAAACTAACAAAAATAAAACTAAAGTACTAATATATTGGGAGGGATAAGTCAAAACCAGAACACGAATAGGAAACCAGAATTTACAAGAGGTTAAGGATTTCTGCTATCTAGGAAGCCAAATAACGCAAGGTGGGAAAAGTGCAAAGTATATAAAACAAAGATTAGCACACGGTTGAGCCACATTTGACAAGAAAAAGCAACTATTGTATTCGACGACAACAAACATGAAAACAAGGAAAGACCTGAAATCATATGGGTGGAGCACAGCACTGTGTGGTTGTGAAATGTGGATAGTAGGAGATGCAGACAGAAAAAAGATTGAAACGTTTGAAATGTGGTGCTACAGATGTATGAGAAGATATTATGGATAAATCAAGTTAAGAAGAAAGAAGTAGAGCAAGAAAGGTGTATGTGGAAAACAGTAAACATTAACAGAGATAGGATGACAGAGGATATGAGGGAATAGTGTGGGGCACATTAGAAGCAGAAAAAGGAATGGTAGAGGTAGACCTAGATTAAACTATTGCTCGGAGATAATGAAAGGTGTAGGCTGTGAGAACTTCAGGAAAACGTATAGGTTAGATCCGAATAAAAAGCAATAATGGTATACGTCACAACCAGTTCCAGAACTTAAAACCTAATGATGATGAAAAATTAAGTCATTGTAAAAGGATATCCAATCACTCTAGTGATGGAGTCATATTTGGTAGAGGCACTTTATTTTGAAAAGTTATTTGATATGACAAAATTTACTGGGTGTTTTTATGGTATTTTAGAGAATATGGTAGATTTAGGAAACCAAAGCAGAGGGGACCTATTTGGAATAACTGTCTTCCATAGAGGGAATAATATTGAAACGGATTGCTGAAACAAGCCGGTTTGGTGCTCCTCAATTATGACCATAGAAGAGCCTTTCAGGGTAATGGAATATAATAACGTAGTTTGTTTAGATTTTTGCCATTCTATTATTTTTTATTTTCATTATTTCTTACATGGAACCTGCTCCCGCACCATTGTAGTTTACCAGTGTACCTTTAAAATTGTTACGGGTTGTCCTTCCCTTCAGGGCAAATCTAAACTTATAATGTAATATTCATTTTACCCGTAACAACTTTCATAATTAACTATATTGTTTAATACTGATATCTCGGCAAATATCGACTTTAAAGAAATGAAACAAGAATATATTATTTACATAACAAGCATTGCCAAATTAAAAAATACAACCAAAATTGAACATTAAGCAATGTTGTGCGAAATAGGGAGAGGTCTCACACTGCTGCTATATACCACTGGCAAAAGTGCATAAAAAGATTTGTTTGCTGTTGTGTCTTTTATATCAGTTTGTCTGCTAAGTTTAGTAAAAAAAATTCGTACTACTTCCAAAGTAATGGAAAATAATTATTTTTATTTTTCAACTTTAACGTCCCGGTAACACAAAAATGAAGAGTCATAGGATATATGTTTATTAAGCAGGCTTTACTTAGACAGTTCTATCGTCCTTATCATTTATGCCAGATGTTTTTAAAACAACTTGTTTAAGTTGATTTTTAAGATTACAATATTAGTTAATAAGATGGTATTATAAGTTAGGCTTTCATTCATAGTCTAAACTATTGTTATAAATCAAGTTATAATTGAAAGAAGGAAAATATTCGGTCTAAGACAGACTTCTAACCTGTAACCGTTTAATCTGCAATAGGATGCTCTAACCAATTAAGCCAACGAGATTGGTAATTAAATTTGAAAGACGGATAAATTTAAATTGTACGTGCAACCATATATCAACCTAACTTTCAACGACGTTTGGCATTTTTGTCGACCATATCTGACACTGCTAGATAAGAAATACGCATTGATTAGGAATTTCAGTATGCAGGTTTTTAGACTTGCCTTATTATATATCTATACTTCAGCTGCTAGCTATAATGAATACTATCCCATACTACGAGAAAATAAATTAAAGTTTTAGATGTCATCACCTTGATACGTAATACAATTTATATTAAATTATATGTACCAATAACAATTAATTGTGCTTACAAACGATTAAATAGATAGTGATATATACGTTAAATACAAAATCTTGATAAATTATTACACATTGCAACCAATATAAAATCAGGTGCATGGTTCAAGTATATATTTTTTATCTATACTAAATGGATTTTTATAAAAGAAAATAATCCTAACAAAATGCTTTCAATCAACAGCAGAAAAAATTTCTTTAAACTTAACCAAATGAATCTTTAATAAAAACCCGCCTTTAATAAACAGCTTCGAACTCAATCTGATTTAAATTATTTAAAATGAGTGGAATATATGTGCAAAAATTTGTGTTATACTTCAATATATCTTTACCATAGCACTTTCGACCAATTTTTTAGTCATCAGTGGTTTTTTTCTTCTTCGAACAATATTAGGAAATTAAAATTTGATAAATAATTGACGCTTATGACTAATTGAAGCTAAATCTAAATGCTTATATTGAAACACGTATAAATTCACATGTAGATAATTAAAAAGCGTAGGTGTATAATCTAAATTTTAATGTACATATACATATACTAGATATAGCTTTTTGATATATGTACATTAAAATTTAGATTATTCACCTGCGCTTATGTGTGAATTTATGTTTCAATATTGCATTTAGGTTTAGCTTTAATTAGTCATAAGCTACAATTATTCGCCAAATTTTAATTTCCTAATATTGTTTGAAGAAGAAAAAAAACCATTTACGATGACCAAAAAATTGGTCGAAAGTGCTATGGCAAAGATTTACTGAAGAATAATAAAATTTTTTGCATGTCTACATCACTCATTTTAAATAATTGTAAATTACGTGCACGTGGCAGCTCGTATGTTATCAATCTGTTTTGTTGAAATAATACGAAGTGGCTTTAATAACTTTCAAGTCAATGCAAATATAATCTTGACTGAATCTTTTTAAATACAAGAGATTTTTGTTAAGATAATCAAATTTACGAATTTTAACGTTTAAACAAAATTATTTCAAATGAAAATGTTATGCCATAAATATATAACTACAGAAATAAAAATTTTAAAAGAACCTTATAACTATGAAAATTTATTCTGCATAAGTAAATTTTTATTTAATAAATTGTTTTAATATAATTCACGTAAAAATGTGTAACCTTTGCAAGTTTTTGAACCTAAGCGGATCTTCTACAAATTAAATTTCAATGTGTCTCTCACTTTAATGAGAGTAAATTTGCAAAACTATCAAATTTCAACTAGCGTCATTAATTAAAAGTATAATAATTATATTTTTTAAGTATAAACAAGAACCTTTGCTTCAAATTTTAAATAAAACAAACTCTCCATTCTCTTGTTACACAATTATTAAAAAATCCTTGTTTCTGGTCAGTTAACGGTAAAAAAAATTACATGAAAAAATTTGACAACGTAGAATTTAAGAAACTTCACATGCTACAATGAGACAAAACGTTGGAATAAACTGGTTTTAGTTGAGTGCCTTCTCGTCTGCATATTACTCTCGTACTAAAATACTTGAAGCAATTCTTCAATAAATTTTTTAATATTAATTTTTATTTTACAGCTGTTCGGGAAGATAGAATGCCAGGTGGTCGAAATAGTGGTGCCGTATACAACTTATATAAGGTTAAGTACAAAAAACATAAGAAGGCTGTCAGCAAGCAGATTCAGCCAAAAACTGAAAAGGCCGTAATATCTCCACAGCTTAAGTGTGAACAACCTTCTAGCATTCCTCCACACCTAGTCAACGGTACAATTTTAAAAACAGCTTTAACAAATCCTAGTGAAGTGATTCATTTAAGACAAAGGATTGATAGTGTAGTTAGTAGTTCTCGAGATAGGAACTTTTCTATAGAATATACGTTATCTATGATACAAACCTTAATAGACTGTGATGAATTTCAAGATATAGCAACTTTACAAAATTTGGACGAATTATTAGATCATAAGTCGGATTTAAGTGAAAAACTATGTCAAATAGGTGATTCAATTGTTTATAAACTTGTACAATGGACGAAACGGTTGCCTTTTTATTTAGAAATTCCCGTGGAAGTGCATACTAGACTGTTAACACATAAGTGGCATGAACTTTTGGTACTAACGACATCAGCATATCAAGCCATACATGGGTCATTGAAGTTAACTTCTGAACAGTTATCAAGAAGTTCGGAATCTAACTTCAGTCACGAGGTATGTTTTATTTTAATTTTTTCAGTTTATATTAATACATTTTGTTCTTTCATTGTTTGAGTGTTCTTTACATAAAGAAAATGTAACATTATGTGTATATATACGAGGTGGTGTGTTATATTTTTTCTATAGGTTACTTCTGTTGTTATTGGTTCTACAAAGAAGAAGAAGTTACGATTGCTGTAATTGCTGAAGCGTTTGACTCTAATTAAAATATACAATCTGCATTGATGGGTAAAGGTTTGTAACTAGTCAAACTTTCTCTGTAGATGATTTTCTTAGCCTGGTAGACGTTATTTAAATGAATTCAAATTTTGTTGCATTGAGTAACCTGGCCATGAGCAATTTGGAAAATTACACCGCCATACTAAAAATTATCGTCGTCATAGGTGCTGCCCATGAATTTTAAACCATTTATCGTGAATCTATGCTTGAAGCATATTTTTCAACTTGTGATTACTGAAATTTGTGAAGCATTCGATGTTTTTGTTTTGACAGTTTGGAAGTCATATTAGAGAATTTTTATGTTTGCATTACAAATCGTGTAAATGTATTTTACAGAACTGGGTTTTTACAAATAGAATAAGGTGCAGGTAGACCAACGGTACATACTAAAGTAATCGTTAAAGACATTTATTCACATATAAAATAATAGGTCTTTAAAGATTTAAACCATTTGTTTTAAGAAATTTGACTTTCTTTTGAAAACTGCTGAATAATCGTAAAGAGTGTAATGTTTCTTATTTGAACGATAGGACAACCACAATACAAACGTTAAATAACCGTTTACTTTGCCTTATTGATATAAATGAAATAAAGTAAAGAAGCCAAGCACTAGTGGTTTGAGATTAATGTCTTACCAAATCCTTTCTATTGAGAGCCTTCTGTACAGCATAACTTATTATTGGTTCCTGCAATTAGCTTGATGAGAGCAACTTTTATGCTCACCCATGATAGTGAACGGAACAACTTGAAAAGTTCTGCTTCAATCTCTTGACTAAAAAAATAAACCTTAACTCAAATTGTTATATTAAACCTAAATAACCAATCTTAATACAAAGTAAGTTATTTTGAAACCTTATCCTACTAGCACCTTATAACTAAGCTTGCCTTTGTGGCCACAATTACAATTAAGCCAGTTTCCTGCTGTCCGCCACCGCTCTGTGTTTTTCTAATATTCTATTTTAATTATGCCACGGCTAGCTCAGTTTAATTCACACAGAATGCACAATGTTACGATGATCAAATAATGTACCCCTTTTCCCTTATACCTTACCTTCTTAGAATGATAAAACGCAGTCGATCAATATTTGTATAATGAAAAGAAATAATCTCTCCACTTCACAGTTTTGTAATCTGACAAATAAACCCTTAAATCAATTAATATTATATAGATTGTTTATCCTAAAAATTGTATCTCCCTTTCTTTAATTTAAAGTCACCAAAAACGACGCTTTTACTGAAAAATCTAGAACGTTCAAGACCTTTACTTCTTTTTACGTAAATTTCTACATATTAAAAATATTTTTGTTGACTTCTTACAAAATAGAAAAATATAGTCAGTGTTTAAATTAAAATTTGAAATGATGCCTTATACTAGTTAGCTCTGACCTGTGGTTTTCCTGGCGTGTCCTTCCTTGTTTCCCCCCTTGGTCTGCTGCTACGTGTTGTGGACCAACACTCCTTTATTGTCTTCAATCGAGTTGCTTTGTTAAAACAATGCTCTGCTTTGTGCGTTTGAACCTATAATTTTATTCAGTATTGTTAATCTTTATTTCCAAAATTTACCTCGTGCTTTACTTAGATTTCCCTGGTGCAACTTGGATTTCTCAACTTAGATTTCTGGATGCTACTCAGATTTCCCGGGTGCAACTTAGATTTTCCAACTTAGAGCCCTACATTATTATAAATATTTAACCTAAATTAATTAACAAATTTCTACTCATGTTTTCAGCAAACGGCGAAAGCTTTTTCATATATCTTCACTATAATTTGTTCTCAAATATCATATAACACCACTTTTCACAAATTTTAATAATTTAATTTGAAATTTATTTTGACGTGTAAATTTTTGATTAACATTGATGCAGCTTCGACATGATTCAAATTGAGACTCAGCCTCTTATCAAACTCTGGGCGTTATATAGCTTATGCTATCTAAATTTCATTGGTTTATTTAAACCGTCGGTCAATGTCTTGTAGCCAACCATAGGAGTTTTACAAGTTTAATTCTGATGAAACTATTCCGTGATTACGTATTCTGCTCGTATTTCTATTGTTTCACAATCTTTGACCGCTTGTTTTGTTATTATTACTGGAAATTTTAATTTACCTTGGTCTTTAATTTAGCTTATGCCTCTTGTTTGTGTAGAAATAGCTTTTGGGGAATTGAACAAATAAACTGATGTAACATGAATGATGTAAATCAACATGTTTCTGTTTAAATCTTGTATTTAAAACTTATTTTGAAATGTGCGATTCTTATCAAAGCGCTTTACTATATTCTTTCTTTATCGCATGCTTAATTGCGTGATGACTTACTAGGTTTTGTCTAGTTTCATGCGTATCTATTTGTTTATAAATTTATGAACACTTCTTGAAGTAGTTTAATTGCATGTATAATTATCTCTCTGCTGAATATGTGTTCTTTTATTGAAAGACATGCTTACTGGCATTGATTAAAGTTAATTGCGGTCCTTATACAGGGTGTTAAATGTTTGCTCTTTGCATAATATGCGAAATATTTATTTTTCAAGCTAAATAAATGCAGTTTTCTAATTCCTATTGCTATTTACATTTACTACACGACCCTTACGACTCAATACACCTCTAAATAACCCCCTTATCATAACAATATATACAGGGTGTCCACTTCTTCCGTGAAAGTTCTATAACTTTTATGTTATTCAAGATATCAACTTCCGGGTTTTTTTTTAAATGATAGCACACTACCGCGATGTGGAAGGCAACGGGAAACCACCACATTATCTCCCAAGTACACAGCGTACTTAAATTGTTACAAACATGATGGCATTCTCTGTGGTAAAAGATTCCGGAGTTAAAATAGTCCTCCATTCGGATCTCCGGGAGGGGACTACTTCGGAGGATGCGATCGGAAAGTTAAAACTAAGAGTCGGGAACATTCTGCGAGTCGGAGCGTGGAATGTTAGAAGTATGAAGCAAGTAGGTAAGCAGAACCTAAAAATCGAAATGAATAGGTTATCACTAGACATAGTAGGGATCAGCGAAGTTCGGTGGCCAGAGGCGGGGGATTTTTGGAGTGGAGACTTCAGGGTAATTCATACAGGAGCAGAGGAAGAAAATTTGGGTGTGGGGATAGTTATGCGGAAAAAGATAGGATACTATGTAGAAAATTACTTACAAAAGAACGAAAGAGTACTCATGGTTAGATTAGAATCTAAACCGGTAAACACAGTAATAATACAAGTATACATGCCCACCTCTAGCTACAGTGACGAAGAGGTAGAAGCCATCTACAAAGATATCGAAGACATATTAAGATACGTAAAAAGACATGAAAATTTAATAATTACGGGGGATTTTAATGCCGTTGTAGGTGAGGGGAGGGAAGGAGCGGTAGTAGGTTTATTTGGTTTAGGCACGAGAAACGACAGGGGAAATAGGCTGGTAGATTTTTGCGACAAGAACAATTTAATCATCACAAACATTATTTCAACATCATGCTAGAAGACGATATACGTGGAAGATGCCAGGAGATATATGAAGATATCAGATAGATTACATTCTTGTTAGACAACGGTTTAGGAATCAAGTAAAAGACTGTAGAAGCTACCCAGAAGCAGATATAGATACTGACCACAACATCGTAATTATGAAGGCCGCACTTAAATTTAAAAATCTGAAAAAAAGGAACGGAAAAAGGCACTTGGACTTAGAGAAACTAAAAGATAAAGATATTCAAGTAAAATTCGAAAAAAAGTCAAATGAATTGCTGAATGATATCGGGAAAATATCTGATACTAAGGAAGTAGAAACAGAATGGAATAACATTAAATCCAGCCTAGACATGGCGGCCAGAGATATTCTGGGGTATACACAAAAAGAAAATAAGAAACCGTGGATAACAAAGGATATCGTGAATTTAATAGAAGAAAGGCGAAAATACAAAAATAAATCAGACGAAACAGGAAAACAGAGATACAAAGCCATAAAATGGGAAATTATTCGAAAATGCAGGAAAGCTAAAGAACAATGGATTGATGAAAAGTGCAAAGAGGTACAAACGAAGATGGAAATAGGAAAGACAGACGAAGCATACAAATTAATTAGAATGAATTTTAGGGATATAAAACCGTATAGCAAAAATATAAGGCACGCACAAGGAAACGTCATTATAGAAAACGAGAAAGTGAGTAGATGGCAAGAATATATAGGGAATTTATATGCAGGAGAGGAACTAACTGCATTAGAACAGGAATCAGACATTGAAAATGATGACTTGGGATATCCTATACTTGAGACGAGTTTGAATTAGCATTAAAGAGTCTGAAAAATGGTAAGGCGCCGGGTACAGATAAGGTGCAAGCAGAAACTCTAAAAGCCGCTGGACAAGCAGTAACAGAATGTCTCTTCCAACTTGTAAGCTATATGTATGAGACAGGCGAGATACCCAAAGATTTCAAACGTAGCATCATAGTAACTATACCAAAAAAGAAAGACGCGGATAGATGTGAAAATTTTCGAACAATAAGTTTGACAGCACACGTGTCAAAAATATTAACTAGAATTGTGCAAAGACGAATGGAAAAACGAGCTGAAGAAATACTTGGAGAAGACCAATTTGGGTTTAGGCGAAACAGGGGAACACGGGAGGCTATTTTAGCTCTGAGAGTGATAATGGAGAAAACAATAGAAAAGGGGGAAAGCATGTATATAGGGTTTGTAGATCTGGAAAAAGCATTCGACAATGTAAATTGGAAATAAATGTTTGAAATACTCAAAAGATTGGAATGAGTTATAGGGATAGACGAATAGTGCATAGCTTATACAAAGAGCAAACAGCAGTAATAGAATTAGAGCAGGAACGTAGAGAAGTAAACATTAGGAAAGGGGTGAGACAGGGATGTGCCCTATCCCCATTGATTTTTAACTTGTACATAGAAGAGGCAATGAATACTGTCAAATGCAGGAAGACATTTGGAATTACTATGCAGGGACAAAAAATTGATATGCTTAGATTTGCAGATGATATAGCGGTATTAGCGTCTAACAAGGAAGAGTTAGAAGCTGCTCTTAATGAAATGGAAACGGTGCTAACAGAGAGATACGGTATGAAAATTAACAAAACTAAAACTAAAGTTCTAGTTTGCAAAGGTGGGGAAAATAAATCAAAAACAAGAATACAAGTATTTAACACGAACTTACAAGAGGTTAAGGATTTCTGCTACCTAGGAAGCCAAATAACGCAAGATGGGAAAAGCACAAAAGATATAAAACAAAGATTAGCACAAGGTCGTGCTATGTTTAACAAGAAAAAGCAACTACTGTGCTCAAAGACCACAAACATAGAAACAAGGAAACAATTGCTTAAAACATATGTGTGGAGCACAGCACTGTACGGCTGTGAAGCCTGGACAGTAGGAGAAGCGGACAAGAAAAAGGTAGAAGCTTTTGAAATGTGGTGCTACAGGCGTATGATGAAGATATCATGGACAGACAAAGTTAAGAACGAAGAGGTACTAAAAATGGTAGGGAAGAACGAAATATGTGGAAAACGGTAAAAATAGGAGAGATAGGATGATAGGCCACATACTACGGCATGAGGGAATAGTGCGGAATATATTAGAAGCAGAGATAGGAAAAAAGAGAAGAAGAGGCAGACCTAGATTAGACTACTGCACACACATAGTAATAGATGTAGGCTGTAGAGGTTTCAGGGAGATGTGTAGGCTAGCCCAGAATAGAAATCAATGGAGGTACGCATCCAACCAATCCCAAGATGGATAAACTAATGACGAAAAGATAACTGTGCTTAAACATGATGATTATTGTTCGGTTTCTTTGTCGCACGTTCGCGTGGTTAATTTTAAGTTATTTAAATTTGTAGTCGTAAATCTAATAGTAAAACTGTCATCCCTTGTTCCCTTATATCCTGCCATAAAAATTCCTTCTGCATCTGTGAATAAGTTGGACTAAGAGTAGTGAACAAACACTTTCTTATGGATATTGAAGCAGAACGGTCGTCGGTTTCTTCGTTCAGTACTGTAAGTTAGTCAAGTGCCGCAGACTTTCGTTGTTAAACCCTAAAAACCTCAGTGCAAGTGTAACGTAACATAGACTTAATTCGCATACAGTCCACTTGGTTGAAAGAATAGGAACTGCAGCTTAGAAAAACACAAAACACCGCGGAGGTAAGTCGATGTATAAATTTATAAGACCCCCCGCGCGTGAACAATTATTATAAGTTTATTATATTATATTATAAGATTATTATAAGTAACTACAAGAATTGGTTGGGCAATATTCTCGAATAATGTTAAGTGTGTGAAAATGATTTACTGGAAAACCATTATTTCGGCAAATGTCTAAGTGTTGGGGGATCTTGGTAGCCACAGGTTGCTTAACCTCCTTCACTGAATCTCTGTAAAATAAGGTATAAAATTAGAAAACAATAGAAAGGGAACGAACTGAATACACATGCTGTGTGAGAATTTCAGGGAACTATGTAGGCTAGCTCAGAATATAAATAAGTGCAGGTACGTGTCCAACCAGTTTTGAGACGGAAAACCTAATGACGAAAAAATAAGCGCAGATAAATCTGATGATTAGTATAAACAACTAGTTGTTGGTTGCGAAATACCTGCAACTAATGTAGACTGTGCGAAAAGATAAATTGGAAAATATATTAAATCGCCAAATGGTTAAGTGTTGGGGGAACTTGGCAGCCACAGGCTGCGTACCTCCCTTCACAACCATTGAAGGTTGGAGAAATAGGGCATATAACTGTAAAACAATAGAAAGTGATCGAACTGCATCTAACAAGAAAGAACAGCGCCTATGAGGAAAGACAACAAACATAGAATAAGAAGAAAATTGTTGAAAGCATATGTGTGAAGCACAGCACAGTATGCCTATGAAATACGGGCAGTCTGAAACGCAGACAGAAAAACGCTAGCAGCCTTTTGAAATGCTGTGCTTCAGATGTATGAGGACGATAGCATGGACAGACAAAGATAATAACAAATAAGTTACAGAAATAGTAGGGGAACAAGGATATCTGGGGAAAAAGAGAAATAGTAGGGCGGAATACGTTCTAAGGCATTTTTGGGGAATAGTATGTGATATATTACAAGCAGAGATAGGAAAAAAGAGGTAGATGTAGACCTAGATCAGACAGTTATAGATGCAAACTGTGTATATTTCAGGGAAATCTGTAGGTTAGTTCAGATTAGGGAACAATGATGGTACGCGTCTAACCAGTTCTAGGACTGAAGACCTAATGATGATGATGATGATGATAGCCACGGCTAGGCTGCACAATTTAAAAATATTTTTACCTATATACAGGGTGTGCCAATGTGGTTTCCAACCCAAAGTTATGTTTTTTTAAATGAAATACCCTAGATTTGATACCATATTCTAAAAGCTCTTTTGATGCTTATCAAAATTATATAGAGGTACTATAGGTCTACAATGGACGGTTTGCTTTTTATGAGTGATTTTATGTCAAAATCATGTCATCTTTGAAAAATTGAATTTGCTAGGTAATTGGCCAGATGGTAGGTTGGCGAGTCAATTGTGCTCACTATCGGTCGGAGAGGACCATGAGGTTTATGGACTTTAGAAAGGCCGTACAAGCCAGGCGATTTAGATTCGCGAGGTATTATGCGTTTTTGGATAGCTTTGGGAATGTTAGAGAATTTGATAAGTGCTGAAATTTTCCTTCTTAATCTTCTTTGGGAATTAAACCACTCATAGTTTTTTAAATCATCTTTATTTACGTTTCGATCCATGACCTAGGATCGTTGTCAAAATAATAAAAACTTCAAGTTTGACATTTATGACATAAATTGAAGGTGACTTTGATTTATTGATATTCGAAATATTTGGTTTGAGTACACTAAGCAAAAATTTTTAAAGTTTAAAAGAATGGTTGCCTTCAATTTGTGTTACGGCCTGGGACCGACTTTTTTTAGGTAGCCAATACGCTTAACGTGAAATCAGCTGATTAATTTTTATTGGTGAATTTTATATAAATTCAATAACTTGGGAATTGGAAAACATTTTTTAACATGTTTCTATTTATACAATTGAGAGTATGGTTATTAAAGAAGTGTGCGATTGCATTATTGAAAAGCTTAAGCAGTCGTTTTTTTATATTTATTTTGAAGGGGAAAATCATTATGATTTAGGCTACCTCTTTGGTAGATTTTAACATGGTTCTGAGGCGATCTTATGGCGGGTTTACACTTGTCAGATACCAATACTGTTCAACGGAGATTGTATATGGTTGTGAGGTAACCCTATTGCGGGTTTACACTTTTCAGATACCAATGCTGTTTTACAGGGGTTGTTAATATGCTTCATCATCATCATCATTAGGTCTCAAAACTGGTTGGACACGTACCTGCACTTATTTATATTCTGAGCTAGCCTACATAGTTCTCTGAAATTCTCACACAGCATGTATATAGCTCGTTTCCCTTCTATTGTTTTCTAATTTTATGCCTTATTTCACTGAATCTCGGTTCGCTCGGATCGCTGATTCTACAGAGCTAATGTTTTTCTCTGCGAGAATTCTTCTAGATGCAATTGAGAAGCTTAGTCCTCTGGAAAGGATATTTAGTTCGTTTTCGGATAGGATATGTTCTGATCGGTTTATGACGGCGTTTGAGGACAGTGTTTTCGAGTTATCTGTTTTTCAGGGTGTGAAAGGTTCATGGAGAGTTGCAAGAATTTGCATAAATGGGTTTTTGTTGTGAGTTCAGTGGTCTTTTGGGTTTTCATGTATGAAATTCGGTCAAACAGAGTTCAGTCATTGTAGCAGAGTGTGGTGGATAATGTTAGATGGCGTTAAAGGAGTTGTTTAGAAATATTGTCTATTTTTTTTTGAGTGTTGGAAATTCGTTCGTGGAGTAGTGAGAGAACTATGTCAGAATTACGGCACCGTAACAAAAAGGTGAGTCTATAAAGTAATTTGCTAACGAGTGTCTAAGGTTACTGAAAGTTTTTGTTTTGTTTACAATATCCTCCCCATAAAGGTTTTTGTGATATTGTCGGAGGCTTTTACGGCCGAAGTCATTATAAATATTTATGGATCCGGGTTGGGACCTTTCATCTTATAAACTAAGGTCAACGTTTCGCCCACTTTTGTATGGTGCTAGCCTATCCATTTCAATTTTCAAGTTCCCTAGCTCACCTACTTACTTCATACTTCTAACATTCCGGTGCTCGGGATGGGTTCCATGGCTGCTTCCCGCTGCTAGATGTGTTGCTGCTTGTGCTTCTCACTAGATGATACGCTATTAGGAAAAAGTTGGGAGGTGGGAACCACTAGTTGATATTATCGGCTTGAAGCACTCACACACTTCGGCACTCCACAGAAGACAGTAAGAAAATCCCGAGCTTTGCTACATTATCCCTCACGTAAACGTCTACCCCTTCCAGCCGAGGCTGATGCACTTTTATGCGCGTTGGTGGTAACAAAGGCGTTCCAAACGTGAGAATTGTTATATCAGCATACTCTCCAACCACAAAGATAAGCCAGTGTCCTAGATGTCGATATGAAACACAACTTGATGTGCTTTTCACAGGCGAGTGTTATGATAGTTATCTGCCATAAACCTAATCAATGCAATATTATTTTGGAGCTTTAAAATAAAGTGATACATACTTACCAATAATACTTCAAATTTAAGCGGTGGCGGCAGGACGAGGAACTGTCGATCCTTTGCGGAACTCAAACATTAATATTTTTATAACACCACAGCTATGATTACAATAACCTTTTTACAAATGTTGTAGCACACCACAACACAAAGTAGTTGAAGGTTAATTGCAGTAAAAACCATAGATTATATTCTACATGACGGAGAGGAATTGACCTACAAGCTACATCTTATGCGATAATTAAAGTGCATTATAACTATTGTTATGTAATTAGATTGGTCACTCTTAAGTTATATAGTTTAGAGTTTAAGTTGTCAAAATAGAGACCGGTGACGGTAATGGAGACAGTATGTAATCGTGTGGCTTTAGAATAAAGAACCTGAGTATATCTGATATTATTCTTTTAATAAATAGAGAATCGGATATATAACATGGCGCTGCGAATATAGGTCTAATTAGAAACCAGAAACTGTATTAGTGAAAACCAACAAGAATCCTGAAGCCTAAAATTTATAGGTTATGTTAACCTCGTGGTTACAAAAATTTTATATTAACAATGGCAATGCAAATAGCTAATTTTAATGTACCAATTCCGCAATTAACAGGTAATCTTGCAGATAACTGGAAAAAGTTTAAACAAGCATATAACATTTATATGGAAGCTACAGCTTATAACCAATTGCCGCCGCAAAGACAGGTTGCAATGTTATTAAATTTAATTGGGCAAGAAGCATTTGAAGTGCATAATACTTTCAACTATAAGAATACGGAAGATGCAAAAAACATCGATAAGGTAGTAGCAGCTTTTCAAGAATATTGCAACTCCAAGAAAAAATTTTGCATGCTCGATATTTATTTTATAAAAGGGCTCGGGTAGAACTAGAAAGTTTTGATTTATTTTATACGGATGTCAATAAACTAATTAGTGATTGTGAATTTAGCGATAAAGATGAAATGCTGTGTGATAAAATTGTATTAGCATCAAATGACAAAGAAACCCAAGATCGTATCATACGTAAAGGTGAAATTACATTAGCAGCAGCAGTAGAAAGTTTCAGGTTAGCAGAACTTCAGCAAAGTCAACTACGTGATATGAAGAAAGAAGCGGTGGACGTAATAAAAAGAAATGATGGTGCGAAGCCCAAACCGAATGGAAATAACTATACTGAAAGGAGTAATATGGTTCCAAGAAAGCCGCAACATTATTATAATAATAAGTTTCAACACAATAATAACTGTAATTTTCAGGTTAGGGGCCAAGAGCAAATAAATAAATGTAAAGCATGTGGGCTAAAGCATTTTTATAAAGGTAAATGTCCAGCTCAAGGAAAAAAATGTAATAATTGTGGAAAATTCAATCATTTTAGTTCTTGTTGTCGGAACAAAATAAATGCGATTGAAACTCAAGGTAGCGATGAACAGGTAAATTATTTTTGTGATACAATCAATAACAAAGCAATATGTATCTTAAGTTGGACACAAACTATTAATGTTGAAGGTGTTGATATTAATTTTAAGCTTGATTCAGGCAGTAAATATTTTACCTATCGATACAGCAAATCTATTGATAGAGTATTTAGGCAAAGAGTTAGAGATATATGATTGTAGATTAAATTTAGAAACGTATGGTGGTTCAAATTTAGAAACAATCGGTTGCACAAAATTGAACTTAAAGGTTAACAATAGAAATGTTCATGAGGTGTTTGTGATAGTTCCACATAAAGCCAAACCCTTATTAGGTTTAGAATGCTGTAAAAACTCAATTTAATTGAAAGAAAAGAAATTCAGTTAGTAAAAGAAAAGTTATCAAAGAACTCTGTGAATAATTAGTATAAAAATGTTTTCTAGGTATAGGGTGTTTTCCAAATAAGTATAGTATTAAATTAAAAGAAGGTTATTTAGCAAAATCATGTCCCCCTCGAAGAATTCCTATAAATTTGACAGATCGTTTAAAGGAAGAATTAGATAGATTAGAAAGTTTAGGGATAATTGTAAAAACAGATGAAACTTCAGAATGGGTTAATCAATTGGTAGTTGTTGAAAAACCAAACAAGACGTTACGGATATGTCTTGATCCAGTAGAATTAAATAAATATATAATTAAGGATCACTGTTTAATACCTACATTAGCTGATTTAGCTGCAAAAATAGGTAATGCAAAGTATTTCTCGTTTTTAGATCTCAAAGACGGATTTTTGCAAATCCCGTTAGATGAAACAAAGTTCAAAGTTATGTACTTTTGGAACAATATTTGGTACTTACAAGTACAACAGGTTAGCGTTTGGTCTTTCCTGTTCCGCAGAAGTCTTTCAAAAGTTTAACACTACTATGTTTGGAGATATAAAAGGAATTTTCATTTATATCGATGATATTTTAATTTTTGCTGATTCTATAGAAGAGCATAACGAAATTCTTATTAAATTATTAGAAAGAGCTTCTAAATATAATATTAAGTTTAATGAGAGTAAATTTCAGTTTCAAGTTGAGTCTGTAAAGTATCTAGGGCATATTTTTGAAAAAGGCAAAATGAAGCCAGATGAAAATAGAATGAAAACAATTTTGGAGTATAGTATGCCAGCAAATGTCAGCGAATTACAAAGATTTTCAGGATTAGTTGGGTACTTGAGAAATTTCATTAAGCAATTTACAAATTTAACTGAACTATTAAGACATCTTTTAAGAAAGAAAAATGAATTTGTATGGAATCAATCTCATTCAGATGCCATAAATAAGTTAAAAGAGACTATAACCAATTAAACAGTTTTAATTGATCGATTATAACAGTCTTAAATAATTCATTGAAACCCAAAGTAATTAACAATTTTAAAGATTTTCTTTTGAAAAAAGAAAAAAGAAATGAATATTATTATAATAGACATGCTAAAAAGGGCGTTTGTTACAATAACCATGATAATGTAGTATTTAGGGACCACAAAAAGAAAATTTGGAAACCTTCACGAATTGTCTCTAAATTTGACAAAACACCACGATCTTGTAATTTAGTTGATGAAACGGGTAAGGTAAAAAGAAGAAATACCATTGATATTCGCCCCTCTTATAATAAGTTAGATATGTATAGCACAGGTGATGATACTAATGTAAGTTTAGATAATACAGACAACAATCACTGGTATAATTGTATTTCTACTAATCAACCAGATACTAAGAATATAAGTAACAATGTACAGGATGAGTTCAAACCATTGGTACCATCAAACAAGGCGTACACTACTAGGTTTGGTCGTGAAGTACAACCACCCAGTAGATTAAATCTGTAAAAAAAATATATATATAACTTGTTTGTTAGTAAGGAGGATGTTATGTAATTAGATTGGTCACTCTTAAGTAATATAGTTTAGAGTTTAAGTTGTCAAGATAGAGACCGGTGACGGTAATGGAGACAGTATGTACTCGTGTGACTTGAGAATAAGGAACCTGAGTATATCTGGTATTATTCTTTTAATAAATAGAGAATTGGATATATAACAACTATAATAGCAAACGAAACAAATATATATCTGCCACATATGAGTTTTTGTGTTGTATTTAATTTAATATTGTTTTTTTATGTATTGCATCTTGTATATCATACACTTTTATAGGTAAATAGCAACCTGTGTACGCTCCAAAGGTGCTTAACATCAATGATGGGAAGATCAATTACAATGGATCAACTTCGTCAAGATGTTGGACTAATGGTAGAAAAACTTACTCATGTTACCTTGATGTTTCGACAAATTAAGCTTAGTATGGAAGAATATGTGTGCCTTAAAGTCATTACCATGTTGAACCAAGGTTAGTACTAGATTATGATAGTTTTTAGAAATTCAATCATTTATGATAAAAGCAACTAAATCTTGCATACACAATTTGGAACATTTTTTCCATAAATTACGTATTTATTATTTACTTATTTCTTTGTGTCAACTTATTTCTGCTACTGTATGTAGCTAATCACAGATGCCGGAAGGCAAGAACTATAATGCTTGGAAAATTACTATTGCAGAACTTTGCTTTTCCAAGTAAGGTAAAGATCGTTTTTGTTCATGACACCATTCATACATGGAGCTGCCAGCTTTCCCCTCATTTGAAAGAGATTCTATTATTTGAAAAAATTCTTACCTTTCATTTTCTTAGTAGTGTCATGTCTGAGATCGAACCTCGAATCTTTGACCAGGAATTCATATGCGTATTTCATTGTGTCACCGAGTTTCCTCATTTTATAGGATATTGTTGTTATTATTTTTTTTAATTGACGGTACTATTAGTTTTTTATGAACAGAACTGCTTAGATCATTTTGTCCCCATATGAGATGCAAATACCACAAAATACCCAGAACAGTGATGCCTTTTTAACTAAAATTTTTATCCTAGGCAGGAATTGAACCTGCACTAACTCAGGTTGCAAACCATATGACATATAGTCCTCTGTATACTAGGTTGGGATAAAGTATGGAACCAGGTAAATATCTTTAAATCGGAAAGGACGATATTTATGAAACTTTGCAGATAAGTGCAATGAGGCAAAATGCTCTGATGTGATTTTTTTGTTAATAATATACTTCTGGTTTTTGCTTATGTATTCATGTATTGTAGGGGTGATCCACCAAATCCGAGAGTGGTCGCAATTGAGGCTAATTTAGTACAACTCACATTTGACGTAGCCTAACTATGTATTGATGTAAGTGCAGACGAATGTATGTAAGGTTTTATTTATTTTGAGTTACGTATTTGTATACATAAGTATTATCTACATTATTGTTAACATTTTACAAAATGTGTAGAAGCAATGGCAAACAAAAAAGAATTCTCGTCATTAAGTCTAATGAGTAATAGTTCAAGTTTAATCTTCAATTTATCTAATATGTCATCTTCAACGTCCAAATGCCGTCTTTCGTTATAATCACTTTCTGCTGCTGTAGGAAATCTACCACGTTGCCGAAGATAACCAAAAACTCTTGCAAATGTCTCATGATGAGGTATTTGACGATTAGGGAACCGTATTTCGTATTATCTTACAGCTTCTCTACCGTTTCCATTGCAAAAACCGTACACAAATAGTGTGTCTGCATATTCTTCATTTGAAAATTTATAAGGCATATTTATTTTTCACAATTATTAATAACTATTTCAAACAAATAAATAAACTTACAACCACATAAACTATGTTGTCGTTGCTGTCATTAAACGTTTATAAAAACAAACTATCCGAATTGTCATCTTACTCTAGCCTACTTGAGAATTCAATGAGATTTGTAGCATGAATTTTCCCAAAAAAATTAATTTGGCTTTAAAATTTCAGTAGTAGAACGAAATGTGCACTTATAAAAATATTTCAGTATAACTCAGCATTTCCCATTCTTTTCAAATATCCCATCCAATTTTTAAAATCTGATATACCAGGTGTTGTTTTGGGTATTATCTAGTTTTACAAATTTTTCTTAATTCGAATCTGGATTTTAACTGTAGTTCTTGTATTTAATGAGTGAGTCATTAAAACAAAATACCTGTATCAAATATGAAAGAAATCTACAAGGTGGTTCTAAAGTTATGGCTTATACAAGTATTGAACAAAATGGATGAAACACTCCATATGTCGGTTATTAAAAACGTTTGACCCAGTAACCAAGGTTATTTAGAATCCCCTAAGTGTGCTCTATTTGCAGTTAACGTATGTCAGTTTACCTATGAAACACCCGATATAAGCTATATTTCTATAATTTTATTAAGAGTTCTGTTGACTAGTAGCATCGTTACGAAGATATAGTGGAGGTTTTAAACATGTCTACTAAATTGACACCACTTACCTGAATTAAATTTGCTCTACCAAAGAGATGTAACAGTAAATAATGCACCTGCTACATTTCAGAGGTGAGGGGTGGGTTCTATAAAAGCAAATGCAAATCTTTTTAAGGGTATACAAATTTCAGCACCTTGCGTTACACTTGGAAACGTCTTTGAACTTTTTGTCTAATAAAAAGTTGTTGAGCGCCAACCCACCTGATTTCAGTCTCACTAGACGATTGGTGTTCTAAAAAACGATTTAATTGGTTTTTTTCTTTCTGCAACACAGTTTGATGGTGCCTTGTGTACACCTTTTTATCATCTACTAATTTGAAACAAACACATAATAAGGTAATTCCAAGTCGTTCACCTAACCTATATTATTCTAACATGAATATTACAGTATTTAACAAACACAACAAAACAAATAAACTAAGTTCTATCCCTAATTGGCCGAATATGCTTGTGTCTAAAAGACAAAGAACATCTTAAATATACTCAATTATAAATATCCAACCAATTTAAGCAATACAAATAAATTTATCCAGATACAATTGTGGTGCTTATGTATATTAGAATTTCTGTTTACCTTATGCTTTTAATGAAGCATGTACCAACGTAAAAGTCCTCTTAATACCAATAAATTTTATGTAACCAATTATGAAATATACATGAGCATGAAATATGTAGCAAATGGATAACAAAATTCGATGACTTAGAGCATGTTGATCTTATACAAGGCTCAAGCAACCTTGTGCATGACAAAAATGGGGATGTAAGTAATCGACTGGCGTTGAAATAATGTATCCATTCCATGAACAACTTTTATATGTAATGGCATTTTCTCAAATCCGTGACTACTTTTGCGTTTGGGAACTTAATTCATTACAAACAAGAAAACTACCGGCACGAATTACTCAACCTTTTCACCTGCCTGGTGATGGTTACTTGTCAACCGACTCACTGAAGATAAAGGCTTAAATATCTTCTAAAAAGTCCAGTCTATTAAATTTTTTGAGGTAATATGTATTAATTTTGAATGCAAATTAGGCTAACGCCGAAAGCGCTCTGCTGTAATTTTTATATTTTAACTATTATATTATTTTTACACGAAAATACTCTCTGTTTTTGTTTTTATCATACTTGTTGCCTATAAAACATAGAACATAGCTAATGACAAAAATTGGTATGGAAATTTACGACTGTGAGACATTTTAATAATTTAACTGATATAAGCTTAAAATATTTTAAAATCATTTCAAAACACTGTTAAGGTGTATCAATTTAGAAATGTTGTTACGGTTAAAAATGACGTTATGTTACAGAAGGGGAGGCGATCTCCTAACAATTTTAAGGGTAAAGCGGTTAACTACAGTGTTGCGGGAGTGAATTTCTATAGAAGAAAATGATAAAGATAATAAAAATAAACATAATAGCCCAAATGCAAAAACTACTCTACAAGGACCATTTGCCTTGAAAGGTTTTACTAGTTGTCATAAGTAAGGGGCGCCAAACCGTCTTGTCCCAGCAAACCCTTTGATATGTACGCTACCCGGAGGACGGTTATTCCAGATAGATCTTTTTACTGTTGGTTTCCTAAAATTTACCACCTCATACTTTACTGTTGTCTACGATACCCTAAAAACACTTATTAACTAAAATAAAGGAATT
Source organism: Platerodrilus igneus (assembly GCA_036346225.1). Classification (NCBI taxonomy): domain Eukaryota; kingdom Metazoa; phylum Arthropoda; class Insecta; order Coleoptera; family Lycidae; genus Platerodrilus; species Platerodrilus igneus. The sequence goes on along the minus strand of JARFIW010000170.1, from coordinate 13,229,941 downwards.
CTTTCAAATACCACTTCATTACTGAGGTGGCTGGATATCCTTTCACAATTACGTATTTTTGCCTAGATTATAAATAACACCAAATAAAATTCCACCTAAGTTTAAACTCTATTAACAGTAAATTCCAGAAATATAAATACATGTACATTGACCTTAAATGAAACAAACCTAATATAACATCCAACTGCCAGGTATTACTAACAGAAATTTTTAAAGAAACATTAGTCCATTAAAAATATAACATTTTTACTCTTTAACTACCAATATGTCCATAAATAAAGCTTGTGTTTAAAATTAATTCGCACATCTTGATGTATCAAACTCCCTTGTCAACAATATTATGGTTAAATTTGAACAAAACTTGTTTCGTCACTATGTCATAGTCCAGCAGAATAATTATGTAATGGAATTCCTATTAAATAACTATAAACGATCTGCAACTTACACTTGCAATTCCATATGTATATATTTATAAATCATAAACCAAAAAATGGCTCAAATTATATTTATCACGTTTTATTTCTACTTCCTCATCAGAATTAAGGACGTCCAGGAATGTGAATGTTTCTCCTTTTTGCTTAATAAACACGTTAGGTCACCACATTCTATCTCTCTAAATTCCAACTTTTGTCGAGGAGTGAAATCTGCACATCACTCTTTTGTTGAATAATTTCATTGTCGGGTGCCCGGCCGCCGCGAATATAAATTCCATGATACACACATGATTGAGCTTTCTGCTCTACTTATCCAACAAAGTTCAAAACCAATTCGTCGTTGTCTACCCACGCATCGAGAGGTCTAGGGGATACCTTCTACACACATCTGCTGACACTTAAAAATCTTTTATTTCTTAACTTGACATCTCAACTTTTGAACTTAGTTGGTGTATAACGTTCTTCTTTCTTAAAAATTTGATTCTCACACTTTGCGTATCTAAAGTATCCTAATTCCATGATGTCGTTCTGTCCAGGTGAACGGATTAACTTTATGGCTAAATTTTATGTGTGGTTTTTGGAGTGTATCGATCTTATACCATGGTTATGCTTTCTTGAACCTGCGTGAATTTGTACAAATAACTTTATTCTACTGGTTATTTCCCAAGTGTCTCTGTATTTTTCTGAATTTACTAGGAAGAGTTGTAAAGTACCGATATGTATGACTTTTTCTATTTAATAAACAGTGTGCTTTATTATTTTATCCTTTTGTTCTAATTTAATATTATATTGAAATAAACTGCCAAAGCTTACAAGGTTTTCAAGCTGCTTTTGTGCAAAAAGTTTATACAACTAATTGAAATTATTAAACTTATTTCTACTACCAAATGTTTACTTAAGTAACACACCATAGTTACAATGTTATTGATAAGAAATTTTTCGAATCAATTTTGTATAAAATTTTATGTACTACTCACACATAAACACTTGTATAAAAAGCCATTATTTACTTACTAATGTTGTTCCGATAAATTTATTGTTTTAGATTACAGGCAAGAATTTTTTTAAATTTAATGCATACGATTGTAATAGTTCAATTTTTGATTGTTAATATTTATGTTTGAATATTTCAGTGCGATCAGGAATCAACAACTCAAATGGTGCTGAGTTAGAAAATATTCAGGAGAGGTATATGACTTGTTTACGAGTATATTCTCAACATATGTATCCTGATCAATCTGGAAGGTTTCAAGAATTACTCATTAGACTACCAGAGGTTCGTATAAAATTTTAATCAACTATAAAAGTTACATGTTTTTGTTTGTTTATGTCTAATTTTGTAAATTTTTTTGTGAGATTTTAAGTTCATAATTGTCAGGCACAATTACGCGAATTGTTTTTTATTTAATAGACTGAACTATGATGAATTTTTCTGATTTGTGGCTAATTAAAAATACAGTGGGGTTCGAATATTAGAGATCCGCTTAACATGTTGACTGCCGCCTCTGTCAATATGACCGAGAAAATAACTTTCCCCAAGCTGATGATGTCCATATGACCGAGAAAATGTATTGCTCTCCATGCCGGCTCGGTCACCATAACCGAGCCAATTTTTCGCATCCCAGATGCCATACGGTTGGCATATAATTGTTTCGACTGTACAAATTGACTGAACCGGATTAGAACAAACGTTGCACCGTGCCAGTTTCTTGCGTATAATTTTAATGGCCAAGAAATACCAAATAAAATGTGAAAACCATAAATACTTAGAAAAAGCAGTCTTTATTATTGTGAAACGTTTAAAAATTTGTATATTCATAAAAAATTGATGCAATTTGAAGAAAAACCCAAAACTCTTAAATTCTTTTAAAAATATTAGTTTTGAAAATAACAAAAATACGCCAGCCATGAGATGTGTTCACCATTTCGTAACACATTTGACACCGTTTGCGTTGTTTGAGCTCCTTTTCAGACATTTCATGACGTGAGTGACGATTTCTGCTTGACGTGACTGTTGCAACTTCTGCTGCTTGAGGAGGACACGAATTGCATAAATTATAGGCAACAGATTTATGAAATTCCAAGATGCCTCCATCCACACATTCAGCTTCCTTATACACCAACCGTGCGTTTACCGTAGCAGTATTCAGCAAGATCTCAAACGCCTGCTTTTGATTCCACTTGATAGTTTTTCTAAGTGGTAATCGATATGCTGTCATTTAGTCTGACTGATCAACCGGCGATTTTCCTTGGTTGTAGGCATTTATCATTTCTGGTTTCTCCATTCTTTGTCCCCAACGATTTCGCACTTTAATTTGAGAATCTGAGTGCTTTGTAAAGAGTATCAGAACATACCGCTTATCTCTCCAAGAGAGAACGGTCATTCCCTTACGATTCTCTTTTGCAATATATTCTCCAGACTTAAGTTTTTTTTCTATAACTTTGTGTGGATTTCCTTTGTGGTTCTTCCTCAAGGTACCAATTAGGTGCATTTGTCTACCAGCAATTGTTCCGCTAATGATGGACTAGTGTGGCAATTGTCCGTGACCATGGTTCTTCCGCAACCCAACAATGGTTCAGCTAGCTTCATCAGTACTCTGGCTGGGATCGTTGGGTTTTGCTCAAGATTCTTACTGGCGTAAATTTCTATATTGTAAGTATAACCTCCATTACAATAAAGTTTAAATATTTTAATGCCATACTTATGACATTTTCCTTTTAAATATTGGTACAAAACGACTCGGCCACGGAATAGTATTAGTGATTCGTCTATTCATATTGTTTCACCAGGATCGAGAACCACCTGGAAATTATGAACCAATTTATCGACCAAACTCTGTATTTTGTGGAGTCTATTATCTTGGGAATTGTTTTCGTTATCTGCAAAGTGAACCATCCGCACAGGCAATTCAAACCTCTTCCTAGGCATTGCTGCAGAAGCAAATTCATTTTTGAACATCGGTTCCTTGTTCGAATAATATCTGATAGTTTTAGTATATGAACGATACCCATATAAATAATTAATAAAAAGAAAACGCTTCATCTCATAGATATCTATCAGAAACCAATCGTGTGTTCTCGAGTGAATTGTAACATCGTTCTTGTTCACAATGGATTACATGGAATATAGATTAGTTTGCTCGACAATGTACTCAAATATGTTATCATCAACCAATGCAGAATAGAACTCGGAAGGTTCTTTACCAATTAGAAGCTCGGACAGATGTTTATTGACTCGTAATTCTTTTGTGAATGGCACAAGAACTGGCTACCTACGGGTATTTTCCATTCGGGACCATCAATATTTCTGTGTGCAATTGGAGTTATGTCATCCACCGAATCGGAAACTGATTCTGCTTCTTCATTGTTACTGTCACTTTTAGGTTCTTGTGCTTCTTCTGTTTCAACTTCATCCGTATTCTGCCCTAAATCGACATTCTTATTCTGCGTAACTTCAAATTCTTTAATTTGCTGAGGGGCTTCATTAATTTCGAGGTCATTAGAGTATGTCATTGGCTCCTTATTGTTTTTGGAGGAGTCATTTTCTTTAATACTGTCACCTATTTTAGGGGGAAACATGTATGTGAAAATATCCGTGTTTTATTTATGTAAAAAAAATAGTCAGATAAATTATTCAAGATATTCACAAGTTCCTGGTTGTTTTGAATCAATTTTCTATTTTACAACATGTTTCTACAAGCACAATATGTAAACAAAATTAACATGTGCACTGCATTGCTTCGGCACATAGACCAAGCAATTAACCGCACCGGCATGGAATATGCACTAACTTTCACACCACGCTGGCTCGGCCAATATGACAGACACATTTCCTCGATTTTCTTAGCAGGGGTGATGAACATTTGAAAATTTCTTCCGTGGGACTGCATTACGGCTCAAATATAGGAAAGTTTGACCCACCTACAATGTACCCCCGGGTCCAAGCGTAAAATAGATTTAAAAACGCTACGACAGTCAACGTATTAAAAGGAAAGGCTGAATATTTTGGGTGACTGGAAGTTTAATTATCATAAGCATAATTTAAAAATGTACTCTTTAGTGTGGACCTGTTTTATACAGTAGACCAATTTTTAAAATGGGAAACAGGCAATGAAAAATAATTTTTTTAAATAAATCTGCCAGCACAGGTATTCATCTCATTTATGACACGCTTTTGTAATTTTATGGCATTGGGATAATCAACATACAGAACAAATTACTGTTAGTATCCAGCATAAAGCTGTATCAGACATGTAGTTTTCAAAAATGTTTTTCCTTACGTGTATGCATATTTGAGGTGTTTAGCACAAGTGTATGATTAGGTAAAGTGCTAACCTAACTATTGTTATATTCTGTATATTTTAGTGCAATTATATTAAACTGAAAAGTACCTATTAAGCAGACTTCACAGAACCAAACGTTCGTTTGATTAACAAGTGTGGGAAAGATTTATTGTTAATATTTAGCTCAAGCGCAATAATATTTTTAATTATTTAGCATTTTATTGTGTGTCTGGCATTAATATGATAATATAGTCCAAGGAGATTAAGGTAGGCCCCTTGCATTTTTCGAAAAGTCTAGGGATGCAGCTTAAATACATATTATAATAGTGTAAACCATGAGAATGATGTCTAATACAAACCGAACCAAATCATTTTATTGTTAATATTTTTAAACAGTCGCCAAAAGTGTGAAAAACGTGTTTTTAGATGATACACTGAATGCTATAACATTTAGAGAAAAAAGTTTCAAATGAAAAATTTGGTGCTTAAAAACGCCTACAAAATGAATGGTTGTTATACTTCGTGTCTCTACTCTAAGGTATACTTTTAAAGTCCCGGGTGTAATTTATAAAAGCGACTACGACAGTTGGTAACAATAATAGATACATGACTAATAATGCGCAATGCGGTCATCATTGCGCCACAAATTATTATCACATACAAAGAAAAAAGATAAAGGTACTCACGTAAAATGTAGAGCTCTTCACAACATTGCCGCTATTCTCTCATCAGTTGAGCGTCGTGGGCATGGGCGTGGGTTGTCCCTTGCCCATTCGTCGAAACCAAATTCAAATTTGCCTTCTCTTTTCTGTGTAGAGGTACGATAAAGGAATACAGGTAGAGGTACGATAACAGGTACAAGGCAGGAAACCTACATTACCTGAAAAAAGAAGACAGAGGCACACAGATAACCACTCGGTTAGACGTTTGGTTGACTCGTCCCTGACGTGACGGAAATCACCACTTACTTGCACACTCCACGTCTGTGCAATCCCGGGCGCCGACGAAACTATCTAAAGTGACGGAAATGCACGCACGTCTTTTAAATTATTGGCGCGAATTCACTTGCAAATTAGAAACTTAAATTAGAAATGTTTACATGCCAATTTTCGGCATGTAACATGGTCATGGCTTAAAAACTGTTAATTTGTTCACTTGCATATGAATTTAAAGTACTTAAAACACCACTTTCTTAAATATGATGTTGTAAACAATAATTGAGATATTGAGCTGGAATTACTTGGAAAGTATACCTCTAAGGGCTCTTAAGTTACCATTAAAATTTCATTGAAAATCGATTAATAGTTTTGTTAATATTAATAATTCATTTGTTTATTAAAAAACATTTTTCCTCACTGGAATTTCTACAGAATTGGCCTACTGAAAGTTTAAATAAATCAAGGAGATTTATTCTGAAAGAGTCACACCATAACGTACTGCTATGAGAATGATGAATTTTTACAGTTGAGTTGCAGAAAAACGACCCTAAAGTGAAGGCATGTTTTTCAGTATAAACAAATTGGCGTATATTGTTTAATATTCATTTTATTGAATCGGGACAAAAACCTTTCGAAATCTTTTCTCCTGAGGCTTTTCATCTAACTTGAAGGTGAGGAGAAATAATTTTTTATTTTCAAGAAATTCCTGCTCCTATAATTATTAACATTTTTTTATTGAATTTTAAATATGATGGAACGAACGAGTTAAACTACTTGTACGAAACTCTGCGATTTTGTACACTCATTTTTATTAGTGACAATTTAGTGCAAAGTGGCGGTAGATCTTGGAATACTGTCGGGCGGCAATTTTAAATATCTCAGCAATAAATTGACATTTTGAGATGATTTTGTTTTTAAATCGGGATAATTTTTACTGCTGATTTCAAATGTTGTATTGAAAATTTTAAAAATTTGTTTCTTACATTTGAAATTTAGCATTATTTATTTATAATAATTATTTTTTATAGAAATAATTAGCTTATCACATTCATGTTTACACTAATTTCGTTACATGAAATAAGGATAAGAATGAATATGAAAAGTTAATTATTTATATAAAACATCATCTCACTATATCAATTTGTTGCTGAGATATGTAAAGTTGCAGCGATTTAGTCGTGAGAGCTCAAAATTTTGTATCAACGCCTACAAATAAAAAATTATTTTCCATCACTCTCAAGTTGCATGAAATGTTTTTCGAAAGAGTTTAAGGAGAAAAGCAGCTTTCGAATGGCTTTGGTTTTGGTTCAGTAGAATAGATATTACACAAGGTATGCTAATTTGCTTTTAGCGAAAATCATGCCTTCGCTTTAAAGCTGTTTTTTTGTGTTACGTTAACTGTAAAAAATCACTTTTCCCATAACAATACGTTATGGTTTGACTCTTTCTGAGTAAATTTCATTAATTTATTTAAACTTTCATAGACCAATTCTCTAGACATTCTAGTGAGAAAAATATTTTTTTTAATAAACAAATGAATTATTAACAAAAAACTATTAAATGTTTTTCAATGAAATTTTAGTGGTAACTAAGAGCCCTTAGAGATATACTTTTCAAGTGGTTTCAGCTGAATATTTCAATTATTGTTTAAACAGTAACAGATTTAAAAAGTGGCATTTTTAGGCACTTTAAATTCGTATGTAAATAAACTAATTAACCAATTTTAAACGGTGACCACTCAATTTCTAGGTCTTTTTAAGACCTACATCTTTTATTTGAAACTTTTTCTATGAATGTTATAGTGTTCCGTCAATCATCGAAAAATCTGTTTTTCACACCTTTGACGATTGTTTAAAAATATTAATATTGAAATGATTTGGTTGGAATTGTATTACACTCCATTCCAATGGCTTACGTTAACATAATGTACATTCAAACTGTCTTTTAATTTTTTCGAAATTTATCCTAATGTCTCCAAAATTAATAACTTATTGTTTAAACTTAACATTATTATGATTTGCAAACATTCGACATCATTTTTTCCTAAAGATGGGTCAAAATCGTAGATATAACGTGTTTAACTTTTCATGCCTAAATAACTATTTTATTTTAAAAGTAATCGATGTAAAACTTTTACCAGCTACATAGACCAGCACACTGTACATTTTGTGTGAATAGTGTATTTATAAAACCAAAATCCAGCCAAGTATGATAAAGTAAAAAGTAGCATTTCAAGCATTGTGGTTAGTAGCAATTAAGATAGAGTAAGAAAAGTATTAAGAAAAGTAGTTATAAATTACTCAAAAACCCAAAATAAGTATGGAATTTTTTAAAACAATTTCCTTTTTAAATTTTTCACAATTTTTTGCCATCAGCAGATAATAATTTAGTATTGTAGTAATAGGCATGCCATTGAAGCAAGCAATTTGCAAATTTTATTTAACATTAAAAAATAAAATTTAACAACAATTTAACTTCTGTTCTGATTTTATGGCATCCTTATTATTGCAACAACAAATTATTATTTACACACATGTGTGTGTGTAGTTAGCATTCCGTTTTTGAAAAAGTGTGATTTTGAAAATTATTCCAGATTGTTCTAACTGTTACGCATTTTATAGCATTTTTGGTGACATATGATCACTTTATATTATTCTGGTTTGATATTTACATTATCAAAGTTCCTTTCCTGTTATCGCCTATCCTATACATATACATACGACTTTGGATATTGGAAGGAGTGCGCCCGAGTGCCTTTTTGTGTTCGTGTACACAGTTCAAGACGCGCATTAGACAGAAGAACATTATTAACTTGGCAACGGGAGTGACCGTAAGAATCAGTTCGGTGTGCTTTGACCATGAGGTTTTCTATGGTGAAAACGCCGCAAGAATAGTGAACTTTTGTTTTATGCAGTTTACGGCGGTCATGCAGACGCAGATTACAGTCCACTACATTTTTCATACCAGCGCAATTGGCAACCATTACAGGTTAGTGTATTTTAATTGATTAACTATTTTAAACTACTGTTGATTGATAAAAACATAGACATTTTTTGTTCCTTCTACACCACATAACATATTTTCTTCTTGCATGTTCCTTAATCCTCATATTACTTCTCGTATACTGCATAAATATTTTTTTATTAAACAAAACGCATTGCTATTCTTTGAATTTCATGGTTTAAATTATTATAATTTCAATTTAAATCGCATTAATGTAGTCATTCAGTGATATTTGTGTTGAAAATAATCAGTGTGGTTCAGTTTTTACAAATGCTATATCGATTTAAGAACACCTGTGTATTCATTTCAAATAATAGCTTTCGAGGTCAGAACGCCGGCAGTTTGAACGTGTTGTTTCTGATAACAAACGTAGTTCCCACGACAGAACTTAAGTTGCTCGCGCATTCAAAACAACTTTGCAAGCATTGTTTATTTTGGTGTCAATTTAATTCGTAGAAGTTGTTGATAATTGTAACAATTCAGCACCAATACTCATTGAAATGGTAAACATGTTAAATTACATAATTCATTTAATTTGTTAAAGACAAATTTCTGTCTTTGGTTTATTCGCATTCATTTCAAACAATACCTCATACAAGGTGTTTAAATATTTATAATTACTATAGATATTTTAATTTAGAACATTGGGTTCTTGGTTAAAAATTATTTATATAATTTTTAATTTTTAAAGGTAAATTTTTGTCTTTGGTTTATTGGCATTTATTTCAGAACAATTCCTTAGAACTTATACGGGCATTTCAGTAGCTACAATGGCTACCAAGAAATTTTCTACCGAACGGTTTATCCTGGATTTAAAATTGGCTATTGAACAGTTTCGTTCGCTTTTTGATCAAACGTCTAATTTGGACTCAACAGAGCAAAATTTAGTTTTGGCTAAAATTCGAATGCAAACAGCTATCTCAAACATGAGATGGATAGTGCATACAAAATGTGCACTCTAGACGCAGAAAATCTGGAGAAAATTAAAGGTTTGAAATCCAGCATGAATGGATTAGTCATTTCAATAAAAAATACTGGGGCACAAATGGAGCTTGATTTATCCAAAATCAAGAAAGAAAATATTCTTGCCAACACACAAGAATTTTCTCAATTAACAAGCGTGTCCAACATAGACTTCCTCGGATATCTTTCCCAAAATTTTCTGGCAAGATTTCAGAGTTTATGCATTTTAATGAGCTTTTTAAAAATCTTGTTGTTGATAACAAGAATTTATTAAGCGTAGAGAAATTTTATTTCTTGCTAGACGCATTAGATTCAGACTGTAAAGGTTTAATTAAACATTTACCTATTACAGGGGACAATTTTAAGTTGGCATACGATACCGTGGTTGAAAGGTATGAAAGCAAGTGACTTTTGGTAAACTCACATTTTGCAGCTTTGGAAAATGCTCCAAAGGCCAACCATAATTCTCACCAAGAGCTTAGAGCTCTCATAAATTGCTTTGATGAAAATTTGGCATGCTTAGAGCAAGCTAACGTAGATGTTTTGGACATGTCAGTTTCGTACATTATCTAAAAAATTGGATGACGAATTTTTAAAATTATTCGAATTGGAAACCAATGCTGTGGGTTAAAATTTGATTCCCACATATAAGCAGTTAAAAATATTTGTTGGAAGGCACTGTAAAGCCTTGGAAGTTAGTAGTTTATGTATGAGCAAACAGTCTAAAACAAATAGTAAATCTACACATTTTGATAAACCTACTGGAATTTATGAGACATTACATGTGTAGAGGTGCATTGGACATTTATCATAAAACCAACCATAAAGAGGAATCTTTTGAAAGTCTTAATTTTTACAACTTAAGTGCTTAACAAAAATGGTACCTGAACCTCTTCAGAAAGTTTTTCAGAGAGGGATAGCTGAGAAGAGAAAAAATGAAATAAATGAGAAGCTGTGCCCATTAATACCACCTAATCGCATGCAGTTTTGAGAAGCATTATACGCAAGCGATGTGTCTATTAACTTCGCATTGTATGACGACGTCGAAGAAAATATTGATAAAGACACATTATATCAATTTCATTTTAATTAATTAGTTCCTTTGACTGATATATTTACATTGCTATATACTTTGCATACAATCAAAATCAATTTCAAATTCTATTAGGTATATGAGGCTTATTTTAAGATAAAAGATTTTTGCTTTCACATTGGTTATTTTAAGATATGATATAATATTTTAAGTTTGTTTCTGAGATATGTTAATAAGATAATCGTTAATTTGGAGTTGTAGAATTCCTATTTACAGAAAACTTTTTTCGAATAAAGGATTTGAATCCAATCTTTGCATTTTAGAGAAGTATGTTTTAATTTACTATACAATTATATTATGATAGGAAACCAAATACACTTCTCCAGAAAATTATTTAGAACTTGCAAAATGGCTAAGTAAGTGCAGCGAATACTTACCGACTGCTCTTCTTCCTAGTATTTTTAAGTGAAAAATTTTTTTTAACTAACTATAATAGAAGTGTGTTACAATACTAAACAAAAGAACACTGTTTGCACCACATACTGCAATTCATCTTAGTAAAATGCTTACATCACTTTATTCTAATATTAAGATACAATGCATTTTTCAACAATTTCCGTAAATCTCAATTTCAAAATTCCTGGCGATCTTATGTTAAAAAGCACGCTCTTGCATATTCGTTGCTATAGCAACTAAAAGATTCCAAGTGAACTTTAATCGCTTATATCGTCTAACAAGGTTTTACCAACTTGCTGCCCATATCGGGCTCTGTTTTTGAGCAATATACAATAATATTGTGGGTTAAATGGAAGAACAGTGAGTATAGTTTCACTACTCCCTGAATTTCAACCACTAATAATTAATTAATTGTTTTCCAATTCATTTGAATTATATATTATATTAATAAAGACCTTTATTATTATTATTATTATTCTTACAGCGACAGTAAAGAGGATGTACCTATACCACTAAGCACAATTTATTGCTATTGCAAAGTAATGAATGTGGCAGTTTTGCTACTTTGGCATAGGGAAAATAACCACGGTTATGTGTCAGGCAGAAAGTTTTGAAATACAAATTTGCTACTCTTATATTATCAGCAGTTTTAAAAGAGTGCACTTAAAGGAGTTTGCAATATTAAATACGTGGTGTGGCAATTAAATAACGAGAATTTGTTTCTCGCTCCTATAGTGGTAACACTGACATCTTGAAAATTTGTTGACGTAAAGTTTACGAGCTTATACACAATCCTGCCAAGTTTGATAGTGATCGGTGTTAGATTTTGTGCTCTGCGATTTTTTAAAGTTAGTAGTGTAGTGTTGTGACGTACAAAAATGTGTGACCCTAAAAACGAGCAACGAATCATCATCAAGTTTCTGGTGAAATTTGACGAAAATCGGGCCGAAAATTGTGTTTGGTAACGACTGTTTATTAAAACCACGTGTGTACAAATGGGCTGCACGTTTTGCATCAAGCCAAGAATCGGCACAAGACGATTCAAGGTCAGATGCCCCTAAAGTCGTGTACACTAGGCAAAACGTCGAACGTTAGAGAGTGTTGGTGTGGACAGATCACGTCTCACATTCAAAAACATGAACTCGGTATTAATAAAGAAACCATTCGCCAGATGTTACACGATGATTTATTATTGTTCTGAAAGTGCTGACAACGGAGCAAAAAGAATTGCAACGGTTGACTTGCGAGGACTTTCTTGAACGAATTCAGAGTGAAGGGCGTGACTGGATGAATTCGATTATCACAGTAGATGAAAGCTGGGTATATCAATATGACCCTGAGACTCGTCGACAGAGCAAACAGTGGGTGGAAGAGGAGAGAGCGTCTCGAAGCCAAATCAACACAATGCTCATCTGTTTCTTTGATATTAGGGGTATTGTGCATCGAGAATTTCTTCCTAATGATCAAACGGTGACTTTGGTATTTTATATTGAAGTTCTTAAGCGATTGTCCCATAGAATGTCTCATGTGAGGCCGGAATTAGCCAAAAATGTTTGGATCCTTCACCATGATAATGCGCCTGCTCACACATCATTAAAAGATAAACAGTTTTTGACCAGTAGGAACATAACAACGTTCCCCCATCCCTCATATAATCTTGATCTGGCTCCACCGGACTTCTGGATATTTCCAAAGTTGAAGGAAACCATGAAAGAACTTGGCTATCAGGATTTGGAGAACATTCAACGTGCCGTAATGTCGGTGTTGAAGAGTTTAACTTCTGGAGACTTTCAGGGGTGCTTCCAGAAATGGGAAGAACGTTGGACCACAAAACAAATGTTAAGATAACGTTTATTAATGTGCTGTGTCATTTTGTGATTTTAATTGTGTAGTTAGAGTTTTTTAATTAGTGAAAAGTTTTACTCTTCTTGGTGTACTGTTGGCAGACCAGTTCAAAGTTTACACCACTGATACATTATTGTTTCCATAAGTTTAGCAGTTCATTATATTACAAAGATTTGCACATCTGGTTCTTATTTCTTGTTCTTTATCAATTGACTGAAGGATATATTTACATTTTATTATTTATCATTATCAAAATAAACAAACAACACTTGGCTTCTTGCAGTGCTTGTTAACTTATTTGCAATTAACTTTACATCATCTAATTACAAGTTCTGCATATTTCATTAACTCTGATTTATGAGTTTTAACATGACTGAAAATTACTTATGCATTGATCCTGCCATTTCTTTGCGTTTTATATGTTGTCCTAAGAAGATTTTTAATAACTTCGTCTGCATTCACAGCCATAATGTTTACCATAAGAGCTGCTTGGATAGAGTCAAGAATAAAAAGTTATTAAATGATAACCTTCTACTCTGTGAAAACTGCAACACATCGTCATCAAGCCTTGCTGCTGTTTCTAATACTACTAATGATGTTCCTTCCTCATTTCACCGACTTACAGAGGATAAAAATCAACTGATACACCGTTTAGCAAAATTAAATCAAGAACACAACTCGTTCATTCAGGATGCTGCGGCGAAAGAAACCTGCCTCAAACAACAATTACAGGATGCCGAACTCAAGATTATAACGCTTCAATCTTTAGTTGATAAGCTAAATTCTAAATTATCTCTTACTTCAATCACGTCAACAGAGCCCCAAATCGCTGTCACTGGTACCAGTACATGTGTTGGATTAGATATACAAAACTCAGTTACAAAATCTCTCTTCCCTAACTTAAATAGTGATTCTAATAAATCTTTTTCTGATGAGTGGTTCTCAATAATGTTTGGTTATTCGCCCATTTATACTAAAAGTTCTACTGTCGTAAATTCTACATTGGCTTTGGACATTGCTCCACAATTACCTACTTCCTTATCTTCTAAACCACAAATTTTGTTTTTAAGTGACAGTCAAGGTCGTAATTGTGGTTAGTTACTTCACAATTTGCTTAATAAGATGCATTTTGATATTTTTGCCTTCTTTAAACCTAATGCATCATTTGAACAAGTTGTCGCTGACATTGATCAATTATCTAAAAGTTTCTCGGTTACGGACTTTATTGTTATTTTTGCTGGCTCAAATGATGCCCTAATAAGTAACATCTTAAACAGAAAATTTCTTAGTATCTTATGCAACCGCTTGGCCCATACAAATGTTATTTTTATTTTTCCTCCCTATTGACATAATAATTTTGATTTCAATAACTTTATCTTCAAAAATAATCTATCGTTATACTCCATCTTCAAGTCTTGTGCATCATTTATTGATCCCTTGGATATCTTGACCGACCTTAACTATTCCAAACAGTTTCCACATCAAGAATTCAGGTAAATCACTACTTCTCCATAAGGTTAGTTCTCTGGTCTGCTTAATTCTTTTTACTAAGTTCAAATACAGTATTCAAACTAAACCGATACTCCCATTATTAACCTCTAAGATTATCAAAAGAGTATCAAAAAATGCAAAACTATTGCATGACTTTCAATCTTTTCATAACTTTGATCAAATAAATTCTATTCCTTACCATAGAAGCGTCTTGCTTGATCTTTCATTCGTGCGTCTTCTCTCAACCAACCTATCTGTCAACACTGTCAGGTCTAATACGCCCTTAGTCCCTGAAGACCCTCACGATCCAGCGTTTATTTTATCGTTATCTTTATGTACCACTCACTCTACTCCTTGTCATTTACTCAATAAACCACGCTCTTCCAAATTTAATTTTAAAAAAGCTAACGTTTGTCTTATGTATGATCTTATTCGGAAATCCTCTTCGCAAAACATTCTCTCTAGTAATGATCCCCAATTAGCTACAGACTTGTTTGTAAATAATTTATCTCGTATTTGTTCGACTGCCGTCCCTATGACTAAAGGTTACAAATTATCCTATCCAATATGGTACACTAAAGAAATTATTATTGGCCTTAAAAAGAAGAGTTTATATCATTCTCTGGCTCGTAATCATAAGTATAGCCTCTATTTTCAAATTTTCGACCACAAATTCAAGGATGTTCGTGCTAACCTGAAGTTCTAGATCAAAAAAGCTTATAAAGAATATATTAATAGTACCCAGGCTGCTCTAAAAACAGATCCCAAGCAATTCTGGATTTTTTTTAAAAAACAAACAGAACTTTTCTTACCCTAATGCATTTAAATATAATGGATGTGAAAAATCTGATTCAAAAAGCATTGCTATGGCTTTTGCATCGTTCTTCGCTTCATGTTGCACTTCCTCACCGTACACTCCTCAAGACGTTACAGTCTTTTAAAATGTCAGCTACTCTGTAGCTACAATTACTGTATCAGCTGTAACACAAGCCATCAAAAAATTACCAACATCATTTTGTTATGGGCTCGATGGCATACCTGCAGTAGTCCTCAAAGATACCTCTCGTGTAATTAGTCCTGCCTTGACTCATATTTTTAATTTGTCCTAACTGAATCCATTTTTCCTGATATCTGGAAATCATTTCGTGTGCGACCAATGTTCAAAAATGGCAATAAATCCGTTATTCAAAATTATCGTCCAATTTCTATTATTTCTAATGTCTGCAAAGTCTTTGAGATAATTATTTTTTAATCACTATTTCCTCAAGTTTCACAACTTTTGTCCGAATACCAACATGGTTTTATAAAGCGGCGATCTACAGTAACTAACCTTTGTTATGTTACACAGTTCATATCGGAATGTGTGAATGCTTAATCCCAGTGTGATGTTATCTATTTTGACTTCACTAAAGCTTTTGATGTCCTTAATCACAACATCTTATTGCACAAACTACATCAGTTTAATTTCTCTGAGAACTTGGTAACATTTTCAACCAAACTTACGAAGTAATTTAGGTTAATATAATCGCTACGTCGTCGTCGTCGCTGTCGTCCGTTGCCATATTCCCATAATGATACAATAAATGATATATATGTACCTTGTTTAGTTTTTACGCTGATTACAAATATGCTATACGCTTTTCGATATCTCATTTAGTTTTCGTGATAATCGAATTTATTTGAGAAATGTTAACAGTACAAACTAATATAAACTTTAATAGAAATTTCTTTAACCATTTATTTTAAAATATATAATTTCCTTTTATAAAATTTACGTAAGTTTGGTTGTAAGGCGTACATGCGTCTTAGATTTTTTTTAAGTCTTATTTGACAAACTGCTCATTATTCGTTAAGTTTAATGGCATACAGTCCAAACATCTTCCCCTAACCAGTGGAGTACCCCGGGGATCTGTACTTGGACCTCTTTTATTTCTACTATATATAAATGACATCACTCAAATATTTTCTAATAATAAACTTCTTTTTGCTGATGATTTAAAAATCTTTACCAAAATTAACTCTACTGCCGACTGTGAATCACTACAAACTGATATTATCCAATTACTCCGATGGTGTGATTCAAATCAATTATGTCTTAATTTTGATAAATGCGTTGTTTTGTCCTATAGTAATAATGCTACCCCAATACTCTTTGATTATTACCTAGGCACCAGTTCAGTCTCTCGTGTATCTACTATTAATGACTTGGGCATTGCATTCGATGAAACTCTCACCTTTAATTGTCGTATTAATAACATTGTCAAACGCTCTCTGCGGACTCTAGGTTTCCTAATGCATAGTACATCACTATTTACTGATCTGGATTGTCTCAAAACCCTATACTTCTCTTTAATTCGCAGCACTCTTGTATATGGTTCTCAGATCTGGACACCTTTTTATAACAGTTACAGCACTAGAATCGAGAAAATTCAACATAAATTCCTAAAATTCTTATACCATAAAAAACATCATTTGTACCCACTGAATGGTTATCCTTATTTAGACCTAATCACTGAATTTAATGTTCCTCCCCTACATCAACGGAGGGTATTATTGGATATTATTCACTTTTACAAACTTTTAAATTATTTAATTGATTACCCTGTTAGCCTATCTCTTATTAACCTACACGCACCATCGAGGCCCAGTACAAACTGCTCCATTTTTTACCCCAATTTTGCACGCATTAACTCATAAAAACTCTCCTATTTGTAGAATGTCCAGCTCCTTCAATAAGTATTCTGCTGACAGATTTCTCACTTCCTCCCTCACATTTCCGACTAGCCATCTTGGATGCTCTTTACTAACATTATCACTGTTTTCTCATTTTTCTTTCTTCTGCTATGCCAATAATTCAATTATCCATTCCTCCTTGTTTTTATTTATATTGTATTTATATTGTTTTATTATTGTAATACTTATTTCTGTGACTCCATAATTGGATCTTGCTATCTGTGTGAGTCGTTATAATAAATAAATAAAAATAAATAAAGTGTGTTAGACTTGGAGGAGAGTACTGTGAAGGCATGGGTGCATAAATCATTGTAAATACTAAGTAAATGTTTTAAAATTAAAAATTATCGTTATTTAATTGCCACACCTTGTATGGCACTGAGTAGCCGAACAAATACAAATATTTTATTTTGCTAGATGCGTTAGTTTGTCAGAATGGGTACGATATGTTATTTCAGTCACCACTCTTCACCATATGATTTCACCAGTAATGGTACAGAAACTGATAGTGTAATTATTTAAAAGAAAAAGAAAAAATAATTTTTATTATAGTATTAATATATGGAAGATTTTGTGTTTCTTCACTAAGGTCATCATAATTTTACACCATTTTGTCTGTAGCACCGACGAATGGTAACGCATTATACCTTTATTAAATAGAGAACAAGTATTGTTGACGAATAATTGATGCCATTGTTTTGAATACTGTATTCTATTTATAATGAAAAATTTGAATTAATTTAATGTTTTTGATTTTGCAGGTTCAATCAGCAGCTGCCCTACTTCTAGAAAGTAAAATGTTCTACGTTCCTTTTCTACTTACTTCTGCCATTCAAAGATAGTATGAAGTATAATAGTTTGTTATGTTTGTTATAATCAGAAGGCTCTATGGAGTATTTGTAGATATTGTAATTAGTATATTTTAATTCTATAAATATTTTAATATATACTGCATAGAGCTTGACGTTACCTTTTTATATTGCTAAATTAAATATCATTGTAGGCATTAAGGTAAATAACATTTCATAGCATTTTATCAAAAGACTGTAGTATTGTTAATATTGAATCACCATCGTTCCTATTCTCTATAGATTGGATTTTATGATTATAACACTTTCATTGACAAAAAGCGTAAGTGAAAATGCATCATTATGGCACTGATCCATAGTAACTTTGTTACGTTTGCGTTACATAATTTAAAATGAGAAGTTTACCTAGATATTTGGCGAAACTATTTGAATAAGTGAATTAAGTTTTAAATTACAGAAGTGATAAAATGAAATTACGATTGCTTTATTATATGCATTATGTTTTAATATTTGTCAGAATTATGTCTACCTGTAACTTGTCCCAGAGCTAAATAATTTGCTAGTTAAGCATAACTTATCAAGACAAAAATAGCAATAAACTTACCTAACTTACACGTATGTTCCAGTATGACAAATTAGTTCAATCGCCTGTTATGAATAGAAATAAGTTTAAAAGATGCCAAACTAAAATTTGAGACTGAAAGAAGGATTTTACTTTTGAGCCGAAAGCTTTATGGTGAAGTATGCTTCTTTTGTTTGAAATCAACTTTCAAACAGCGAGTTATTGTGAAAACAAAAGTATCTAAAAGCAATGGCTGAATACAAGATTTGATATAAGGATAAACAAATAAAACAGTAAGTAATTTACTGAGATTACCGTATTTTACAGACTATAATGTTAGCAGAGATTAAACTACAGCAGTAAACAACGCAGATTTGTGGTTCTACCCAAGTATTAAAGTAAACAGAATATATGAATTTATTATTACTAATTAAAGTTAGATAGACATAACATAACAACTTTTATTTTCTTAAATAGCTTTTTTTCTAACTACTGTTGTAATTCGTAGGTTGGCCTAATATTTAATTAAAAGAATAATGCCACACAAAGATTTTTCTTTAATATTAACTATTTCCCAATTTAAATAATTTACAAACATAACCGTAAACTAGAAACTATCTTTTCACCACACCTTCTGTAAACATAATAACAAGAATAATAACATAACCTGCCTCATCTTAACTGCTTGGAACTAATGGCGCCAAATTCAAATTTAAATTACAAGATTACCACACTACCAAATATAATTTAACATCCTACCTTATTTGGTAATCCCTGATGCAATGCACAAAAATTAAGTTTGTCCTTGCCTAGTGCCTTCGTCAGTGAGTCTGCCACCATTTCTTTTGTCCCAACACTGCGAAATTCAATTTTGCCACTGCTTACCTTTTCCCGAATAAAATGATGATGTATATCTGTATGTTTAGTTTTTGATTTGTTATTCTCTCCATTCACGGCTAAATTTCGTGCTCCATCATTGTCCACAAATATAATAGTTGGAAAGAGACAGACGGCATTAAGATCTCTTCTGAAAGTCCTTTTAGCCATAAGACTTCCTGTGTCGCAACTGACATGGCTATATATTCAGCTTACATTGTGGAAAGAGCTATTGTAGGTTGCTTTCTTGTATTTCAAGATATTGCACCATTATTTTTTAAGAAAAACAACACCAGTCGTGGATCGTCTTCTAGTTCACTAGCCCAATCAGCATCACTGTACCGATAGATATGTTGTTTGACCACTTTTATCATTGTACACTAATTTTTTATCTACAGTTCCTTTCAAATGACGCACGATTCTATTTACTGCCATCCAATGATCGGTGCCAGGTTAGTTACTAAAACGGCTGACAATTCACAACATATGCTATATTAGATCTCGATACCTGCGAGGCAAAAAGCAAGCTACCAACAGCTTCATGATAAGGAACATGTACTCATACTTCACGTGGTACCTGTTTAGTAGATAACTTCAAATTCAGCATCATTGGTATAGGGGATGGATTACACTTGTCTACATTAAAATGCCTCCTCAATATACGGTTATTGACTTATATAAATTGTCTTTTCTTTTCTGTTTCTTTCTGTCTGGAAACCTATTATGTATTTAGCTTCCTCCATGTCTGACATTTTGAGAGTGCTGGCTAAGTGGCTTTTTACTTCACTCTTTAAAAAAGTATTACTTGCAAATATTAAAATATCATCAACCCATACTGCTATAATCATAATATCATTCTCAGTTCTTTTAAAATAAACACATGGATCGAAACTGGATTGCTGTAGTTAAATTTTATCCTTTAAACAAGAATTTAGTTTTGTGTTCCAGGCGCAACTTGATTGTTTAAGACCATATAAACTTTTTTGAAGACGACAGACTTTATTTGATTCCATATATCGGTGCGGTTGAAGCATATCAAGTTCTTGTGTCAGATAACCTTTTAGGAAAGCAGATACAGCATCCACTTTGTCAATATCCAAATCATATTCAGCTGCTAAAGCCAACAAGTATCTGATAGAACTATAATGAACCACTGGCAAAAAAGTATATCCCCCTTTTTTGAGCACAACCTTTCACAACGAAGCGAGCTTTATATTTAACAATTTTACCTGTTACATTATAACCTTTAAAATTTTCTCACTCTCTCTCTCTCTCTCTCTCTCTCTCTCTACATGCTCAATCCCCTTAACAAAAAGGCAATCAACAGTCTTCCGACTAAGCTAGGGGTCTATTCCTTGGGTAGAGCTTATGAGGAGTGGTCGTGGGTTTTAAGCGACTAATTGTAACTGACACGACGCACTTGCCCAAAATAAAACAGTTAATTTTTTAACTCCAATGATTATCCTTTAATTAAACTATTCGCTTGTGTTCTAAAATTCATTTACAAAATGTACAATAAGGGAGGTGATCTAATCTTTTATGCATCAATAATTAAATATATAATTTTTAATAAAAATGCGATAATTATTTAAACATAACCTCAAATCTTACCCAAAATATCCAGACCTGTTCATCTTGGTTTACAGTTACTAATTAAATTTCAATTCGAAATAAAAGGTGATTTTCATATTAAATTTTCAGTACTAACTTCACTTGAATAAACATGCATTCTTAAGTTTGTTTAATGAAACTGATAAACCTAAATAGTAACGTAAATGGTATTTGACGTAAGCAGTAATTAATAATATGATTCTTTCTGAGCGGTAAGTTCCTTAAAATCTTCCCGCAAACCAAATTTTAAGTCCAACACAACCATCTAAATTTGAAATTTGTTTCATTAACAAGTTATTTGAGAATAGCTGTTCACAGGTCATGTCCTTAGGTTAATCGCTTACCTTGTTTTTTGTTTGTACCACAAAACATCATACATAAAAAACCTTGACATAACCATATATTTGAGCTTACAATTTATAGACAAATAACGTTAGTTTTTGGACTTTCCGGATCTGCTACTTATGAAAGTGTAGATGACCTTACGCTTGATTTCTTCATTAAAATAAGAACATCTTTTTCAAGGATGCCACGTTTCCGTTCCTAACCAAATGATGCTGCATAAAATCTTCCAAATTTAAAGTTGATTTCATATAAATTACAGATGAGTTCCTGGTGACCAAACTTGGGGTTTACAGGACCATTACATTTAAGAGAGCCATTTAACAAAACGATTTAATAGAGTGAATTAAAGCAGCGCTAAAATTAAATTATTTAATTTTAATTAACTAATTTTACCTGATTACCTTTAACAGGAATGAAAAGACTTAAGTGCTTTTAGCATTTGAAGGCACAACTACGTTTTACTATACGAATATTGCTGGCTCGGTTTCTTTGAAAACCCATGTTGCTTGTTATCGCAGCAGAAAGCTGAGAGCGAATGCGCTCCCATCGTCAAAACTATGCGACGAACAAATCTCGTCCCTCATCCGACACAATCCAAATAACCATCACTTAAAGAATGGGCCTATATTATTATCTTTAAATAGTATACGCATCGTGATTGGGCAATATGGCACATATCTGAATAATTATTGATATTAGGGAATTAATTATCTACTTGAATAAGCATTGCAGTGTATAAAACAACTAAAGAATATATGAATTTTTAAGCGTCAAAAAAATTGTTACATCTCTCTTTGTTCGAAATACCCATTTATTTCGCAATGGTTTCTTTCTTGATGGAAGGTCTATTAATTTCCATGTACAATTTTCAATTTGAGATTTGATTTCAGCGTCCATGGCCTTTTTCCAGTATTCTTTGTCTGAACGTTCCATCGCTTCTTCCACAGATAATGGATCACAAATATCCTCTGTGAATACGGAATATATAATGAAATCTTCCAATGCCGCAGGTAGCTTGCGAGTCCTTTGAAC
Source organism: Platerodrilus igneus (assembly GCA_036346225.1). Lineage (NCBI taxonomy): Eukaryota > Metazoa > Arthropoda > Insecta > Coleoptera > Lycidae > Platerodrilus > Platerodrilus igneus. The sequence goes on along the minus strand of JARFIW010000170.1, from coordinate 13,207,527 downwards.
TCTCTGTAATGCAGGTTTTATTGCCTCATCTGTCCCATCTATGGGTAGTTCAAAGTCAGAATCTAAATTATTCCCCATATTATTCAAGGATTTAGTTAAATTACTTGTCTCAGTTTCATTAATAGGCATATCAATATCACAATCTTGCTCATTCATTATTACGGTTTCCGTTTCAGGAAAGACAAAAAGGATGGTTGAAATCTTTATAAGTTTCAAATAATAGGGAACTTCCCTTTTCATGTTCAGAAAACGTTACATCCCTCAATATGAAGACACATTTCTTGTGAGGAGCATAGAGTCTATAAACTTTTAATGCCAAACTGCATCCTATAAATATACGCGGTGTTGCTCTATGGTCCAGTTTTTTTCGCTTTTGAGCAGGAACGTGAGCAAATGCTTTGCACCCGAAGATCCCTACATGTGATAGATTAGGTTTTTTCCTGGCCATAATTGTTCCAGAGTATTTTCAATATTTTTACTCGGGGAACGACTTAACAAATAACAAGCCGTGTTTACAGCTTCATCCCAGAATTGATGTGGGAGATCAACATCGACCAGTAAGCATCTTGCTTTGTCCATCAAGCTGCAAAAGAATCGTTCGGCTTTGCCTTTCTGCTGGCTTGTGTAAGGGCAAGTAGTCTGGTTTAATGTACCAGCACATTTTAGAATGTCATTTAATCTTTTATTATTGTATTCGCCTCCTCCAGGTCAGTTTGATTTTTGGCAAAATTTTTAAACATTTCAAAATGCTCCACCACTTGATCTTTGGTTTTTAGAAAATACACGAACGATTTTTTGCTGTAGTCATCTAAACATGATAATGCATATTTTGATCCCCCTAGAGATTCTGTTTCCATAGGTCTAAGTACATCGGAATGAAGTAACTGCAATAATGCTTTAGATTCGGAGCTGATTGTTGGAAACGGTAGACAGTGACTTTTGCCAATTATACACGTTTTACAGACGTTTGAACTTTTAGTTTTAGAAAATTCCAAGCCATCTATTAAACCACCATTTAATTGTATTAAAGTCTAAATTCAGATGGCCCATACGTCTGTGCTAAAAGTCTTTGTTCCATGTTGTCGTAGCAAATACATTATGTTTAGGCACATCTAATTTAAATAAATGATTGTCCAGTGAAGTTGTTGCTATCATTTCCTTATTTTTATTGTATATTTGGCACCATGAGAATAAAATAAAACGGAATTTCCCTTGCTAACTATCTGACTTAGATATCAAATTTACTTTCGGTTCAGGAACAAAATAAACGTTTTCTATTTGAACATCACTTTCTGAACCACGTATTGTTACAGATATTCCCTAAATTTCATAATATTGCAGCATGTCTGGTTTGTAGTTTTCTAGAACCTATGCCTTTTTCTTTCCTACCTAATTTAAAATTCCATGTATTTAAAGGATGTTAGATGTAAACTACTCTAGATTAGTATTTATCTTTATGTTTTAAAATGTCACCGTATTTAGGATTGGATAATTTTATTAAATTTTTTCTAGTTCATGATGAGCATAATTTAAAGTAAATTTTATAAATTATTATTTATTTTAGGATGTCGATTGGCATTACAAACTCGAGTGAATTTGTACAAATAACTTTAATATGCCGGTTATTTCCTGAGTGTCTATGTGTAGTTTTTTTCAATTTAGTACCAAGGGGTGTAAAGTTCCGATATTTATTACTGTTTGTATTCAATGTACCAGTACTATTTATTCTTTCATCCTAATTTAATATCGTATTGCAATAACTACGTTATTAAATATAAACTACCAAATCTTCTAAAAAATTTTAAGGGTGCTTTTGTGGTAACAGCTCATTTAGCTAACTGAAATTAGTAAACTCATTCTACTGCCTAATGTTTGCTTAAATAATGTGTTAGCATTACAGAATAGAAGGAAATATTTAGTTAGGCGGACTATTAATGATGCAAAAAATAACTGAAATAATTAATAAATCAATAGTAACTTTCACTTTTCCAAATTTATCGAAAAAAGATGTGGTAATCCTAGTTCCTAAATTGACTCATTAATATACTGTCACTGTTGAGGAATTTCTTGATAGAGTTATTTATGTTCAAATAACGAAGCAATTAAAAAAGAAAGATATACTATATATAAACCAATTGTTTTATTTACGTTCATCGACTGATCTTTTTGTTGTTATCTGTTGTCCACCGCCATGCTTTTCTGACCCTATTTGTGCCAGATAATGTCGAGTATTTCTTTGGGAAGTGTTTCCCTTGTCGGATCTATTTCTATTGTCTTGGTGTGCTTCTTGATCACATTTGTGATTATTTTTATAAACCATTCCACACAGTCTTCAAAGAGCTGTTGATTTTTTATTCACTATTGATTACTAATTCTTGGTAAAATCCTCTTCTAAAGACTTTTCAATTTGTACCTTTGAAGGATCTTATTTTAATCTTCGCAGTGTTAAACTAAAAAGAACAGGATTGTGATCGAAGTTTAATTCAACTAAGGACTTTAGACAGATTGATAGTTTAATGTTTTTAACAACTAAGATGTCTCTATGATAGTAGGAGTTGTACCGCGCTAAGGAAAATGCATAATAGCGACATCAGTCTGAAAAAACACGTAATGGATTATGGTTCATATATTCCCTTAGAGTGTTATCGTTGCGATTACTTCTATGACAATTCCAAGTGAAGTGTTTAGCATTGAGGTCTTTAACCAAAATTATTTTTCTGCTTAATCTAAATAAATTGTTCAAATTACTAACACTAAACTTATTAGGAAGAGAGTTGTAAGCACTTATATGAATATTGTTTGATAGTTTTATACATATCGCTTCAATATTATTGTTCACTAAATTAATTTCCGCGTGCAGTATACTTGTTTTTACAATTATGACTATTCCACCTTGACCTTCCTTAGCTTCATCTTTGAGAATAACCGTCTAACCTTTAATACTAACCTTTTGGGAGCTTTTCAATTTCGTCTCATTAACTATATCGTTAGTTGTCACAAATTATATCAACTCTGTGTTCCACTGTATCAAATTTATATTATAAGCCATAATTAGAAAGATCCGTGGTAAAGTTGTTATATGTGACAAATTTTTCAAACGCAGAATTGCACGTGCGTCACGGGTTGTTTAAGTCATTGACAACCCTAAGTATTGAACTTATTGAAGAGTTTAGCTTAACTATTTCTTGTATGAGCTTCTGAAACTCCTCACATTGTATTTAGATTTTTGATGGGTGTTGTGCAATTTGGTGATTTATCCAGGGATTATTTGAAGGTAATGGGGCTAGCATGCAGCTTCCTAGGTCAGGAACTTGTGGTTTTAGAGTAGTTTCATTGTTTACCTTTGAAGTTTCAAGAGTTTTTGTCGGATTTTTATATAAATCGTTCGCAACGTGAGACCCTTCACAACTTGCACAGTTGCTGGTGTATTCTTTGGCTTAGTACATTGTGTGGGCTGGGATTGTAACTCGTCAACACACAGATAGCTCGATCAATAATTTATTAAACACTTTATTATTTGCAAGTAACTAATCACAAAGAATAATGTAATGGCAACGCTCGTTAATTAAAAATAATTCTAATGTTCTCTTTAATGTCGCTCAAAAACTCCATGACACCCACCTTGCTTGATCGCGCATTTTCTATCAATAGATGCCAGATGAATGTGCGTGTCACCGTGGCTATCCAGGCCATCCTGACACGTATTCATCCGCTAATGACCTGAAATAAAAAAAAAAAATACCACACTTCAGTTAGTGGTGACAGACACTTGAGTTTGACAGTGCCGCCTGTGCAGAATAAGTATAACGAGTTTGAATTAAATTTGTTCAGTACATAGAGCCGAAACATACCTGTATAGCATCTGAAGATGCTCTACTCGGCAAATGCAAGTTTTCATGCCCAGCAATTGAAGCGTCTTGTGCTTAGCATATTGAAGCATACTCTACTCGGCAAATTGGAGTCAGTCATGCTCAGCAATGTGGAGCCTACCATTCTCAGCACTATGGAGCAGCTTGTTGGTCCAGCATTTTGGGGAATCACAAACAAAACAAACAAAATTTCGCACAGATATAGGGTAAATGCGTTGGTATGCACGAATTAGTGCACGCAAGATAGGTACATTAGCTGCATCACATGGCCCTGCTCTGCACAGCGGAGCACCGTAAACATTTTACCATTACAGTAATTCTACATACCTATTGCATGAATACTTCAAAATGTTTCATATTCTCGAAACCAACAATGGCTCCATGAGGAATTCTTGAATGTGTAGCGTGAATGTCCTCCTTTGTCCTCTAACGATCATTTCTGAGAACTTCAACCACTTTAAAGGGTCCTCTGAACTTAGCAAGTAATTTTTTACTCTCGTTATTATTCGGGTGACTTGTAATACGAGTCAATATTAGATCACCTATGGAATATGTGCCTGCCCTGCACCGTTTCCTATTAAAGTAGTCATTTTGCTTAATACGATTATCTTCTAACTTTTGTGAGCCTCCGCTCGAATTTTAGTGACATCTACTAACTTGTCTCCGAGTTCACTGTCGCAAAGATCAGTATCTACTCGCAACAGTATACCCATAAGAAGTTCAGCTGGTGTTTGTTTAGTAGTTTTCTGTATGGTGCTATCAATATCTTGTTGTACCGTAACTAAATCATTGTCCCATATATTGGAACTTTATTTTTAAATTGCAGGTTGCTAGCACATCAAGTGTCGTTCTATTGGTTATTTCAATTTGACCATTACCCCTAGCCATGCTTATAGCTGTTACAAATAACCGAATTTGTCCTTGTGCATCAAAATCATTGAACTCGCTCGAGGTAAAAGCTTTACCTGCATCCAAAATAATGCGGTTAGGATTTCCAAGTATTGCAAATGTAGCACTACTAGCTTTAGTATCTGGCACAGTTCTGATAAAAGTAAATTTTGTAAAAGCATCAATGACATTTAAGAGGTTGAAATTACGCTGTATAGTTTTAGCAAACGTACCGAAACGATCCACATGCACTGTATGAAATGGCTTGGCATATTTTGGTATTGAATGTAAATAACCCGGTTTTTTTACCACCAGGCATTTTATGATATAGACATGGTTTGTAGATTAAATAATGTCGAAATCGGTTCAAAGTATGCACTATCTTTAGTAATTCTAGCTCGAAGGAGTAATTTTTTTGTTTCCTGGTTGTACTTCGGCTGTAATAAGCTACCGGTTTTTCCATTCTCTGTAACTTTTACTAGAATGCCAGCAAGAGCCCATCCCTGCTTGCATCTGTGTACACTACACATTCTAGGTCCGGATTGAATATTGCTAACACTGGTTTAGAGATAAATACACGTTTAAGGTAATTTACTACTTTTGTATGTTCTTCGGTTCAACGCTGTCTGATTTTTCTTAAACAACGCTGTCAGCAATACGGCTTTGCATGAAAAGTTTGGTATAAATTTTCGAAAGTACCCTACTAAACCGATGCACCTGACGTACATTGATAGGAATTGGAAAATTTTAATGGTGTCTGTTTTTAATTTATTAGGAGAAACAATCTTTTCTAATGTTGTAACCCAAATATGTTATCTCGGTCAAAAATGAACATTTGCATAATCTTATCGTCAGGTCGTAGTCCTGAAGCACTCCCAAAACTAACCGTCGCTTGTCTAAACCTTCGTCTACAGTTTTTGAAGGGATTAGAATGTCATCACTGTATATCAGCAGTCCAAGATGTCTTAAAGGATCAAAAATTAAGGTCATCATTCTTTGGAATTCATATGGGGCATTCACTAGCCCAAAAGGGATTCTGAGAAACTCAGACACCAAAAGGCGTTATAAACGCGGTCTTTTAAACGGAAACCGGATAAATCGGTATTTGGTAATAGCTAGAAGCTAGGTCAATCAACGCGAAGTAAGTGTATCGGGAAAGTTGATCAATAAGTTGTTCAATTAGAGGAATGGGAAATGTATTTTTAACAGTAATTTTATTCAGAGCAATATAATTGACAACCATTCGTTTTTCGACTTCCTTTTTATCTATTAACAACATGGGACTTGCATAAAGAGATTTACTTTGACGAATTATATTGGCTTCTAGTAATTCATCAACAATCCCCTTAAAGTTTCTTTTTCTTTATCAGCTAATCTGTAGGATCTGCAGGTTACCGTTTTGGTATCAGTTAGATCAGTCTTCAAAGAAATTGAGGGAACTTTCCCCAAGTTAGCGAGTTTACGAAAAGTACACAATTTAAACTCATTAAGTATCTGGTATAGGACAGTCTTTGTACTTTCCGTTACTGAACCATGATTAACAACGAAATTAAACACATTGTCAGTGGGCTTCTGGTTAAATTTTAACGAGTTCCCTACTTTATAGTAAATAACAGAATCATGTTCCGAAAAGTTTCGTCCTATTAGCACATCATGGGAAAATGAATAATGGTCTATACCGTATATCTTGCTGCCCTTAGTTTCGTCTACAGTAACAGAAATGTCGATGTAATCGTGAACGGTAGTACTATAACCTACGTAAACCAATAAATTTACTTCCTTTTGCATAGGAAAAATGTTGACCCAGTGCTACCGCCTTGGCCCTATGTATTACGGAGCAATCACTTCCCAAGTCAACGAAATCGACTAACGTATCTTGTATAAGAACGTGTTTCTAAAATTTATTAGCGCATGTGCTTGTAACTAAATTTACTTGCTTCTTTATATTAGGATTTATATTCTTTGAACAAACGGCCTGAATATGGCCCACTTTATTGCATTTGTTACAAACTTTTAGCCTGCATGGACAGTTTCTACGAAAGTGTTCAGAACTACCACAAGAAAAACTGTGTTTAACATTATCGTATGTAGAATAGCATTGGGATTACCTTGTGACGGACCCTCGTGCTTTGATGAATTATTATTAACAAACATATTTTTTCGTTTGGGGGCCCCTTTGTACATTCGTGTTTGAGGCTGAACCTGTCACTGTTCTTATATTTTTATATGCATGGTCTGGCATTGAACACACTTTATTTCGCAGAAAACCCGCTAGAACATTAACATTGCTTATGTTGACTGCTTCTACTGCCGACAATATTTACATCTCCTATAGCACCAATAATTAAGGAAATTGTATCTGATTCGGTAAATTGTAGGTTCAAATCTGATATCTTTGCAAGATGCTTAAAATTAAACTCTTATAAACTGTGGCCTACTGCCGGTTTGTGTACTAGAAGGTGTTGCAATAGATTTAAACATATTCCTTTTTGTAACGAACGTGTTTTATATTAAATTTTTCCATTCGCACATATTGCGACCAACCAACCTCATCTCTAACAATATTTTGATAAAATATGTGTCGTCCCTCGAAGTTTATTAAGGGCTTGAAATATGATGTTTCGTTCGCTCCAGTTATATAACCTGCGCAAATGTTCAATGACCTCTAGCCACCTGTCTACGTTGACTGCGGGATCGAATTCCGGGAGCACAATGGAATTACGTAAGAACATATCTTTTGCATACTACTTACCCCAACTGGATCTCCTATATTAATACAAGAACCTGGCCTCGTAGGAGGTGTATAGGACCGAATACGTCTTTTTTTCTTAGCAGAATAAACTGCAACGTCGTTACCAGATGAGTTAGTAGAATTACTTCAACTTGAACTAAATGATGTAGACTTGCTATCAGATGGTTTTGCTTTTTCCTCCAAACGCCCCATTGTGGGATGATTCTGCCATGTCTGATGTTGTCTGGGACTGCAACTCGTCAACACACAGGTAGCTCGATCAATAATTTATTAAACATTGTTTATTATTTGCAAATAACTAATCACAAGTCATCTTGGCTACCCAGGATATACAACAATTGGTACGTCCAATGTTTTTCAGTGCACTTTATGCTTCCTCTACAATTTCCCGTCACATGTGAGAATTGTTGGCTCTTCTACATTGCGCAAGGCATATATGCAATACTTGCTATAGCCTTTTAAATGTAACGCTTTTTTAAGTGGTTACAAAGTACAACGGAATTTTTTTCGTCTTCGTGTTATTTACAGGAATATTTTTGGTTTTCAATTCATCGCGGGTTTCTTCGGTGATGGCGTCTTCGCTTAGTCGTTGTATAACAAAGACATGTTTTCTCATCACTATCTGCATAGGTATGAAATTTACAGTTGTCTTGTTCCATGTACCGAAGAAATTGTTTGTGTTCATTACAGTGTTTTGAAAATATTTGTGTTAACTGCTGTGTATTTAACAGTGTGAGTAAGGGCCGCTACACTTGTGACCACGTTCCCAATGCTCCACCCGAAGATACTGCATTGGATCTGCTGTGTATTTAACAAGGAAACATATACTAATTTTGCTGCTTATATTATCGATCAGATGTGTGTGATTTTTTACCTTGCCATAAACAACAAATGGTGACGGATGTCTAAGTTTGTGGGGTGTTTCTATACTTTTTGAAATCTAGGAGCTTAAATCTTCATTATCACTGTATGTATATCCATTTCTGATTGTCATCATCATGGTCCTTTTGTATTGGCGGAAATTTGTTGCTAACATGCATAAACTTAGCAGTCTTTCTTGGTCGCTGAAATTCATCTGAATGTGTATCATTATTTCTACTCATTTTACAGGTCTTACTAATTAGCTGACTTAAATTATTCATAAAGAAATTACTGGAATTTTACCGTCTTCAATATTCTTTAAAGTGTTTCAGATGCTAGAGTCGTTAACTGGCCCGCTCTATTGTCCGGTATTACCTGCCAGTGAAGTAACTGTGTTTAGAGCAGGTTCGGTTGTTATAGTTTTGCTTATTAAAACTAGTACCGGCAAAATAAAACAAATGGCTATAAAAATTATGCAAGAAACTTAAAATTTATTCATAGAAAAATGCATATGTACATTATCATTTGTTTATTTGGAGCCGTGGAGGGTCCAGGTAAAGGAGATGACGACAATAAAATAGAAATTATACATACAAGGATGAAGGTCCTCGATGTAACAGTTGAAAGGAAGCTGACAAGTGTGGTTTGCTTTGTAATCTTTTTTTTTTTGGTAAATTTCTCTATAGCATTTTATCCAACCCCAAGTTCTAACAGTTGCATTAATTTTTGAAAACATACCTTAACTCGTGTACAGTGAATTTCTTTTTCACTTTTTCAGTTCGTTCTTCTTTTTCCTTTTGCAAATGCCACGTTGCCGATCTTCATCTGTTAGCTCTCCATAGGCATAATCCATTAATTCGGCAATTTCTTCCACTTTAACATACATTATGCACATGGGCGAATCCCATAACTGTTTGAATTGGTTCATCAGTTTCTTCAAGATTGTGAAGCGATTCGATATTGTTTGCGAAGCTTTATGCATTTTTCCACATGCATTGCACACACTTATCTTCAGTTTCATCCCAAGGCATAATGTAATCTAGAATACCGTACGATTTCCAAAAATTACCAAACGTTACTACATCATTTTCTGTTGTTGCTACAGTTTGAAAGAAAGTTGTGCAGAAATAATATGCATTGAACGTAGCTATAGCGTCCCGATTTATTTGCTGTAGGACAGCCATTATGTGTTTAAGAAGATGCATACCTTTACGCCTGGGCATAGATAATAAAGCTGCTGGAGGTGGACTGGAGCATTATCAACCAGGAGAATAATTTTAAAAAGAACTTTCATTTTCATATAATAATGCTGGACAGAAGGTAGGAAGCAGTTCAAAAACCAATCTTCAGATAAATGTTGTGCCATCCATGCCTTGTAATTTGCACGATAGTAAACAGGCAAGATGTTTCTACTACCATTCCTTATTGCATGTGAGTTTTCGGAGTGATAGATCATAAAAGGCTTTAATTCAGGGGCATTCCTTCCCAAAACAATGAGATCTTGTCTTTAAAACTGGACATTGTCTTAACTTCTTTGTGCATATAGGACGTTTAGGCATTTTCCCCCTAAAGCTCAGTGTTCACATTGATGTCCATTTTGGCTAGTAGCTGCCCTGTTTTGATTATTTTATCCGAGCCATCGACAAATTTTTCTGCTAGTTGCTTTCGGTACACTCATTAACTTTTTGTCAAATTAAATTTTTTTTTTAAATAATGGAACTCTTCCAAATACGACTTTACTGGCGTGGCTGGATATCCTTTCACAATTATCTGCCTTTTTCCTATTTTGTAAGTAAAATTCCATCTAAACTTAAACTCTATTAACAATAAATTATGTAAATATAAATACATGTACATTGACATTAAGAAACAACCCTAATATAACATCCACTGGCCTGGCAGTATTAAATAAATCCCTAAAGAAACTTAAACCCATTAAAAGTACTAAATTTTCACTTTTTAACTTACAATACATACCACAAATAGAGATTGCGTTAAAAATTCCGTCGCTGTATCGTAGTCCAACAGAATAATTATTTTCTGGAATATTGATTTCCTATCAAATAACTATGAACCTTTACAACTTATATTTACAATTGCGCATGTACATATTTATAAATCGTAAACAACAAAAAATGGTACTCACAGTTAAATTCTACTTCATATTAATATTAAATCAAGCACATCTCGCAACGCCATTGATTTACCTTTTTTTCTTAAATTGACATATAGGTCACCCCATTTCATCTATTTAAATTCCAACTTTTACTGGCGAGTGAAATCCGTTCATCACCCTTGTATGGAATAGTCTTGTCCGATACCCGACCGACGCGAATATAAATTCCGCGATGCACACGTACTTCAGCTTTCCGGACTATTTATCCGGAAAAGTTCAAAAACCATTCGTTACCGGTCCTTGAATTAATGGGTCTAGGATCTACCAGCTACATCTCCCCTCTTACTTAACATTTCTTTTTTAATTTACTAACTTTTGTTGAACCTTATTATTATATTTCAATATCCCTTCTTTTAAATTTCGTGCTCACACTTTGTGCATTAAATATCGATCAGATGCGCCAGTCGTCTGTCTTCAATGCATTATTTTTTAATTATGGTGATTGTAGGATGTATCAGTTCGGTTTTATGATTAATGGTTTGTTGAACCCGTGTGAATTTGTACATATAACTTTAATATGTCGGTTATTTCCTGAGTGGATCCTGCAATTTTTCTAGATTTGGTACAAAATGTGTAAAGTCACGATTTTTATTACTGTTTGTATATAATGTATTAGGTACTCTACTATTTTAGTTCTTTCATTCTAATTTAATATTTATTGAAAGCAACGTGTACACTACCAAAGCTTTTAAATATTTCAAGTCGTTTTGCTAAATACTCATTTAACTAACTGAAATTAATAACCTCATTTCTACTGTCTAATGTTTCATGAAGTAACGCATTCACGTTACAGTTTCTTAAATTTAATTTTTAAACAAACATACAAACTAACAAACTACATGCATAACTATAACAATAAAATAGACTGTTGCTCGATATTCAACAATGGCCAACCATATTCCAACTTGTCCTTGACACTATGGTTTCACAAAACTTTTTCAGTAAACAATACACGTTGTTTTTGGTTAAGTATAAACAGCAAGAAGTGTTTGATGAGATTGTTATGCTGCATGTTTGACATTTTGTAGCAGTGACCTTCTGCTCATTTAACGATGACTATTTAACACTATTATACAGAAAATGCAGTTTTAGAAAATATCCAGCTAACGAAAATTTTAACTTCAACTGTTTCACATGTTATGGGCGAATAAGCAATAAATTATTAAATGTTGGATTTGCCCAGAATGGGTGGGAATTTCGTAACAAATTGAGGATGCATCGGTTAACAGTGGTGTGGGAGTGGGTATAGAAACAAAGAAAGAAATGGAAAAAAGATCGAAATATGTAAAAATTAAATAGGTGCAGTTTCAAGCTATGTTACCAATAACACTCACTGTCTTAAATTATGGACGCCAAATCATTTTATCTAATGATAATCCCCTGGACGACGAGTATTTCAGGGAATCCTAATTGTCGCTTTCCTGTTCGAATGGAGTTCTTCTAATATTCAACATATTTCTTTAAGTAACGAAAAAAAACACTTTCAACTCATTGCGCTACCTAAATCTATTTGAGAACTATTGTCAACATTATTGATGTAAACAGGTACGTACACAGAATTGCAAAATTACAGAAATTTTCTTTTTAATTAATCATAACCATAACGATCCTATTTTATCAATTTAAAGCAGTCCTTAGCTTTTTAAATAAAATTGCAATGACCAGGTTTTGTACATCTAATAAATTTATGCTATACTTCATCCTGGTGGTGAACGTTTTATAAGTTCATCATATTTAATCGAACAAGTATCATGAACCAATGCCACAAACAAAACCAGAACAATTTGTAAATAACTCATAAACTCACAGTTAAATGCCAGTTTAAATAATTCCATTTCGCCAGGTTCAAAATCATGTTGCAAAAGAATCATTTAATATCCGACCAAGTTGCAAGAAGTTTATTTAATATCTCACAAAGTTAGTTTGGACCCAAACTGTCCAAATTTAATATCGGATCCTTGTCGATTATCAGCCAATATCACCACATTGAACGTCCGATTGCTAATTCCTAGCCAGTGGTGTTCTTCGTATATCAATGATAACCTTTCACGTTTTCTCATTTCTGGTTGCGAGTAATTAATTGTTTCTTGTCCGTTGCCTAGTCCTTTGAGGGTATGTTATTGCATTCCGTCTTAATATTGAACTTGTGTTGTGAATCACGTGAAAATTGCATGATTTTCATGTGGTTTAATCATGTTACTGTCATTTGCTTATTGTTATCTTCCGTTCTTTGTAGTTTAAATCGATACACTGAAAACTTTTTACATTGTATGGTATTTGATTAATATGTCAAGTGAGATATTTTAGAATTTTACTAAATAAGTGTCTACATTCAAGGGATTAACTACATTGTAATGATATATTATTATCTTGTCTAGGGGTTATTTTGTATTATAATTACACACGTGTTCCTGTAACGCAAATTTTGCTTAGTTCTGCTAAAGATTGTAAAAAGCTCTCCTATTTTTATGGAGTAGACTATGCATATTAATACTTCTTCTATAAGCTTTCTTAAAAACATGACCATGTTACGAAAATTTATTATTATAATTATTCTGTTTACACTACTACTAAGGTAGTTACTCATGCTTACATCTTTGTATACAATTTGGTAGCACGTAATATTGAAAACTTTTCTTTTTTGTGGTTTTGAAATAATTTGATGGGATACGTTTAACTATGTATTACTCAAAAAAATATAACTATGGTTAGGTGGTTTTAAGCTTATGTCCTGAATTCCCTCTATAGAACTAAAAGTTATTGAAATACCGTGCTCAATGGACCCTACTATTCGTGAAATCATAAGGTACATACATATTATGTTCGTTTCGGATAAATTTTCTCTCTTTTCCATCTGGTTTCTGTGTAACATAATGGGAACACGTTACACACAGTAAATACATTTTAGTAGTCATTCTGGATTGTAAAAACGCTGTATGAATTAAGTACGAGTAGCATTTGAACACCTCTCTATTTGTTGCATAATGCATATAATAAAACGAGTAAGATATTGTGTGTAAAATAATTAGAAATATTTTGGAAGTAAACTAAGTATGAAAATTATATATAAAAGTTACTCGATGTATTTTTGTAATACTTATATTAAGTCGCGCTTTATTTACATCATGAACTCGCCATATCGACTAGCTCTGCAAATAAAAAGCTATGGAAGTGTTATTGCTTACCTGCATTTGGTGTTTAATTTATGGTGGTTTCATGAGTTACCATTCACTAGATAAATAACATTCATCATTAGTATGTAATGTCGCATTATTTCTGAAACATTAAGTCTGAGTGTGCTGCCTTTTGTCTATATTATAAGAACTACACTACTGGACTTTTTATTATTAATTAAGACATAATTACTGCCGTTTTAATAAACCATTCATTATAATAGCAACTCCTGTTAATTGGTATAAGTAATAACTGCTGTAATACTGCCCTTAGGTAAACACCATATGTATGTTACCAGAAATCCAAATGAGTATTTTTGTTATTTCTAGTCTTGTTTGTTACTTAAAAAATAATTATATTTTGCTTAGAACTGCAAGTATCTATCTGACTTTTGTGATTTTAATTTAATATTGTTTTAATAAAAAATTACATTCTGACATTACGCTAATGATAAGAACTATGTGCAGTAGCAGTTAAATAAAATTGATTTCAAAATTTTATATTTATTTAGTTGAAGTATATCAGAGGGAATTTTATTTTACTGCCTTTTTTGTATTTTTACTTTCAAAATGCAGTAAAGAAAATATAAACGATGTTTTGGTGATTATTATTCTTATGGTGTAATGCTCCATCAAACAAAAATATAAGTCAAGCGTCAGAGAAGATTGTGTAAATAAAGTGAAAAATAAATTTCGTATATTTTACTTATTTTCTGAAGTTTGTATGGACGTTTTTTTTATTTATTAGCATATTGCCGGGAGAAAATTAATTTTATTAAAGTAGCCGCACTAACTCCTTATGAATAAAAAGTTTATTATTGTTTCGTCCTTAAATCCTTTATCTAAGTTATCCTTCAGCAATAAGGAACCACAGCGGTGTGTGTGTGTGTAATATAACTCGTTTTTGCGCGCATCATTTCATCAAACAAGTGACTGTTGGTGTAACTGCCTCAGGTTAACATGTGCATTTTCGAGTAGCAACAAGTTTTCGCTTGGCAGCAGTGTGTTCGTCATACAACCAGCAATTAGTAAGTGCACAATCATTTACATGCAACATTTGAATTATTAATTGCATCCAAATTCATATTTGGTGGTTCTTTATTAATCAAACATCCATTAGCAACAACTCAATAAGCTGTTTAATTAATCCACATTCAATACATTGTTGTCCTTCGATCAGATTCAGCTTTATGTTTTAATTACAGTTCATTAACTAATGAATTAAGAAGTATACAATTGAGTTTATTAAGATTCCAACGTGAATCTATACAATTCGGCGTTCGTATTTTCGCGAAATATGGTAAAATAACTGGTTTTCAATACTAGTGCATCCCTTGCATGTATGATTTATGAAAAAACCGCATTCCTTGTACCTGATATTTACAGTTAGGGAAAACAAGTTAGATATTTTTGTTTGCCGTTTCTCAAATTTACAGGTAGTGAATTGTGTTTGCTATTTGAAAGCACCTTCGCATTATTTGTTCATTTTATAAAAACCCTGCATCGTAGAATTTATTCGAAATTTTATGAGCAAAGATCTTATAAAAGCTCAGGAGTGAATTTTATTTATTCCACTCCAACACACGCATTGCACCTTTGGTTCATTTTTGTGGAGCTTGCATTAAAATAATTGTTATTTTACACTTTACACGTAGTATTGTTTCAACGCAAATGAGCTACGCATTAGAAAAATCGGTAGTCGTGGTAAAACAGACTATTGCACGTTTGAAAGTTTTTGAAGCCTTATCTAACAATATCGATGAATTGCAGAATCGGCTCAAGTTCACCGCCGTGTTTAAAATTGCATCAAAATTATATGACAAATTTGAGTCAGTTAGCCGCACCACTAATTATTTATTATAATTTTTTTTTTATTGCCCAACAGTAATAACCATTTACAGGACAAAAATATAGAACAAACAAATTATATACACATGTGACCTACAGACTAAAGTTTAAATATACAAACATACATCAACATTATCTTTATATATAACAGAATCTAAAGCAGTGTTATTTATATCTATTTGAGGACTTAATCTGTTAAAATTTTTACACATTACATTTATGGGTGCTTTTTTGCCTATATTAGTTCTACTAGTAGCAATCTTAAATGTTTCTATGTATCTTGCTTCTAGCCTAGGTACGTTAAATGGTATTTGCGATAACAAACCTGCACAATCTATTTGATTGTGTAACAATTTATATAAAAAACAGACTAGTTGATGAATCATCTGAGAATTGGATGGACTTTTGTAATTATATATTTGAAATCGACTTATTATTTTGCCAATTAGAGGCTGTTCACATTAGCATCAGTGATGTTCCGCAAAATCAAGATTTGCAAAGTCCAATCCAGACTCAGATGGTGGAAACGCAAGTGACAATGTCACGTCTCAATTCGGTTGAATCAGTAGCGTTTGAAGTGTCAATTCCTAGCAATAATATAAGGTTACCAAAAATTGAATTGGCTCGTTTTGCACGTGAGCTTAACGAGTGGCCTACCTATATAGATTTATTTAATGCACTCATACACAATAATGACAGTTTATCGCCCATGGCTAAATTCCAATATTTGATCTCATCGCTTTCAAAAAGCATTTGTCTATTGTCAAGCACTTGCCTTTGACTTCTGATAATTATTTCATAGCGTATAATACGCTTTTGTGTAGATATCAGAATGAACGTGTCTTAGCTACCATGTATTGGCAATCAATTTTTAACGCACCAAAATGCAACAATGATTCAGTTCAATCATTATAAAATTTATGAAACACTTTCAATGAAAACTTAACTGCACTTCTGTAGTACCAAGACATAAATCTTTGGGAATTCACACTTTTTAATTGGATGCAAAGAATAGACAAAATTCGCAAATATGAAATTTTTTATTTTTGAAGATTTGAAACAATTTTTAACAAATGTCGTGCATTAGAAAATAATTCGTTGGCTAGTGTTTCCAACACATCTACTATCGCAAGCAAACCTTCACATAGGTCAAATATTAAGGATCGTCCGCGAGTATTTTTAGCTTCTACTGAAAGTGAAGCACCAAAACCAAGATGTGCCCCAACACATTCACTTTATAAATGTGTCTTTTTTACAATTGCCAGCGACTGCACGCTTTAATGTTGTAAAATCAGCAACATGTTTCTGCATCAATTGCCTTAAATTATCTTAGTTCGTCACATTTGTTAAATTCATGCAAGTCGACGTCTGCTTGTAGGCATTGTTCGTCTAAACATAATTCGTTATTACATTTTTCGAACGTTGCTCCCAGTGCACCTCCCGCAGCGAATGCTACAGGGCAACCCTCTTTGCAAGCTGCACAATTTTCCATGTCTTCGACTGGAGACTTAAACAATTTGTTATGCTAATCACACAGTTTTGATAGCTACTGTTGTTTTTGAGGTCAAAGATAAACGAACTAATTTTCAACTTGTAAGAGCAATTTGTGACTCTGCAAGTCAATCAAACTTCATGACTAATCGTTGCCGCAAAGGTATAGGACTGCCTCTTCAGCAAACTTCCGCACCTATTAAAGGTTTAGGTCAAGTTGCTGTAGGTTCTTCACATGGAACCATACAATTTCAAATTCGCCCGGTGAAATCGTCAGATTTTTCACTAACATTTTCCGCAATGGTTGTACCTAACATTTGTTTAGACTTATCAAGTTTCCCTCTGTCTACGTATTAATCGTTTTCTAATTTGAAACTCGCAGATCCACAATGGTTTTTGCCGGATTCAATTGACGTATTATTAGGGGCAGATGTTTTCGCACTTATTGTAAAAGATGGTTTCATTCCTGGCGATAGTGTTCATCCAGCAGGTATAAATACTGTATTTGGTTATGCTTTATTAGGCACAGCTTCCGCACCCGCACCAGTTCATTCATTTTTCGTATCAACAGAATCGATCTTGATGATACATTAAAGAAATTCTGCAATTTGGAAGAAATTCCTTCGTAATTAAACATTTCTTCTGACGATCAACGAGCACAGGATTTATTTGACACGCATTTTCGTGAACCGTCAGGTCGCTTTGGTATTCGGCTACCTTTCAAGGATCGCAAGAATCTTCCCATGTTTGAGGGTTCTTTAGACATAGCCGATCGCAGATTATTATCTCTTGAACGCAGGTTGGCCAGTCAATCTATTGTCCGCAATATATATGTTGATTTTATGAGTGATTATCTCAAGTTTGTATTGATTTTAATAATTGCACCGGACTAAATACTCATTGGGTACTTTTGCATCGAAAATAAAGGATGGAACGGTTTTATTATTTATTGTGACAAAAAATATCAATCTGGAATTGCTGGCTTACCTACTTAATTTTACTTATAACTAATTCAACCCTCGTTATTCAGGCGTGTTTAACTGGATATCGTAAATTGATTAGTGAGGCTGTCGGTTCTTCTTTGATAATTATACATAAATAGCAGTAACAATGATTACTGCTCGAATTCTTGAACCTTGTGTAGTTCTTCTCGAGAATAAAAATACAATCATTACATTCCGTCTGAAGTACGGAGCCGACTGCCGCTTTCTGTCTTGAACCAACCCCACATTCTAACAAGCTCCCCACTCCACCCCAAGCGGGAAACCAACACATCACCCGTTCACTTAAAATTCCAATAGTAGAAACCACTACACAGCTCCCCAAAAGTTTTAAACTGAAGATTGCGTCAAGTCAGCTGAAGGTTAAAACTTTTCAACACTTACTTATATTTTAACAATTCTGATCTCCAGAAAGCATACCAAATCAAAGTTACTCTCCTTGTTACTTAAAATAATAATGGAGTTGTTATAAACTCTTAACTAATTGCACTAACTTATGACAAACCAAACATAAAGCCAGCATAAACCTGTTTTACAATAAACGTACATAAATTCTTACAACAAAGATGCGTTTATAGCAAACATAAATTTAAAATCAGACATACATGAAAAGTAAACCAGCTTTTTTTTTCAAATTCAATATTCTAATACATAATAAAAGTTACTTATCTAAAATTTCAAACTCAAGAAAAGAAACAAACATTTATAAGGCAAACAAATTACATTCTTACATCATCAGGTTTCTTATAGGGTATCAAATTTACAATGTTTTGAATATTCATGGGCAAACCAGACTTGTCATCAACAATTTCATAGGAATTTGGAGCTACCACTCTAGTAATAGTTCCTGGACCTTTGTATAAAAGGAAAAACTTTTTAATTACATTATCTTCATGTGACGACAAATCATGCATTTTGATAAGGACTTTATCACCTACTTTAAATGTAATAATCTTATGTTTCTTGTCATGTTTGTATTTTCGCTTTTCTGCCTTAGTCTTTAATTTTTCCCCTACTAACTGGATAATGCTATCTTTATTTAATACATTTTGTGGCAATTTCAAATTTTTCAACATTGCACTCATACCAGGACCATATTGAATATCATTAGGTGTAAAACCAGTATTAATATGAACGACGCCGTTCAACCAATCCTGAATCATTTTAATTTTTATTGCCCAACTTTGATGTTGGTTATGACAAAACGCTCTCAATAGTCTGCCTATTTCTTTGTTTGCACGTTCGACCATATTACCAGCTGGAAAATAAGTGGACGTGTGTAATAATTTTATTCCTTTCCCCCATCAACGTATTTAGGTAAATTTTGCTTGAGAATTGACTCCCATTATCGCTTAAGACACTACATGGCAACCCAAATTTATCAAACCATTGATTTAAACACTGTAATATAGCTTTTGAAGTAGCTCTTTTTAATGGAAATAACTGAACATATTTGCTAAAAACATCCAAAATTACAAATAACTGAGTAGTCCCACCCCACGAAATAGGCAAAGGTCCAATAAGATCTATACTTAACATTTCATTAGGTTTTTCTGTTACAACACTATACATTTCCCCATGACTTCGAACTGTCGCCTTTGATTTTTGGCATAGGTCACAGTGGGACGTAAACTTTCGGAATAACTCCTTAGCTTTCGGATAATAAAAATCTTTACTAAAAGTTAAATAACCTTTACTAACACCAAAACGACCCTGTTCCTCATTAATATATTTGATTAAAGATTGTATTTGTTCCTTTGGAACTACAAGTTTGTAACCCGGTTCCCTGAGTGATCCCTTTTTCAACAACATTCCTTCATATATTTCAAACCATTTGAATTTTTGAGGAATTTCGTCCCTGCCTTTTCTAGTTCTGTTTTAATTTTTGAACAAAACTTATCAGAATTTTGTGTGCTACAAACAAAATTTCTGTTTTTAAAGAAATTCATCTTTACCGTATTTATTTCTAATTTGTCATTCGAAGACTTGTCAATGAGCAAGTCGTTTCCCTCAGGATATCTAGATAAACTATCAGCAATATAGTCGTCTCTGCCTCGACAATATTCAAATGTAATGTTAAATTCTTGGATACAAAGCATCCATCTACGCATGCAATTATTTACAAACCTACATCTGTCGAGAAAACTCAAAGGTCTTTGATCAGAACGTAATATAATTTTTCTCCCTAAAATTAATATTTTCCAGTGGTTCAAGGACGCAATTACCGCTAAAAGCTCCTTTTCACAAACTGAATATCTTATTTCAGCACCTTTCAAAGCTCTACTATAATAAGAAAGAACAAGAATTTCATTATTACTTGTTAATTGATACAGACATGCTCCAATGGCATACCCGCTAGCATCTGTATGAATATAAAATTCTTTCGAAGCCTCTGGGTGATTTAATGCTACAACCTTAGCAAAATCTTGTTTAACAGACTCAAATGCCATTTGCTCAACTGCTCCCCAATGCCATTTTACATTTTTACTTAATAGTTTATTTAAAGGAATCATGTTCCGCAAAATTTTTGACAAAACGACTGTCATATTGAACTAACCCACAGAAAGCTCTCAAGGTCCTAACATTTATAGGGGTATTAAATTCCTGAATTATTTGGATTCTACCTGGATCCATTTCAAACTTATTTGGGGTAACATAATGTCCTTGTATGTTTGTTGTGGTTTGTTTAGCATTCTTCTTAATCTTCTCTGGGAATGAAACCACTCATAGTTTTTTAATTTTTAAATTCGAAAGAATTTTATATTCATACAGATGCTAGCGGGTATGCCATTGGAGCATGTCTGTATCAATTAACAAGTAATAATGAAATAAAATAGATTTTAAAAACTATGAGTGGTTTCATTCCCAGAGAAGATTAAGAAGAATAACATAATGTCCCACAAACTGTAATTTGTTCTTAGCAAATGCACATTTTCTTAATTTTATAGTAACATTTGCATTTCTAAATTTTTCAAAAACAATTTCCAGGTGTTCAAAATGAGTTTCAATGCTTGGAGATGTTATTAAAATGTCGTCTACGTATGGCATGACGAAATTAAGACCTTCCTCGCCTAAGACACAATGCAAAGCTCTCAAGAATCCTGCTACACTTGTGACAAGACCGAACGGCATTCTTTTAAAGACATATGTTTGTTGATTAAACGAAAATCCTAAGTACTTTTGATGTTCCGTTAACACCTCCACTTGCCAATATGACGATGTTAAATCTAATACTGAAGAGATCTGACCAGGCCTAAATTTGTAAAATATTTCCATAGGGTTAATTGGGATAACATGATCCTTTTCAACTCTTTTATTTAAATAACGGCAATCCACACATACACGCAATGACCCATCATTCTTCTTAACAACCACAAGTGGAGAAACGTATTCGGTTTGTCGCTTTTCCACAATCCCTAAGTGTACCATTTCATCAATTTGTTTCTTCACCTCATCATAATAAACAAACGGAATAGGATACGGATTGATATAAAAGGGCGTATCATCTTTTACAATAATTGGATGCCGATAACCTTTAATTTTTCCTGGTAATTCAGAAAAAATATCTTTAAATTTGTCTAATAAACACATTAACTGTTGTTGTTGCGCCTCGTTTAAAAGTTCACTTTTGTGACAAATTTCTGAAATAATTTCCTGTGATAACTTTGTACTTTTATTACTATCATTTTCTTCACCCTCCTTACTAATCAATTTCACCTCGTCGCAATTATTGTATATAACCTCATTCAATTCCGCACTTGCTCCCCCAGATTCAAAACTCATACAAAATGGTATATCGTTTAATTTACCTCTGAGAATCTTTATTTTAAAATCAATACATACCTTATTTTCATGTAGCCAATCGCACCCCAAAATATTTCGACAAAGGCGTGGAACCATTAAACAAACAAACTCAAAACTAGTGCCATTTAAAACCACTCTGATACCCACTTGGTGTTTAATTTTTAACGGTTCAGATTTAAATGCCCCAGAGAGTGAAACATCGCTAACTGGGAAAATTGGTACTAACTTACTCAACTTTTTGATTTCAAGAAAGAATTTCTGTGAAATACAACTAACGCAGCTACCGCTATCAATCAAAACATCTGACTCAATATTCTCGATTTTTCTTTTCAAAATAGGCATATTTCTTTTTACCGGCTCCCCGTCATTATCGGCTATCACCTCAGATTTATTATCTTGTAATTTATAATCAAGCTCTGCATTTATTTGAACTAATTTAACACTACCTTTACAACTATCATTTAATCCATCCGTTTGACCACTGCATTTTTCTGTTATCCCTAATACACTTTTATCGTCCAAAATGTGACAGTCTACTTTATTATTTTCATTCAGAGGCATTGTCAATTTAATATGATTCACGGAATGTTGACTGCGTCTCGCATCATTATCACGTAGGTCATGCATTCCAGTTCCACGACTTTGATTTCCG
Source organism: Platerodrilus igneus (assembly GCA_036346225.1). NCBI lineage: Eukaryota > Metazoa > Arthropoda > Insecta > Coleoptera > Lycidae > Platerodrilus > Platerodrilus igneus. The sequence goes on along the minus strand of JARFIW010000170.1, from coordinate 13,185,012 downwards.
GATTCATTGGGAGGATTATTATTATTTTGCGTTCTGTCTGGATTATTGCTGCTATATTCATTATGCCTACTAAATCTTGGGGTGTACTCGTGACGTCTTAAATTATCCTGAAAATCGTGGCCATTGCCATTTACACGTGATCCATAACCATAATTGTTATTCTTAAAATTAGACTCACGGTTGTAGTTTGAATATCAATTTGCTTTCATAATTATTTACAACCCCGGACGCTCGTGAACCAGTAATCCCCATATAACTGTCTACTTTATTCAAATACTCGACCGCCTCATCTCTCGACCTGCACATCGCTAACCCCATTTTAATTTCGGGTGAAAAATGTTCAGATATGCTACTTAAAATTTGTGTTTGAGTAAGTGGTGGTCTAAAGTACGAAGCTTCCATCGCTAACTTTTGAAAATACTCGGGCCACTTTGGTACCTACCCAACCTAAACTTTCTCAATGCATCTCTTTCTATATCGGTATTCCAATATTTAGCTAGGAATAACTCGGAAAATTCATCAAAATTGGTAAATTTATATTCATTCCATTCTGCCCAGGTTACAGCCGCCCCTGCTAATGCCCTTACTGGAAAACTAACCCATTTGTTTTGTGGAACCTCTGCTTCCTCTAAGCATTTAATTAATTTTCTAATAAATGCAACAGGGTGCATATTTCCTGTTGGGTTAAATTTAATAGTTGGCCCTAAAGAATTCTGCCATAATGTAAAGTAATTCAAACTTGAACTATCATCATATCCCTTTTTAATTTTACATTCTTTAGCATCTAGACCCATGTGCATTTTTTCTTTATTTCCTACCTGCAAAACTTTCTTATAGGGTTCACTTTCAGGTTTAACCACATTTTCAATCCTATTAGTTTGAATTTCCCCTCCTAACATTTTTAAAATAGTTTGCTGCATTACATCCTGCCTTTGACCTTGCTGTTGAATATTCTGATTTTGTATCTGTATCTGTTGAAGCATATTTTGATTTTGAACGTTTATTTGTTGTCTTATAAAATTCAAATTATCTGCTTGTTGTTCCCTCATTTCTTGCATGTTTTTACCAAATGATGCCAATAATGTATCCAAATCCCCTTCTGTATTAATCCCTACTACAGGGGTAACGTTTCCCCTCTCAATAACCCCTCCATTTACTTCGCACTCTCTACTTATTGCGTTATTCAAATCACTAAAGGAATTTTCCACTGAATTTTCCCCATTTAAGTTAAGAAATACATCATTCAATATTACACTATTATTGTCATTCATCATTTTAAATATTTACCAAATACTTAATGTAATCAGTTAAACATAAACAAAATTTATTCTTAATTTCAAAGTCCCTTATATTACAATACCTACCTGGTTTTAACATTCCCACCAAAATACAAGTTGACCTTGCTATGGGAACCCTTAAAACCAACTGGTAACTTGCTCTGTAGATCTATTATATTTTATAAATAGAATAACTGGATATTTTTCAGGATTTCGGTTGAACAACCTCGCTCCTATTGTATTCTCCTATACTTTAACAGTAAAAATTAATGCATTTTATCCACTTCCATCCTTTTAATTTTCGTGCCCCACCCTTGGGCCCATTGTATTGATTTTAATAATTGCACCGGACTAAATACTCATTGGGTACTTTTGCATCGAAAATAAAGGATGGAACGGTTTTATTATTTATTATGACAAAAAATATCAATCTGGAATTGCTGGCTTACCTACTTAATTTTACTTATAACTAATTCAACCCTGGTTATTCTTGCGTGTTTAACTGGATATCGTAAATTGATTAGTGAGGCTGTCGGTTCTTCTTTGATAATTATACATAAATAGCAGTAACAATGATTACTGCTCGAATTCTTGAACCTTGTATAGTTCTTCTCGAAAATAAAAATACAATCATTACATTCCGCCTGAAGTACGGAGCCGACTGCCGCTTTCTGTCTTGAACCAACCCCACATTCTAACAATCTCCCCACTCCACCCCAAGCGGGAAACCAACACATCACCCGTTCACTTAAAATTCCAATAGTAGAAACCACTACAAGTTCGGACATATGTCAAAAATGTTGGATACATCGGATCCAAATTCATATTTTATTCTGCATCATTGTGTTTTCAAAACAAATGGTACAAAAGGTATTCGTGTGGTCTTTGATGCATTAGCAAAGGCACAAAACAATGTTTCCCTAAATGATTGCATACTTAGTGGAGCCAAATTTCAAGCAGACATTGCTGAAATTTTACTTATTTTTCGTACTTACTTTTTTGTTTTCACATGTGACATCCCTCAATACGGTGACGTATGGGGTTACTTGTAGCCCTTTTGTTGCCTTCTTCAATTGGCGAATGAAGGTAGACATGAATTTCCACTTGCTTCGCAAGCACTTCAATCACATTTGTATGCCAATGACCTAGTCTGTGGTGGCCGAGATCTTTCAGCGGTTTTGGAATTACGCAATCAGCTTATTACCTTGTTACAGTCAGCTTGTTTCGAGTTACGCAAATGGACAGCTAATAATAACACAATTTTAGAAGGCATTCCATCAGAACTTATTCAGTCAAATCATTTGAACTTTGATAGTGATTCAATTGTCAAGATTCTAGACCTCCAATGGCATTCTAATTTAGACATATTTTTTTGAAGTCACATCAGTTGACTCCCCTTGTACAAAGCGAACCATTCTTTCAGAGGTGGCCCATATATATGACCCCTTAGGTTTTTAGCTCCTTTAACATTTTTCGCCAAACATTTTATTCAGTATCTTTGGGCGTTAGGCTTAGATTGGGACTCTACACCTCTGGAAAATGTTTGCACGCAATGGAAAAAATATTCTGTTTTGCAATTGTCTAAAATCAGCATACATAGATGTTTGAGACCTACTTCATTTTCTCTTTGTCAACTTCACGCATTTTGCGATGCCTAAGAACTAGGCTATTCGGCAGTCATTTATTTTAGATTTATAGATCATCAAGGAAAGGGTGTCTATTTCTTTTGTCATAGCCAAGTCTAAAGTCGCACCGCTCAAACGCAACTCTATTCCTTGTTTAGAGTTATGCGCCGCAGTACTACTTTCAGATGTAGTAGATTTTTTTGCACAAATCTATCGACATTATTTACATATTGATGAAATCTTCGCATGTAGTGATTCCACAGTCGCCTTATCATGGATTTGTTCTTCGCCACACAGGTGGAAGACTTTTGTAGCCAATAGGATGACTCATATTCAGGAAAGGGTTTTTCCGGTTTGTTGGCATCATATTCGTTCAGCTGACAACTCAGCAAACCCAACGACCAGAGGTTTATTACCTCAAGAGCTTATCGCGTGCTCCTTATGGTGGGCGGGGCCTTCGTGGCTTCAATTGTCGCCCGATTTATAGCCTTTTGCAACATCTTTTGCTTCTTTGTCGATTGATATCACTAGAGAAGAAAGAATTTTAACTTGTTTCAGAAGTGTTGTCGTCAATCATCGACTCGCTTCTCAATCGATTTTCTTCACTTCACAAAATTCAACACATTTTAGAGTATTGTTTTCATTTTAATAATAATCTTCGTAAGACTCCCAAATTTTCCGGTGCTTTAGTGGATTATGAACAATATCAAGTTTTAGTGTACATTGTCAAAAATACGCAATCTTCCGCATTTAAAACTGAAATCGAACGCATCAAAAGGGAACTCCCATGTTCAAACAAATTCAAAAACTTTCTCCTTTTTTGGATAAGCATGGAATACTTCATGTTGGTGGTCGATTGTCCTATTCATCCCTGCTGTTTGAAACTAAACATCCTGCACTTCTCCGCAGCAAGCACCGCTTATCAGAACTTTTGATTCTTCAAACTCATCATGATCATTTACAAGCTGGAATCAATACTACAATGTATTTTGGAGGATACTATCATAGGACTATTACAAATAAACCGATATTTCGTACCCAAGAAAAATGCTTGCTGGTTCGTTCTGCAAAATAAGAAATGTGTTCTTGCGAAATTGTAATATATTGAACATAACGAATCTTCATATAAACAAATAATAATGAATTGGTAACTTAGAATTGCGAATTATATACACTTTACATTTTTACGTAGACAAAACAACTTAGGTTACATTTTTACAACCGCACTTGTCCAACGTTCAATCGGAAGTGTTCTCTCGAGGGAGGAGAGAAACAGAAAACCATGCATTTAAACAGGTAAAAATCGATACTGTCTTTGTTCAAAAGCAAGGTTACCACTACTTGAAAATTAAGCGGCACAATTTGAATTTATGAATACCGGAATTTGTACCAACCTAACAATTTAATTGAACAAAAATGTCGAATTTTGTCCGCAAAGTGTTCGATTGGGTATTACTTATCAAAATGTAATCATTGTTTTCATTTACGTCCAACCGCATTTGTTCTCGCAAAGGGTGGCTTACCTTATACACGAGTTACAGAAGTTAAGTCCTTTAGTGTAGTCGCAGTCGACTATGGTGGACCTTTTTCCATTCTTTTGTCAAGTCAACGTGGGTCTAGAACTCAAAAGGCCTACATATGTATTTTTGTTTGCCTTGCAGTCCAGGCTCTTCACAAGTAGCTTACAAATTATCAGCATCGTTTCGTTTTACGCCGTGGTCGCTGTTCTCAGATCATCAGTGACAATGGCACTAACTTCGTCAGAGCCAACAAAGAGCTCATTTCGCATATGAAAAACGCCGTAGAGTGTGAAGTAATTGCTTGAAGTTTTCATCCCTCTTCCACACCTCACTTTTCTGGACTGGTAGAGAGCGGTATCAAGTCTGTCAAAACATCTCCGTCGTGTTATAGGCATGCAAATCCTTACATACGAGAAATTCAATACTGTTTGCATTCAGGTTGAGATATTGCTCAACTCGCGTCCTCTATGTTGCATATCAACAGATCCAAATAACCTTAGTGCTCTTTCACCTGGATATTTTTTAATGTCCGAGCCAGTGACTGCACCTCCGTATGCAGATTTGAACCATTTAAAACTCTCTAGATTAACTAGGTGGCAGTTAATCCAGCACCTAGATCATGATTTTTGGAAGGGTTGGCACAATGAATATCTCCATAATTTATACCAACATAGCAAATGCGATAAAACCCGTAATCTCGAATCGTGAAATATTCGCACCTTGGTGCTCATAAAGGAGGACAATATTACCCCCTTGCAGTGGAAACTGGGTAGAATTGTCGCCCTACACCCCGGTCGTGAACATTGCACATGTTGCGACCGTTCGCACCTCTTCAGACCAATGGTAAAGCTTTGCGCTTTGCCTACACAATAATCCATTAGTTTTAATTTTGTATATATGTATTACTTGCACACACTGCAATTTATATAAACTTAGTTTTTTTTTCTTTTTACATATAGGTACATATAGTTCATATTATTGTTTGGAAATTATCCATTTTTTGGTAATTTCGGTAGGCGGTATGTTTTGTCCTTAAACACTTTACCTAAGTTATCTTTCAACAATAAGGAACCACAGTGGTGAGTGCGTAATAGTAACTCGTTTTTGTGCGCATCATTTCATCATGCAAGTAACTGTTCATGTAACTGCCGTCGAGTTAACATGTGCATTTTCGAGTAGCAAGTTTTCGCTTGGCAGTAGTGTGTTCGTCATAGAACCAGCAATCGGTTAGTGCAAAATCATTTACATGCAACATTTTGAATTATTAATTACAACCAAAGTCATATTTGGTGGTCCTTTATTAATCAAACATCCATTAGCAACCCTCAATAAGCTCCTTAATTAATCCGCATTCAATACAATTATAATGATCATTAGTTCAGTCCTGGAAGTGGTTAGACATGCATCACCATGTTTCCTATTCTGAGCTAACCTATGCATTACCCCGAAATTCCCACAGCCTATAACTTTCACTATATTTATTTATTTATTTACATCTTCTACAGGTTGTGAAGATAGTCTAACCTAGGTCTACCTATACCTCTCTTTTTTCCTTTCTGTGTTTCTAATATATCCCGCACTATTCCCTCATACCTTAGAACAAATCCTATCATACTATCTCACATATTTTTCAGTTTTCCACATACCGTGAGATGAGGTGACATGAATACAGTTTTTAACTTTGAACTTACAGTTATTTTATTATGATAGTTACGAGTTTCTTTAAATGGATGCAGTGTTAGACATAAATTCTACTATTTATTACATTACTTAAATTTAAAAAAAAATTTATTTAATTTTTCAAATCACCCCAAGTGCTGGTGACTTGAAATAGTTACATTTTTAAAATTTTTTAGTAGTAGAGGCAAATCACTTTGAGAACTCAGAGCATTTGACAGTTTGTGCAGAAATGTTGTGGCGTAATGTAAATATGTTTGGAAGAGGTATGTGGAAGAGCCCCACCTGTTGACAGTGCCTGTGTAAAGTCTATATAAGTTTCTGTCGCAGAATTTAGGCGTAAGAGCAGCCAGCTAGCTCGAGTCATGGGCTCTGCAGTGAACAAGAGAAAAAGGGAATGTTCTTTAATTAAACTTTAAGAAGAACTCGGAGCATTTGACAGATTGCACAGAAATGTAGTGGTGTTGTAATGTAAATATGTTTGGAAGAGGTATTTGGAACAAATAATAGCCCCACCTGTTGACGGTGCCTGTGTAAAGTCTATATAAGTTTTTATTTTTGTTGCAGAATTTAGGCGCAAAGGCAGTCAGACCAATGTAACCGGACTGTTGTGTTACTTATTATCGATTGTATTAGCATGCACTACTAGCATATTAGATGTCCTGATTTACAATATTATCATGCAAATGGATGTGGTTCTAGTTGATAATAAAGCTATAATAATGCTGTTACTTAAATAATCTTTTCAACACTAATTCTATCATTTGTTCCTGCCATTGAATTATGTGCTTCAATTCCATTCTCTCTTCCATTTCTAAATTTAATCGTTGTTCTTGTACCTGAAAATTTTCTCTTTAAATTGGTATCGTCTTGCCATTCTTACTTCAGCCAATGATTGTTGACGTTCTTGTAGATAAACTTTCCTTTCTTCCAATCCCAACTTGCGTTCTTCAAGTTCCAATTCTGCTTGTTTCATTTGTTGCTGGCTTTTACAATACGCTTCCAAATAAGCTAATCCCTATTTTTGTGAGCTGATCTTTCGGTTTCATGATTGAACAGGCCCTAAACAGATAAGTACATATTCAACAATTATGATACAAATGTAAGTATGATACTAAAGAAATTACAATGAGAAATTAAAACACCTAAAATAGTGCGAGATTTAAAGGTTACTACGGCTTCAGAAGAATAAGCTTCTTCAGATAGTGGCATGTTCTTGTGCCATGCAGTTATGTTATCGTTACAGTTAACATCTAAAAAAAGACCCTTGGAATATTGTGTATAAATGTATATTTTAAAACATACCATTGTCTTCATAAACCTTGGCTGAAGTAGTAATAAGTTGTGAAAATGTCTCTTAAAAATCAGTTATCCAATTCAATACAAACTAATTACGTAGCTGCTACTTTTACTTACATGCATCATCGTGGCTGATGGTTTCATTGTAGACAAGAATATTGAGTCATTTATTCCACTCGTCTTCTACGCATTTTCTTGTCCCTGCTATTGACTTGTTATATCTTTTTTCTTTCGTAAACTCTTTCATCAAAACAGAAATATTTTGGCACTGTACGTCTGTTAACTCTTCTTCAATGCCAGATACATAGAGAACAATAGTTAAAATTTTACGATTCTTAGAACCAATATTCTTTCTTGTTTTTTAATATTTTCGTTTTATCTAGCCACATTTTGATTAATATCTTTGTAAACGATCTTTCAAAGTCCGAATTGTAAAATTTTTATTAGTAATTAATTGTTCATGCTCTTTCACAACTTCTCACAAAGCAGGAGCACTAAATGGGTTTTAACCTAAAAGTTCCTTTAAAAGAATTAAATCATCATGATCAGAAAATCGTAGTCATTTTTTCGTCAATTCCATTGTTTCAAATTTTAACCAACTGTATTATATAACAACTAATAGTTATAATGTATTCGGTTGGGCCTGCACTGGGTCGGAGCAAGTGCACTCTGAACACGCCCCGAGTGGTCGGTGCGCAGTCGCGCAATTCTAGGTCAAACAGCTGTCAAATGGCTGTTTTTTTGTGTTAATCGCAAATATAAATCTTAAAACGTATGTAATGGCTGTGGAATTTATGTATGACCAGATGGGTAACTGCAGTATTACAGAGGATGGTAAATACGTATGTAAAATGATAAAAACTAATGGTATGTTAAAATGCCTACTGTTTGTAAGGAGACACTAATAAACTATTGTTTTAGGCGATGAAACTTTAATGACTATAGCTAAAGAAGCTCTAATTACTGCTAATATTCTGGAAGAGGAGTCATTAGTGGAGCAGCCACAACCCTCCACGTCAACACAATAGGTTGTAGTGGAACGTTGCAGAATCCAAACTTCTTCTGGATAAATAGGAAGAATCGCTTAGTCAGGTTGGCCCTATGAAACGTTTTAAAACAAAAAAAAACTAATGTGGGATCACATTGCATGCTCTTTAAAAGAAACGTTAAATGTAGAGCGTAGTGGTATGCAGTGTGAAAACCGCTACAAAACCATATTAAAAGGAAAAAAAATAGCCACCATAACTAACTCAACGTCAGGTTCATCTAGGGAGACTGTAGAATATGAGGATGAATTGAGAAAAATATCAAAAATCGATGATAGTATCCAACCAGAGGTGTTACGCAGTGCTAACAAGGTAACCATGCAAAAAACACCTACCAAAAAAAAGGAAGCATGCAGCTAAGCTGTCGAATATCTTGTTACAAATTCAGAAGAATAAAGAGGCAAATAAAGATAAACACCATAATGAAAAAATGGAGCTCTTACGACAATTTTTATCATTACAAACAAAAAATAATTGTAATTTAGAAGCTGAGTGATTTAATTATTAGTTACATTTTTAATTAAATATGAAATAAATTGAAAATTAAGTAATGTGTTACAGTTAATATAGATATAAATAGTACATTTTTAAAAGTATATTACATGTTCACAAGTTCACATAAATAGTTTCTTTTTATTTCTCCTTCTTGTCTTGCTCTTACATCATCATCCGGTTGGTGTAAATTATCATCCAATTCTGTATTGTTGTATTCCTCATTCCACTCATCATTAGCATTAATGCATACATTATGTAATACACAACAAGCTATAATAAATTTAGATGTTGTGTCCACTAACTCGAAATCTGTTCGGATTAACTGCCGAAATCTCTGTTTTAATAAACCAAATGCATTTTCAATTTTAACCCTCGTTGTAGCCAATTTTTTATTAAAACGTTGTTGTTCAGGTGTTAGATTCCCGTAATCTCTATATGGTGTTATTAACCACTTGCGTAATGGATATGCCGCATCTCCATATAAATAAAACTCGTCACCGCAAATGTGTTGGATGGTTTGGCTTATATGCGACAACTTGAAAACTCGTGCATCATGTATCTTACTAGAAATTCCAGTAAAAACATCCAAAAATTATTTATTAGCATTACAAATGGCCTGTAATTTGACTTATTTAACAAGTTTAAAGATTTATTTGCAACTTGCCTGTAGGGTTAGTGACGGTAAATCATGCCGATTTACATATGTGGATTTTCGAATGGGAATAAACGTTCCGTCTATGGTTCCAATTACACCAGGAAGGCGAGCAATCTAAAGTACATTTTGAATGTGGTTATTGTAGGTAAATGTTGATAAAATACAAACCTTTTCAAAGCACTTGCTTATTTCTATTTTTCCCTCATGGCTGCTTGGGAATGTTATTACGTTTGGAGCGATTGACATAAAGTAATTTAACACCCGATTAAAACAAGCATAGAAAGTAGATTCTGCCATTCCAAATCTACTGGCTACATCACGCATGCAGCATTTATTTCCAGCAAACCTAAAACTTTACACCTAGAAAATTTAAAATATAAAGTTTACAAAATTACCATAAAAACGAAAGCATATGAGTTTCAGGGGACCGGTATCTTGCCACCATGGTGTGTATCTTGTGGATAATGAGGCGAAGTTTTATAGTTCTCAATTATGCTTTCCAACGTTTCTCTATTCATGCGAAATTGCTTACGAAACTGCAAAAATTGAGACATAAATAGTTGTTTTATTAAAGTGCAATGTAAATTTAGTAACCTGTTCATCACTATATTCTTCCACAATATCTAAATAATTTGTAATTTTTGGTACGTCTGAACCTTCCATTTTCAAATAAATATCAATTTCGTCCACTGAACTACTGCTACTATCTAATAACTCTAATTAAATGTAAGGTTAAGTCGGCCATTTTTATTCAGTTCAATTGCTTGCACTACCACAAATGACCGGTGCAATTAATCTGCACGTATTTAGTGCATGCAGATGAATCGAATAAGCAAACCTGAATCGGGGTTAGTGTATAATACCAACCGAATGCACGGTACTAAAAAGTGCACACCCAGTGCGCACTACTGCAACCAACCGAACGCGTTATTAGAATGACTTTTTTGTGCTAATGTAACTGCAGGAAACTGTAATTATTGATTAAACAAAAAGTATTCAATATGTTCCAATTTTCTAACTGATAGATGGCGCAAAAATACATTATCTAGGGAATTCAGAAACACAACGTTTAAAAATATATCAAATTTGATATATTGTGCACAGAGGGGTTAATAATTAGACTTCATAAAGATATAATTGTTAAATATTGTGAGATATAAATATACATATTATGTGACATCTGTTATTTAATTTAATAATATAATTAAATATACAGGTTTCTATACATGTTACATTCACATTGTAAGTATGAACGAGCTTAGGTGAAAATGGAAAATACAGAGGATCATTTATTAGTGTTACCACTAATAAGTTAGAAAAAAACCAACCTAGATATTTCTAATGTTATATACCTTTTTTTGTACAACCAAGTGCGTCTTGGTTTATTATGAAAGCAGTGGAGTTTTACTTCTTAAAGTGGGGAAAATTGTCGTATTTTACATTGTTTTATATTCATTTTCAACTTGATTGGTATTAATTTCATTATGAGGACCTGTATGGTTGACGCTTTATAATAATTAAAACTGATTTGAACCATAGATTAAAATAGTTCTCTATGATTTGAACTACATTGAAAATTTTGGATGCATTTCCATTTTTTAACGAAGGTTATTTAAGTAAATAATTTGTGGGACATATTTATTTCTGCTCTGAATGTACCTGCACCATGAAGTTCTAGATTACCAGAACGGGCAGAACAGCTCCAGAGTTTCAGTGATCTAAAGAACCGCAATATAGGAAAGAGGGCAGCAGCAGCTCCTTCACTATTTAGGGGTTAATATCACAGATAACTAACACTAGATATTTCACCTTAATGTGTTTAATAAGAGCAGTCACGTGACAATTTAGTTCGGATCTCCCACATGTTTCAGTGTACTTAAAATGTGTTATATTAAGTGCTGTGTTCCAAATTGTAAGGACATAATTTCTAGACGGCATAGATTTCCTAATCCGAAGAAAAATATGGAAAGCTTTAAACTGTAGATGGATGTGATTAATAACAAGGACCTTTTTAATCTGGATCCATTTTACCTATACAGTGTAAAGAAAATTTGCCATATACATTTCGAAGAAAATTATTATAGTGAAGGATCTACAAGGGTACATGTAAATGCAATACCCACATTGCATTTATCTAGTATGCACTAACTGTAAATTTTTGATTGCAGTTCATGAATCATGCACTGGTTTATGCAGCTATTCAAAATCACATTTCAACGATATAAGTTTATGTATTGTACTTGTAATATATTAAATAGATACATCTAATAAGTTCATTTTTGTGTTTTACAAGATTAAGGTTCTGCCAAATAGGTTCTGAATAAGTACTGCTATATTCAGAATTTAAAATGTGGCAGTATTTAAATCTGAACCTGAAATGGGTTGAGGTAATTTATTTGCCTGTGATTAAAGTTTCTCGCTAGGGTAGATTCTGCTCCCAAGCGCAAGAGGGCGCGGTGTGCAAAGTCCGAAACTTTAATATTGCCGTGAAGTATCTAGGAGTTAGTTATCTGTGGTTAATATGCAATTCTAAAACACACTACTTCAAGGAGGAAGGCATCGGGGAAACCACCACATTATCTCCCAAGTACACAGCATACTTAAATTGTTACGTGGAATGGTGGCATTGCATTCTCTGGGGTAAAATTCCTGAGTTAAAATAATCCCCCATTCGGATTTCCAGGAGGAGATTACTTTGGAGGACGTGATCGGAAAGTCTAAAAAGAGATTCTGCGAATCGGAGTGTGGAACGTCAGATGTATGAAGCAAGTAGTTAAGCTATAGGACTTGAAAATCGAAATGGATAGGTTAGCATTAGACATAGTACGGATCAGCAAAGTTCGGTGGCCAGAGATGGGGAATTTTTGGAGTGGAGACTTTAGAGTAATTCACCCAGGATAAGAGGAAGGAAATTCAGGTGTGGCGATAGTTATGAGAAAATAGATAGGACACTGTGTAGAAAACTATCTACAAAATAACGAAAGAGTACTCATGGTTAGAGTAGAATCTAAACTGCTAAATACCGTAATAGTACAAGTATACATGCCCACCTCTCGCTACAGTGAGGAAGATGTAGAAGCGATCTACAAACATATCGAAGAGATACTAAGATACGTAAAGGGACATGAAAATTTAATAATTATGGGAGATTTTAATGCAGTGATAAGTGAGGGTAGGGAAGGAGCGGTAGTAGGTTTATTTGGTTTAGGCACGAGAAACGACAGGGGAAATAGGCTGATAGAATTTTGCCACAAAAACAATTTAACCACGACAAACACATTATTTCAACATCATGCTAGAAGACGGTACACGTGGAAGATGCCAGGAGATATAGGAAGCGTTAGCGGTAGTGCAAACAATTATTTTTGCTTTGACTTTCAACGGGAGTTTCCAAATACATAAATAAAGTGAGTGCAAACAAAAGTACTTACCAGATCAGCGTAACTTCTAATGGATGGACAGGAAATCACACAGCTGCTAGATTCAAAAAGGGTACCCATAATCAAAATAGCTATGGGTGTTGGCAGATGTGCTCTATGAGGTGGATGCTGATCGTTGGAATGACGACACTAAACTTTTACTTTACACTTTAACAATATTAAAAAATTATCCGTTCAAACATTTGCGGTAACAGAGCATGATAATGTCTGCAGTGTAGAATTTGATTCAGTCACTACGATATTATTTTCATCTTTCACCAAAACACTATTTTGACAATCTCGAGTAGGAGCAAACGAAGAGCGATTATTATTATCATTAATAATATGCAATAAACCATGATGCCTGGAATTTCCGCAATGTACACATCTTGACTAAGATTTACATACAGCTAATCCATGAAAACCCAAACAATTCAAACATAATGCAAATTTCTTTACAGTATCATAGCGGTGAGGAATTGTAAGTTCATTTTATGCGACAAATTACATAGGGGACACACAGTGTGTCCTCTTGTAATGTCCGATTTATTATAAGCGATGGACAACAACGAATTGCGTGGATTGCTAAAGATTCCTTTATTTGATTTAGTAATTGTAAGAACAGGCTTACACGATTGCACGGCGTCGATTTGGTGGTTGAATACTTTAATTCTGTCTTCTACGAATTTGATCAAGTCATAGCATTTACGAATATCAGTATCTGAATATTTGATTTCAAATTCCTTGCGTGTCGTAGCCGAGGGGTAATATAAACCAACATATAAAATAGTGAAATCAAATAAATCAGGAATTTGAAATGCCTTTAAGGTGTTTAAATTCGCACTAAACACCTCAAGAAATGAATTTAATGATTTCGAGGAGTCTTAGTACACTGTACGAAACAAAAATATTTTTTATAAATAATTTGCTGTTAACAACTGCTTATTTTGAAAGCTATCAAGGTTTGCATAGCGATATTGTAATTTTGATCCGATATCGATAAGGTTTTGGTGAGTGACAATGCATGATTTTTTAACTAACTCCTTACATACATTAATTTTTCGATGTTTGAAAGTGATTTATTTTTGTGATCAGTGACGTGAAAAGAGCGTAAAAGTCCGGCCAATTGCTTATTTTTACCCTATCAAACGGTTCAATTCAGATTAAGATTCAATGTTTACTATATTAGACAAAATGGTGGCAGACACTTGTCCTTCCATTGTCGATTGAATTTGAACATTTAATTTTCGATCTTGCATTTTTATACTGAAGTAAAGTTCATCATAAGCTAGTGAAGATTGATTAATGTCAATACATTCCTTTTTTTCCGCCTTAAAATTTAAAATACCTATGTTATCATTAATGCATTCAAAACATCTAAATCGTCATCTATTCTATTGAAACGTGAAATGAACGTATCTAATTCAGCAACGTGTGGTTGTGACTTTTCCAATAAACAAATACATTTTTTACCTATATCATATAGCGCTTGAATTCCAGCAAAATATTTCTCCCTTTTAGTTACCAAAGAACTAAGTTCTAAATGACTCATTTTTAAAATAATCTTTTGTAATTAGTTAGTAAGTCAATTAATAAACAAATGTGTTTAAAGCAACAAAGCAACAGGACTTGCAAATGTTGAAACTCACAATAATTGTATCATGTATTTTATCACAAAAAAATATATATAAAAAACCGGCTTGTTTAAGGACCAAATGGATCTGTTTTAACGTTAGTGGTAGTGGATAGAATTATTGTTACTTTGACTTTCAACGGGATTTTCCAAATACATAAATAAAGCAAGTACAAATAAAAGTACTTACCAAATCAGCTGTCCCTATAGTAGGGGATAAAGAATACTACTATAGTAAGCCTGCTTATCGTAAAAGGCGATTAAAAGGCGTAGCAAGGGGCAGCAGCCTTGCTGGCTAAAAGATATTGGAGGAGGGTCGGTTGGTCTCGGGCGATCCTCAATAATTTACAAGCTTGTTGGAGGTTGGCCGTGACGGATACGGCTTTCTGCTAAAATCTTTAAAAACTGCGTTGTGGAAAGATATGGGAGCCTACCACAATATTTCCCAGGTGTGCGTGGCCTAAAACACGAAATACATATGATGGAGAGATCACAAGTAAAATTCTTGTCCGGAGGTAAAATACTCCCTCATTCGGATCTCCGGGATGGGGTATTTGGGGCTCGTCATCGTAAGAATATAAAACAACAGTTCGATTTAGTGATAGGGACTTGGAATGTAAGGTCATTACTTAGAGTAGATAAGTTAATGAATTTATTAGTCGAAATGAGAAAGGAAAAGCTGGACATTTTAGGTATTAGTGAGGTGAGATGGCCAGATAGTAATGACTTTTGGAAAGATAATTATAGAATAATTACAACTTCTTCAACTAATGGACAGGCAGGGGTAGGAATAGTGTTAGGTAAAAGATTAGGGCATAAAGTTAAAGAGTACTTACAATTTAGTGATAGAATAATTATGGTTAGATTGAGTACAAAACCCACAGACACTGTTTTAGTATAGGTTTACATGCCAACAACTCAGTACGAGGATGAGGAAGTAGAAAAGGTATACGAGGATATAAATAGTATAGTGAGAAAAGTAAAAGGAGATGAGAATTTAATAGTTATGGGCGATTTTAATGCGTCAGTGGGAGAAGGTAGTGAAGGAAAAATGGTAGGAAAATTTGGGTATGGCAGACGAAATGATAGAGGAGAAAGATTAGTTGAGTTTTGCCAGGAACATAGATTAGTAACTGTAAACACCCTATTCGAACAACATGTTAGGAGAAGATATACCTGGAAAGCGCCAGGTGATAGGGCTAGATACCAAATAGATTATATTTTAGTTAAACAAAGATTTAGAAACCAAGTTAAAAACTGTCGTAGTTATCCAGGGGCTGACATAGATAGCGATCATAACTTAGTTAAAATGAAGTGTAAACTAAAATTAAAAAAATTGAGAAAGGGTAAAAGAGAAGGATGGGATCTAGGTAAGCTTAATGATAGTAGGGTAAAAGAGGAATATAAACAAGTATTAGATAATAAGAGCAAAGAGATAGCTGAAGGAGGGAACGTAGAAAATAGATGGAAAGAAATAAAACTGACTGTACATGATACAGCAACACAGACTACAGGTAAGAAAAAAATAGAAGCGAGAAAACCCTGGGTAACAAAGGAGATATTAGATTTAATAGAGAATAGAAGAAAGCTTAAACCTTTCAGAGAAGTGGATAGTGAAAGTAAGCAAAAATATAATACAGTTAGAAATAAGATAGTACATGAGTGTAGAAAAGCTAGAAATAAATGGATGGAGGAGAACTGTAAGGGAATACAAGATGATTTGAGAGTAGGTAAGACAGACAGGGCATACAGGGCAGTTAAAAAGTTTTTTGGGGAAGATAGGAAAAAATATAATGATATAAAATAATAATGAGCTTCTAATAAATAAAGTTGAGGTAGCAGATAGATGGAAAAGATATTTAGAAGATTTATATAAGGGAGACGATATGGATGAGTTAGAGAACGACCAAGAAGAGGATGTAGAAATAGGGTTCTCAATATTAAGAGAGGAATTTGATAGAGCTGTTCGGAATCTTAAACTAAATAAAGCGCCAGGGATAGACGATATTCCCGCAGAATTAATAAAATATGCAAGTCAGAAAACTTTAGATAGATTATATGGACTAGTGAAATTAATATATGACACAGGTGAGGTTCCAATAGATTTCGAAAAAAATATTATTATCGCAATCCCAAAAAAGTCAGGAGCTGATAGGTGTGAGAATTTTAGAACGGTTAGTTTAACTTCTCATGCTTCCAAAATACTAACAATAATAATTAAAAATAGAGTAGAAGCTTTGACTGAGAATTATTTAGGCGAAGACCAATATGGTTTTCGTAAAGACAGAGGGACTAGAGAACCGATACTAATGATTAGGGTAATTATCGAAAAAGGTTACAAAAAATAAAAGACTCATTTCGCATTTGTAGATTTAGAAAAAGCATTTGATAGGGTTAATTGGATTGTTATGTTCAGGGTTTTGCAAAAATAGGAATCTCTCATAGGGATAGAAAAATTATTTACAGTCTATATAAAACCAAAGTGTAATAATTAGATTTGATGAAATAGAAAAGGAAGCTAAGATTAGAAATGGTGTTAGACAGGGTTGTATACTGTCTCCCTTGATTTTAATATTTATATTTAGGAAGCTTTAAACTTAGCTAGAGAGAGAAAGAGATAGGTATTAGTGTACAGGGACAGAAAATAGACATGTTACGTTTTGCAGATGATATAGCCATTATGGCAGAGTCTAGAAAAGAGTTAGGAGAGTTTTAAATATTTTAGATGAGATACTACAGAGTAACTATAGTATGAGAATTAACTCAGTAAAGACAAAGATAATGACAAGTGAGTTACAGCCTAGTTCTAAACCAAAATTAAAAATAGGTAATACCGAGTTAGAGGAGGTAGATGAATTTTGCTATTTAGGTAGTATAATTACAAAGGATGGACGTAGCAGAAGGGATATAGTAGCTAGAATAGCTCAAGCTAGAAAAATGTTTTTAAAAAAGAAAGACTTACTAATAGCTAATAGTATTAGTTTAGATAATAGAAAAGTTTTTAAAGTCGTACGTATGGAGTGTTCTACTATACGGTAGTGAGACTTGGACAATTAAAGAAGTAGATAAGAAAAAAATAGAAGCTTTTGAAACTTGGTGCTATAGGAGAATGTTAAAGATTAGCTGGACAGATAGAGTAACAAACGAGGAAGTTTATAGAAGGATAGGTGAGGAACCCTGTATGTGGAAACAATTGAAGGTCAGGAGAGATAGAATGATAGGGCACCAGTTAAGACATGAGGGACTATTTAGTAAAGTCTTAGATTATAGACTACCAAATAAAAATAGAGTAGGAAGGCCTAGACAAAGCTATATTAGTCAAATTATTAGAGATTTAGGTTGTGAAGGGTATGTGGACCTTTTTAGATTAGCTCAGAATAGAAAAGAATTTAGAGCTGCGTCAAACCGACTTTAAGTAAGTTCGAAAACAAAACAAAACAAAATAAAAATCAGTTAACTAAACGTCACCAGGACATAACTCACAATTAGTTAGAGGTCTGGCATGTTGGTAGCGTTTCGTTGCTTAAGCCTTACCATAACATATAATTTAACACTTTTCCTTTTTGAAGCGGATAACCAGGTTATATTTCATTTTCCTATAAATGGTAATCATGTAAACATGTTAGAGTTCTTTAACAACCATCAGGTTGCTAATATCTATGTAGAGCCAGGTGGATAGGAAAAAGATAGGATATAGGAAGACCTAGACCAAACTATATTAGTCAAATTATTAGAAATTTAGGTTGTGAAGGGTATGTAGAGCTTTTTAGAATTATCACAGAATGGAAAAGAAGTTAGAGCTGCGTCAAACCGATCTTAAGTAAGGTCGAAAACAAAATGATGATGACCAAATCAGCGTAACTTCTAATGGATGAACAGGAAACCACTCAGCTGCTAGATTCAAAAAGGGCACCCTTAATCAAAAAAGCTATTAACGTTGCATTTTAAATATAAAATTAACTTTCTGTCTCCAACACACCGCCCACCCAAAACAATGCTTTGAGTCCAAATACAAAAGCAAAAACATGAAAAAGAACTTAAAGCGTATATTAATGTGACCTAAATTTATCTCATGTATCAATAACCTAAATAAAATAATATCAAATTCAAAACAAAAAAAATATTTATACTTCCAGTAAAGAAAAATAAATTAAGAATCTACCAGAGGAAGGGGGCTGCCATTTTACATAGAGGCCTAACATAGACACAGTTACTAATTTCAATTTTAGCAACCCTAACTATGCCGTCCTTGCCACAATAAATGTCTAAAATTCTTCCAAGAGGCCAAAACAAAGGAGGCATATCACTAGTCTTTAATATAACAATATCACCACTTTGATATTCGGTGGCTTAATACACCATTTTTCTCAAGGAATTGGCATGTGTAAATATTCGCTGGATCATCGACACCAAAATGACTGGATAGCTTGTTGAAGTAAATGATAGCGATCTACACTACTGTTTAAAATTTTCAAAGTCAATTTCTGGCGACGCTAAAAGACGGGATCCAATTAAAAAATGACCTGGAATGAGATAATCAGTACCTTCATTGGCATCGGATAAGATTGAACCTAGTGGACGACTATTCAATATTGCTTCTACATTTGTGATAGCAGTAGCCATTTCTTCAAAAGTAAAAACTAGAGCCTCTAAAATTCTGTGCAAATGATGCTTGACGGATCTGACGCTCAACTCCCATAAGCCTTCAAAATGAGCCACTGGTGGGTTAAAATTCCATTTAATTCTGGTATTTGAAAAATAATCAGCAATAGTGGTATTAGAATCTTTTAACATTTTATAAACATTGGCGAAATAACTGGATGCACCTTTAAACTTGATACCGCAATCACAAAATATTTCTTGGCACAAATCTCTGCAAGCAACAAATCTATCTAAGGCAGCAAGAAATGCGAGGGTTGACAAACCCGATACAAATTCTAGATGTATCGCCTTAGTCGCTAAATAAACACATATTGTCAAATAACCCTTAGATCGCAGAGCATTTCTTCTGTGACTTTCTTTGATGATCCAAGGTCCAGTAAAATCGATCGCTGTTTTCCAGAACGGACACGATTGCTGAACTCCAGCCTTTGGCAAACTCGCCATTTGAGGTACAAATGTTTGAACCTTTAATCTATAAGGGCAGATGCATTTGTAAATATGGTGACATCTGTTTATTACATTTATTCCCTTAAATGTTGAATAAATCAAATAAAAATCTTGAAATAACTTTAATTCTTATTGTGGACTGTATTAAAATCAATTACATATTTTATAGAAAAATAACATATCATGGAAGACAAGACTCTTAGCCATCTTCCTTGTAGTAACAATTAATTAATATATTTCCAAAAACCAATCGTGCTTGTTATGAAGACGAGTATAAACGAAGAGCGCCGGAAATACGTGTAAAATAAATGGCGCACTATTTAAATTTAAAGCTACGTAAAAATACTAAAGTAAAGCCTTAACATATTGCCCCGGCCTAGCGAGATACAATTGATACTAAAGAGTAACTGTACATTACTTATTAACTAATACTGTCAGAATTAGTAATGTACTTTTGAGGGTTAGCTATGGATAGATGTGGTTATTATCACTATGGTTTTTATAAGTTGGACAGTTGTTGTAAATAAATAGAGAAAATAGAATTTCGTAAAGTGACAGGCCGTTTTACTATATATTCTATTACAGGTAAGCGCACCTAACATTTCAATCTTCACATTATGGCGACCGTCAGTATTAGCAAGCTGAAGAAGAAAAGAGGAGTGGTGCGCTCCAATGTCACTAGGACACTGGGCAGTTTGGATATAGAAAATGATGCTAATGTGTTGGTATCAAAGTTAGAAAGTGTAGACAAAATGTCCAAAATATTGGAAGACCTCAGTGAACAAATCCTTGATCTTATGTTAGACGAAGATGAGGAAGCTTGTAATGATGAAGTCAAGGGAGCTTTGGAGGTTCAAGAGGAAATTTCAAAGAAAAGGTTGATGACGGAGAAGCGAATAGCCAGCAACTGAAAAGATAGGGAGAGCATTTGCAGTAAAATTTCACCATCACCCAGTATTAGCAGTGAAGGGCGACTTAAGTTGCCGAAGATCTCGCTTGAGAGATATGAGTTATGCACAAGTAATTGACTTTCATGGTGGGCACAATTTAAACGCATTCATGAGTCTGAGGATCTAGAAGCGGAAATTAAGTTCCAGTATTTGCGCATGACGCTTAGTGGTCCAGCTAAAGGATTAGTAGACACGTATCCCAATACATCTAAAAACTACGAAAAGGCTATAGAGCATCTACAAACTCGCTATGATAAAGAGGAACTTATTATCAGCTCCATGTACAAGGAACTTTTAGCATTGGTTAGGAACAAACCCTCTCTCAGCGAATTGTATGATAAGGTTAGTTTAAAAATGCGAAGTCTGGAAACTTTAGGTATTACAAGCGAGCGTGGTACAATTCTTGTACCGCTAATAGAAGAATGTCTTCTGGTAGAAATATTGAAGTTATGGGAACGCAGGACAATTACAGATCCTAACGAAAATAAACTTGATTCATTGTTATTGTTTTTAGGAAAAGAAGCGGAGACCGACGAAAGGTTAAAACAAACTGGTTTGATAGAATCACGATCACTTCCCACAGCTGCTGTTCTTATTACTACTCCTAGGTCAAAAAAGAAGGGTGGAGTCAAATGGGAAACGAAATCTATCAGGTGCGTATTCTGTACTGGTGAACACAGTAGCAAAGATTGCAAGAGTGAAATAACCTTAGAAAAACGTAAAGAAATCATAAAATCTAATAGGCTCTGCTTTGCATGTCTTGGTACTAATCACACAATTAGTAAATGTCGAATTAGAGTAAATTGTGAAAGTTGCCAGGGAATTCGCCAATCGTAATGGTCAAGAAAAAGAATGGAGACATACGGTTATGCTTCGACGGAAGAAAACTTAACGCTGTGACAAAAAAAGATGCATACGGCTTACCGTACGTTAATGATATACTTGATAAATTTAGAGATACTAAATTTCTAACATCAATAGATTTGAAAAAAGCTTTCTGGCAAATAGAATTAACACCGGAGTCTTGTGAAAAAACTGCCTTTACAGTACCTAGGAGAGGACTTTTTGAATTTACTGTATTACCTTTTGGACTTTGTAATAGTCCCCAAACACTACAACGATTAATGGACAATATCTTAGGACCACGTTTTGATAATGTGTTTGTATATTTGGACGATGTAATTATAGCATCTGCCACGTTTGAAAGTCATATGAATACACTAAATGATGTTTATCTAGCGCTAAAAGAAGCTAATTTAATAATTAACTTTGAAAAGTGTGAGTTCTGTAGACCATCGCTGAAATATCTTGGTTATGTAATTGATAGAGAAGGACTTCGAACTGATCCGGAAAAAGTCCAGGCTATAGCAAGTTTTCCAACTCCAACAACTGTCAAATCAATAAAAGATTTCTAGGAATGGCAGGCTGGTACAGGAGATTTATTTCAATTTTTCAACCATAGCTGATCCAATTTTATCGCTTATTAAAGGTCGCTCTAAAAGCAACACATTAGCTGGAACCAAGAAGCAGAACAAGCCTTCCAAAAACTGAAAGCGTTGTTAATTACCTCGCCGATTTTAACTAGTCCAGACTTCTCACAGAGTTTTATTATACAAACAGATGCGTCAGAAGTTGGTCTTGGAGCAATCTTATTGCAAGGTGAGGGCGAGAACGAAAAGTAATAGCATATGGGAGCAGGTCACTGACTAAGCAAGAGAGAGCTTACAGTGCCACCGAGAAAGAATTGCTAGCAGTAATGTTTGGAGTAGAAAAATATCGTCCTTACATAGAGGAACAAAGTTTAAAATCATTACTGATCATTACTCTTTAATATGGTTGGACAAATTAAAAAGCCCATGCGGAAGATTACAGAGATGGAGTTTACGACTATCCCAGTTTTCTTATGAAGTTCTTCATCGGAAGGAAAATTTAATGTGGTTCCCGATGCACTATCAAGAGCACCAATAATAATAAATCAGATTTCTATACACCAAGACCAGTGTGATCCATGGTATAATAAGATGATGCAACGAATTCAGAAAAATCCTTCAAACTACCCTTCATGGAAAATAGAGAAGAATGTACTTTACAAATATGTTCCCAACAAACACAACATTGTTTCTAATTTGATAGAGTGGAAACAAGTACTCCCAAAATATAACAGAGAAGATGTCATTAAACAAAATCATGATGCTCCTACATCCGCTCATCTTGGTACATTTAAAACATGGAACAAGGTCGCCGAAAGCTATTATTGGCCAAAGATGAAATTAGATATTGCTCGGTATGTCAGAAAATGTCAAATCTGTCTTGCTTCAAAAAGTACTTTACAGTTGAAAAATGCGTTAATGGGGAAGGAAAGAGAAGTGGAACATCCTTTTCAAATGATATCTATTGATATTATGGGGCCTTTACCCAGATCGAAAAAAGGTAACACATCTATTTTAGTGGTTTCTGACTGGTTCACCAAGTATGTACTGATTCACCCTATGAAAAAGCGACAGCTACCTCGATAAATAATTTTATCGAAAATCAAGTATTTCTTATATATGGAGTACCGCAAATTATAACGACGGATAATGGATCTCAATTTGTAAGTAAGGCATTCAAGAAATTGATAAAGGAATACCAAGTTCAGAAGGTTTGGTATAATGCAAACTATCATCCTCAGGTTAACCCTACGGAAAGAGTTAACAGAGTTATCATCACAGCGTTAAGATCATATGTGAAAGATAATCACAGGCTTTGGGACGAAGAACTGCATAAAGTTGCACATGCTATGAGAAACGCAGTTAGTGAAGTTACTGGTTACACTGCAGCCTTTTTAAATTTTGGTCGTTCAATACCTATTTCAGGAGATTATTATGGTAAACTATCTGAGTTTACTAATCAAGATCTTACGGTTCATTCAAGAGAGCAACTGGTAAAAGATCTCAATGAGCTTTCAGAGCTTTATAATGATGTGGTAGTAAGACTTCATCAGGCTTATGAACGCAATAAGAAAACTTATGATTTACGGCGTCGGAAGTGGAGTATAATAAAGGAGACTATGTTTGGAAGAAAAACATGGTGCAATCCAAAGCTTCGAAGCTGTATCCCAAAAATTAGCACCTAAATATGTTCGCTGCAAAATCATTGAGAAAACTGGAACCGTTACATATCGACTAAGAGACGAAAAGGAAAGGACATTGGTGTCTGGCACGTGAAGGATCTCAAACCAGATAACTAGCGTTATTAGCTACCGATCTAGCTTTGATTTAGTAGGTAGGCTACTAGGAAGAAATGTCTTTTTTTTGAGTGTGGGTTTGCACCTTGCTTTTGCATTAGCCTGGTGGGACCCCATGTTCACAGGGAAGTACATATATTTCTAGTTTGTCATCCTCACTTAATTGTATGAGAGTTTCTCATGTGGGAAGGGGGTAGTGTAACAGTTCGATTTAACTGCTACGAATCTGGACGTTAGGCAACTTTATTCACCTCCATTTAGATTATACGTTAAACGGAAAAGCAAGTTCCTTTGTCTTATGAGTCGAAATTCTGTTAGGTAGGGATCAAAAGGCATATTTTAGTATTCTGCGCACTTGATAAGATCGGGCGATCTTATTTAACTTTTGGTGGAAGATGGACACGAAGCAGCGTGCTATTTTCCAAACGTTAGTTTGCTTGTTAGAAACGTTTCTTCTTAAGAATAAATTAAATTGCCGGCTAGGGGTAAGCTGATTTTATTTATTATACAATGATTTTTAAATAAGGTTATCTGTTGTAGAAAATTAATTTAATATTTAAAAACGTGTTGTTCACTTCAATATGGTTTTGGTTAGATTGCCATTTAAGTGAATTTGAATACTTGTTCGAGTATTATAAAACGAATAAATTAGAAATTATCAGCAGAGATATTGAACTAATTTACACTGTATCTATATCTTGGATTGATTCCTGGAAAGCTTGCTTTTTTTGGATTAAGATACTTTGGGTTAGAGGATCAGGTGTTCGAGTGTCCGCCATGAGGTCACACCATATGTGGTTATTTCCATTGATCGCGTTTTGCCCTGAAGTGTGTTGAGGTCAAATACGTTGAAAATACTTTATTCAGGTATTTATGTATATATCCAATTTACATTTTTATAAAAAAACTTATAATAATTGTTTGTGTCGCAAATGTTTGTATACTAATTGCATTGTGAAGATGCAATGCTTTAATTTATGTTTGAATAAATACGTTCTAAATTTTATCTTGTAAAAACCTCCGGGACATGAGCTCATATCACGACGGTTTATTTTGTTAGCCTTTTGCTACACTGTAAGTATTAAAAAAGAAAAGTAAGAAAATTTACTGAAGTAAAATTTACAGTTTTGTTAAAGTTCCAAAAGAATTAAAATTGTTTAAAGATTAAATTTTTATTAGTTTTACTAAAATAATTTTGTAGCTTGATTATCTTGTTAGTTCAATTACAATTATTATACGTATTTATATCACATGTTGTTTTGTCTTATTTCAAACTAAATCAGTGAAGTTTTTGTTGGATAAATTATTTCCATGTGTATACTATCGCAGAGATAAAACATAGAACCCACGGTTTTAGCCCTGATGATAAGGTCTCCCAGAAGATTTAAGTAACAAAGTCAATATCTATTAAGAAAGATTGAATAGATGAACATGATAGAGGTAAGAATAATTACACAAATTAAAGAAGCACGAAAAGGAAGGTTACAAGGCATTATAGCTTAATGTGTCAAAAAATATAGAAGGGTTTGACAATAGTAAAGTTTTAGAACGGGAACCCGGAGTTACTAACAACTTATTTGTAGGTCAAACACCCAATGAGTCTGTTGTGTTGCAAACCATTATTGCTAAAATAGGGACCCGTAAAGTAAAAATATTATTAGACTCTGCCAGTCACCGTAGCTATGTTTCAACAAATCTTTGTAAAGAATTGGGGCTGCAGAGAGAAGGTATAGAGAAGTTCCGTCATATTTTGTTTGGTGGTCAAGTGTCAGAAGTTGTATCTCATGATGTTTATGACATTACATTAGAAAGTTTAGTAAATAATAACAAGTTTAATTTCAAGGCTCTTGAGCAGGAGAAGATTTGTGGTAAGATTACAAGTTACCCGATGGTAGCAAAGAAGTCGGCGTTAGTTGGTATCATGATCACGGATGATGGTATTAATAGGCCAATTGATATCTTGTTAGGAGCTGACACTATGGGTAGGTTAATAACTGGGGTACGCTCTGTTGAATCTTTACTTGCATTTGAAACGCATCTAGGATGGTGTTTGGTTGGTTCAGTCAAAGACGAGTATTCTCAAAGTACGAGTATGATAAATACTGTAGTCACGATGTTGAATCATGAGCTCCCTAGCTTATGGGAACTTGATTCTTTGGGTATTGAGAACCCTACAGTAAAGAAGGACATAGTTTAGCTTGTGTTAAACATTTCAAAGAGAATATCAAGTTTACAGATGGACGTTATTGCGTTGCTTTACCTTGGATCGAGGGACATCCTCCATTGTAGTCGAATCGAGATGTTGCTGAATCTCGTTTAAAGGGCGTGTTGAAAAGGTTAAACCACAATGGAATGTATGACGCGTATGATGCTGTGTTTGTAGAATGGGAAAAGCAAGATATCATTGAAAGAGTGAATGAATTGTGTGATAGTAGTGATTTAAACGCTTGTTATTTACCACATCGACCGATCATACGGGAGGGTAAAACTACAAGGGTAAGGCCGGTATTTGACGCTTCTGCTAAATCTGTAAGAAATGTGTCTCTAAATGATTGCCTATATGCCAGACCAAATTTGACTGCTGAGTTGACCACAACGCTGCAAAGGTTTAGATTAGAAAGGATAGGAATTGTTGGTGATATACAACAAGCCTTTTAAATGATTAGTGTCATTGAACGCGATCGAGACATGCTTCGGTTTCTCTGGTGGAGGGATGGTAATATGATTGTTTTTCGTCATTGTAGAGTGGTATTCGGTTTAACGCCTAGTCCATTCTTGTCGAATGCTACAATTGCATACCATCTTCAACAGTTTCAGGGCACCATTGCTGATAAACTAAAAAGGTCGTTCTATGTAGATGATTGCGTCACTTCGTTAGAGACTAGGTTACTAGCAGAGGGTTTCCGCGACGTGGCGTCTGATTTAATGATTCGTGCTAAGTTTGAATTACGAGGTTGGGTATTAAGTGGAGACGACGGTGAAGAAGACGTACTAAGTATGAAATGGCTACCAAAGTCCGACATGATCAGTTGTTTGAAACCCAAATTTGAAAGAGAGGTTGAACTTACAAAAAGATCGCTGTTGTCAATTGTTAGTAAGATGTTCGATCCAATTGGGCTTTTAGCGGCTCCATTGTTGAAATTAAAATTAATTTTGCAACAGTGTTTCCAGATGAAGTTGGACTGGAATGAACGACTACCAGAAAAGATGTCGATTTTAGTTTATGATTGGTTGCAGGAAGTGGATTTGATAAGACTCCATTACGATACCTAGATGTTTTAAAGGAAGGGCGGAAGAAGTAGAAATACACGTTTTTAGCGATGCTAGCAAATATGGGTTGGGTATGTGTGTATTCTTGCGCTGTGTGTTGGATAACCGTATTAATGTCTCATTTGTAACAAGTAAAGCTCGAGTTGCTCCTTTAGAGAACACTACGATTCCTCGTTTAGAACTAGTTGCTGCAACTTTGGTGGTTCGGCAGGGATGAATGTTTGTGGAATGTTACAGGTATCAAATGTGTCGTTTTGGACAGATTCGATGATTGTGTTATACTGGATTAAGAAAGGAGAATGGAAAACCTTTGTTGGAAACCGTGTAAAGGAAATTCGTAAGCTTACTAAGCCTGATCAGTGGCGGTTTGTTCCAGGTGAAAATAATCCGGCAGACCTGTTGAGTAGAGGCTGTTCATTGTGTGAATTTATTACTAAAAGATGGTGGGACGGCCCAGCATGGATGTATCTGTCAAAGGATAAATGGACTAAGGCGGATGTAGTACCTACAGATGAAGCGTTGCTTGAGGAAAAGGTCAGTTGTTTAGTTAAGACGAGTGGTGTGGCGCAAGACTCGAGTATGTTTGCGTATTTTAGTTCTTACAAGAAGAATTTGCGAGTAGTTGCTTGGATATACAAGTTCTTTAACAAGACTCATCATCGCTGTGAAGAGATAGGAGATCTAACGAGTGATGAGTTACGAATAGCCGAAGAACGGTTACTATTTTGGATACAAAAGACTTATCCTCCTACGACCGAAGGAATGGAAACCATTGTAGACATACGCGATGTTGAAAAAGTACGTACTAAGATTTTGAGTGATAAATTCTCTCCTTCGTTCCGTGAACCCGTTATATTATCTCGATGTCCGCTTGTAGAAGCAATAATTAAGGAAAGACACGAAGAAATGTATCATGCAGGTGTTAGTTGGGTTTTAAACCACCTGCGTGAAAGGGTATGGTTAGTTAAAGGTCGACAAGTAGCTCGTAAAGTGATTAAGAGATGTGTGCGATGTCAAAGACACCGAAGTAGAGCTATAGTTACCCCTCCAATTGGATTACCAGATAATCGCGTAAATTTAGGTAAGGTTTTTCAGGTTTCAGGGTCCGACCTGATGGGGCCTTTGTTCTTGAAAAACGAGTCTAAGGTTTGGAAAGTTATTTTCACATGCGCGGTATACAGGGCTGTCCATTTAGAAATAGTCGATTCGCTTTCTACAGAATCGTTTTTATTGGTTTTCCGTTGTATGATAGCTAGAAGGGGCAGAATCACTGTAATGTATTCCGATAATGGAACTAACTTTGTTGGTGCTTCGAACTACATAAATAAACAGGAGGTTCAATTAATGAAGATTAAGTGGATCTTCAACGTAGCCACTGGAAGTTGGTGGGGCGGGTTTTTTGAGCGTCTTATAGGTGTCATAAAGATGTTATTAAGAACATCATTGAGTAGAGCTTTGTTAACCTATAATGAGTTATACACTGTTGTAGTAGAGCTGGAAGCTGTGATGAATAAGACCCATTACATATGTGTCCGATGATGCTAGTGAACCATTGCCTATTACACCGTCGATGTTTTTACAGCAAGAAGAAAACGAAACGAGCGTGCCAGATATAGATAAGGTTGACTCTAGTAATCTAAGTAGTAGAGTTCGTTATGTAGCATCTATTCGCCTGACTTTCAAGGAAAGATTTGCGTACGAGTATTTAGGAGCACTAAATATCCACAAGTCGAAAGATAGAGGTAGTATCGCTGAGTGCGTAAAGGTAGACAGTGTTGTCTGGATAGGTTCAGGTAATAAAAAGAGGATCGACTGGGAATTGGGAAAAGTAGTTGAAATGTTTCCTGGTAAAGATGGGGTTGCTTGTGTAGTGAGACTCAAAACTGCTAAGGGTGTATTGACGAGACCCATTCAGAGGTTATTTCCTTTGGAGGGGGTTGAAGCAGAAGAAAAGCAAATTAGTAATCTAAGTGACAGTAAAAACTCATTAGAAATTCAAAGCACACCTGTACAGAATACAATCCTTGATGATTCACACATAGTTAACCAAAATATTTCGAATGTTATAGAGGAACGATGTACTCGCAGAGGAAGAGTTGTTAAGAAACCCGTTCGTTATTCTGATTGAAGTTAACCTTTCAGAAAGTCTTCCCTCTGTTATTTAGGTACTGTAAATGTCAAGTTTGATTGGTCGCTTTGAATTTTACGCTTGCGGCAAACAACGACTGGAATAACTGCGATTTATAGAGACAGGCAAACTCAAAGTTTTCTCTCTTACAGTTTATTCAAATCCTTAAATAAATAATTAATACTAAATCGTTATATAAAGAAAACTTACAATTTGTATACCATTTTGGCGTAATTTAAAACTAAACAACCTTTTACATCAATAAATTCCATTGACACTAAATTATGGCTGCAGATCATATGATCTATTATTTTTATATTAAATTTTTCCCGCCAACTAAACTACTCTACACGCCATTTGAGGCGGATCAGGCCGTGCATCTCGATTCTTGCAAACTTGACAACTTTGACGAATCTTGCGCAGTACAACTCTTAACCTGGATATGTAATACCGCTGCCGAACTTCATTTACAACTGTCTCATAATGCTGGTGCTGATACATCACATGAAAGCTATTTAACATCAAAAGTGTGAACCGATGTTTTCGCGGAAGTACTATAGGGTGCTTAGCTCTGTACAGTAAACCTTCCGCTGCCTTTAAGCGGCTATCCACTCTGATAATGCCATCATCATCCAAAAACGGGGTGATTTTGAAAAGACAACTTGACTTTGGGCATTGTCTTTTTTCTAGCAGCAGAGTCAATTCATTTGGGAAGCACTCCCTTTGCACTAACTTAATTAGATGTATCAAACTAGCCTTTAGTTCATTTGATCTCAATTCTAAGCTATAATACTGAGTTGGTTGTATGTGCCCAGTGCGACAACGTTGAATGAATCGCACAACATAAGCCATGGTGCGTAATACCCTTTGAAACTTACTAAAGCGATCAAATTCTACCGTCAATAGACTATTGCTTCTCGGTAACTTGGTATCATGAACCGCACTAAATTCGTCTTCGTCATTTCTATGAGTGATATCTAGTGGCCATTCGTTTTCGGAATCATACAGAAATTCTGGGCCTCTAAACCAGCAACCACTTGCACTAAGATTGGGAGGTTTGTTCCACTTAGTGGCTTCGTCCGCAACATTGTATCCAGAAGGTACGTGGCGCCAGTCGGCAATTATCGACAAATCTTGTATTTCGCTATACGATATGATACAAACTTGCCATATTTCCTAGAATCTTCGGCACGCAACCAGCAAAGGACAGTAGTGGAATCAGACCAATATGTAATTTTTGTTAGATGAATACTCAAGGCTTCTCGAATTGACTTGGAGAAACGGGCACCTAATACAGCAGCATCTAGTTCTAATCTAGGAATACTTTGAATTTTAGTGGGGCCACCTTTGTTTTCGCACCAACTATGCTGCACACAACCGTTTTGCCGTCAGAAATGCGAAGATAAGCAACAGTGGCGCTAGCATTTTCACTAGCGTCTACAAACGTATGCAACTGAACGTCTAGTTTATCATAATTGTTAAATATTTGAAGAAAGCAGCGCGGTATTCGCAAATCTTTTAAGTTTGGTAAATACGTTTTCCAAATTGAAAATTTATTATAAAGTTCTTCACTTAACGGGTCATCCCATGCTAATTTACTTCTCCATACTTCTTGTAGTAAAATTTTCAAGTACACCATAAAATGAGCTAGAAGCCCCATAGGGTCATAAATCGACATTAGTATTCTAAGAAGCTCCCTTTTTGTGGGTATTTTATTTCCACACAGGATATCGGTATTTCGTTTGTTAGAACGTATAGAATATGTAAAGCAATCTGAACTCAAATGCCACCACATACCGAGAATCTTCTCTAATATCGGCTCAGGACTCAAATTCAAGTTCACTACTGTTTCTTCGACTTGGTCATTCATTTCTCTCATAAATTGTATCGAATTGGATTTCCAATTGCGGATTTCAAAGTTTGCGTGTCTATGTATTTGTGAAACTTGTTTGGCTAGGTTGATTGCTTCTACCTCATCGTCCACAGAGTCCAAATAATCGTCCACATAGTGGTTTTCACGATAGCTGTCACTGGACGAGGAAATTCGTTTTGAACCTTAGTGCGTTTACATTTTAATGTACTGCGAATAACTTGGTGCGCAAGTAGCTCCAAAATTAATACTGTGACCACATATACATCCGCATGCTTATTGTGTTCGTCATCTTGCCAAAGAAAGCGTAAAGCATGCTGATCCTCGTCCTTATTCGATGCGCAGAAACATTTCTTTTATATCGCCTGTATACGCTACTTTTTTTTGACGAAAACGCAAAAGTATGCCAAGCAACGACGAAAGTAAGTCATGTCCCGTGAGCAACATCGAATTGAGCGAAACACCATTTACTGAAGCAGCAGCATCCCAAACTAACCGGAATTTGTCCGGCTTATTTGGATTAAGGGCTATTAAAAGTGGCAAGTACCAAATCTTTTCATGTTGCTCTTCAGTTTCTTCTGGAAGCAATTTACGCACATAACCTTTATCCGCCAAATCTTGAATGTGGCTTTTTAACCTTTGAGCAAGAACAGGGACGGTTTTCAAACGATTCATTAAAATTTGATGACGCTTAAGCGCCATATTTCGACTATCCGGAAGTCGTAAATGATCGTGTTTCCACAACAATCCCACTGTATAACGATTATTTTCCCATTTAGTAGTATTACTCATGATTAATTCAGCACGATGAAGTTCTAATGATTCCTTAGAGTTGATGGGTGGCTGCACGCCTAAACTTTCCACCGCAAAATAAGACTTTACTGAATTATGTAACTCTATGTCGTCAGCTTTGACTGCACAATCGCAGCTTTCGTGAAAGTTTTGATGTTCATTTTCAGTATGTCCTGTAAGAACCGCAAATATAGACCATCCCAGGCGACATTTGGCTGCTATAGGATCAAATTTGCCACCTTCTTTAACTTTTAAGGGAACCGCTAATTCCCAATTATCTAAACCGATCAACATATCAGGTTTTATATTCCTATAAGATTCCACTGGTAAGTTTTGTAAATAAGGAAATTGACGGCTAAGTACCTTCATGTAAGGGTTTGTGTTGGCAAACTTAAATTGCTCACCGTACGTGCTAGACGATCGTGAAATATTTTAGTGCCAACGTAGGTGCCAGCAATAGAAAACCGCACTAGTTTCGAATTGTCTTCAACTCTGTGCTGGCCCCCGGTCCATTTTAGACATAAAGGCTGTACCTCTCCCGACAGATTCAGTTGATGGGCTAATTTTTCATCAATCATAGTGGTGGATGACCCTTCATCAAGAAAGGCGTGAAAACAATTTCTTGATGGCCACTCAAGATCCTAACAGGTAAGAAACGGAAACGAATGTCTTGAACTTTATATAGGTAATTTATGTTTATATCTGCGTTTACACTCGAGACTTGGTTATTTGTTGCAATTGAAGCAAAGCTAGACGTTGCTGCCACCTGACTAGGCACGAGTTCGATTTCTTTATGCAAAGTAGTGTGATGAACGCGATGGCACTTCTCACACTTCAATTGGGATTTGCAAGGAAACCTATGTTTTCGCAGGCATATCCTACATAGTCGTAAGTCCTTCACAATTCTCCACCGTTTATTTAACCCAGCTTCTCTATATTGGGCGCATTCCAACACTGTATGGCAACTTTTATCGCATAACTTACACCTTATGGTTTTGTCAGCGGCATAACCGTCGTGTAAATGTGTGCGTTCGTGTTTGGACCCTTTATTTTCACTAAAGGTAAGCGTAGGAATAGCGGTACATATGTTTAGAGCAAGTTGATGTAACCATTGCCCAAATTGCAGAATACCCACGTAGCTTTGTGTAGCCCTATGCATCGCCCACTGTACCTTTAGTTGAGCCGGCAGCTTACTTACTAGTTCGTGCATGAGCATAGGGTTGTTGGAGTATTCAGCTACATCACTAGCTTGAAGACATGCGCAGAGGTTTTGAACAGTGACGCCATATTCAACCAATGATTCTAGCTTTTCCATTTTGACCGGTGCATGTTGTCGGACTGCATTTATAAAACTATCCAAAATTTGCTCCGGCCTTCCGAATAATAGTTTTAAGTTAATAATAATATCTTTTACGCGAGGTTCGTGCAAGAATCCTTGTACCATTTTTCGAGCATTACCCTTTAGAGCTTTGTCTAAACGGATTAAATTTTCACTGTCATTAAACCCACACAATGCTGTTGATCTATTGAAACTACTTATAAATATATACCAGTTCCTCGGATCTCCGTCAAAAAATGGAAGGTCTCGTGGAATAGATTGTCTTGCAGCAATATGAGCTGAATTTAGTGGACATAGAGATACGTCGTTTAGGGGGTTGCCTGGTCTGGCTGATGCTATGACATTGTTTCCTACTGTTTGATTATTTTTGTTCTGAACCACTACGTTTGATAAGCGCGATGACCGACCGTTATAAGGTGATGCAACAATAGACGTTTGCTGCAGTAGCGATTGGCTGGAATGCTCTTTTGATAACGGCTGACGCACTGATTTATATTCCTGCAAGTTTAGCTGCGCTGGCTGTTGGTGCCACAATGCTTCTTGCTGTGCATGTAATGATGCTGGCGATGGATGCCACTGAACTTCATTTTGCATCGGGTGCAGGAGGGTAGGCAGCAAACCCGGTTGTGTTACCTCTTGTTCAATTTGACCCTCATTTTGATTAATCAAAATTGGTACGCTGGACGACAGACCAATGGTGGCTGCCAGTTCAAAACGTCTAGAGAGCTCTAAATTGGTTTCTGGATCCGCTTCTCCTATTTCATCATCATCTAACCTTTGACTTTCATCATCAGACTCCACTAAGAGTGACGACATTTGTTGACAAATGATTAATTTGTTTTGAATTAATTTTTGCTGTTCTTCAAGTAACAGCTTTTGTTCCCGTAGGTTTTCCCAACGTTGCCGCCGACGTTTACTAGTGGTGGTAGACTGTGTGCTCAATGGTATAATCGGTTTACCACATTCACCAACACCGACTTCGTTATGCTTAACTGTTCTGTTTCTCGAACGGGACCATTCTTGAACTTGCTTTAGGAACAGCAGACAAAGCAGTGCAACATGGGCAACGCCAATCCTCAATTTCTGCAACACCATCATCTACATCCACACATTCGTAATGGAACCACATCTTACAGATAGGACATTCAACCATATCGGTTTGGCGGTAAGGGGTCGAACACTTCGGACACAAATCATTCATGATTTACTATACCAAAATTGATTTGAATTATTTGTAAATGTCAAGTTTGATTGGTCGCTTTGAATTTTACGCTATGCAAACAACGACTGGAATAACTGCGATTTATAGAGACAGGCAAACTCAAAGTTTTCTCTCTTACAGTTTATTCAAATCCTTAAATAAATAATTAATACTAAATCGTTATATAAAGAAAACTTACAATTTGTATACCATTTTGGCGTAATTTAAAACTAAACAACCTTTTACATCGATAAATTCCATTGACACTAAATTATGGCTGCAGATCATATGATCTATTATTTTTATATTAAATTTTTCCCGCCAACTAAACTACTCTACACGCCACTTGACAAACGGCGAACTTTAAGATTTAACAGGTACCATTGTGCATAGTTATTCGAAAAATTGTTTTTAGTTCATTAGTAGTTTAGTTAGGGTTAGACTTAGA
Organism: Platerodrilus igneus; assembly: GCA_036346225.1. Classification (NCBI taxonomy): domain Eukaryota; kingdom Metazoa; phylum Arthropoda; class Insecta; order Coleoptera; family Lycidae; genus Platerodrilus; species Platerodrilus igneus. The sequence goes on along the minus strand of JARFIW010000170.1, from coordinate 13,150,033 downwards.
ATTGTGAGTTTATATTAGTGTCATACTTGTTTATATGTGTTATTGTATAGTTGTGTTACGGTTCTTGAAAGAACAGAAAGCTGTCATTTCAAGGGTGGGAGAATGTCAGAATTAGTAATGTACTTTTGAGGGTTAGCTATGGATAGATGTGGTTATTATCACTATGGTTTTTATAAATTGGACAGTTGTTGTAAATAAATAGAAAATAGAATTTCGTAAAGTGACAGGACGTTTTACTATATATTCTATTATAGATAAGCGCACCTAACATGTCAATCTTCATAAATACATTGTCGAGTGGTAATATACAAATCTTAGCTACAGCACGTTTTATTTTTCCACTGGCGCACTGCAATGTTACAACGCGCAGTATACCTTCGGCTCCAGGATGCAGCTCTAGGATTCTTCCAAACCGCCGTTTTAAATGTGGCATATTTGCTTCTTGAACCAGAACCAGGACACCAATTTTTAAAATGTTTTGTACATTGTGTTTCCATTTCATTCTTTTCTACAACTCTGGTATGTATTCAGCTTCCCAACGTCTCCAAACTTGCTGCAACAGTGACTGAAGATACTGAAAACACGACAAACAATTTTCTGTAATATGCAGAAGTGATGGATCTAAAAGAAACTGCATTGATCGGCCAATAAGAAAATGACCAGGGGTGAGTGCATCCAAGTCCATAGGATCAGACGACATGGGGGAAATAGGACGTGAATTAAGTACACACTCTATCTGCGATAATACAGTATAAAACTCCTCGAAGGTTAATAAGACATTACCCAATATTTTCTGTAAGTGAATCTTTGTGGATTTAACCCCTGCTTCCCAAATGCCCCCAAAATGTGGAGAATTTGGTGGAATAAAATGCCATACAATTTCATCATTGGCTAGTGATTCTTCAACATTATTTTGAAAAAAAGGAACACCCTTAATCAAAATAGCTATTGGTGGTGGCGAATGTGCTCTACGAGATGGATGCTGATCTTTGGAATGACGACACTAAACTTTTACTTTATGCTATTGGAAACTCAACCTTCACATTTAAGAACAATAACATAACTAATATAAATTAAACTTTCGACACCTGCGAGTTATCAACTTGATAATAACAATATAACAAAACGTTGCATTTCACATTTTAAATATAAAATTAACTTTTTGGCTCCAACAATATCAAGTAGATTACATTCTTGTTAGACAACGGTTTAGGAATCAAATAAAAGCCTGTAGAAGCTACTCAGAAGCAGATATAGACACTGACCACAACATCGTAATTATGAAGGCAGCTCTTAAATTTATGAAAAAGCAACGGAAAAAGACACTTTGACTTTGAGAAACTAAAAGATAAAGATATCCACGAAAGATTTGAACAAAGCCAAATGAACTGCTGAAAGACATTGGGAAAATTTCTGACACTAAGGAAGTAGAAACGGAATGGAGTAACATTAAATCCAGCTTAGAGATGGTGGCCAGAGATATTCTGGGGTATACACAAAAAGAAAATATGAAACCATGGATAACAAAGGATATTCTAAATTTAATAGAAGAAAGACGAAAATACAAAAAAATCAGACGAAGCTGGAAAACAGAGATACAAAGTCATACAATGGGAAATTATTCGCAACTGCAGGAAAACTAAAGAGCAATGGATTGATGAAAAATGCTAAAACATAAAACTAAGATAGAAATAGGAAAGTCAGACGAGTACAAACTAATTAGAATGAATTTTAGGGATATAAAACTGCATAGTAAAAATATAAGCAGACATCATTGTAGAAAATGTAGGGAAAGAAAAATGTTAGATGACAAAAATATATAGAGAATATATATGCAGGAGAGGAACTAACAGCACTAGAACAGGAATTAAACATTGAAAACGATGACATGGGATATCCTATACTTATAGATAAGGTGCAAGCAGAAACTTTAAAAGCCGTTGGACAAGCAATAATGAACATCTTCCAACTTGTAAGCTATAAGTATGAGACAGGCGAGATACCCTAAAATTTCAAACGTAATACCATAGTCACTATACCAAAAAGGAGAGGCGCGGATAGATGTGAAAATTTTCGAACAATAAGTTTGACAACACACGTGTCAAAAATATTAACTAGAATTGTATAAAGACGGATGGTAAAATGGACTGAAGAAGTACTAGATCAATTTGGGTTTAGGCGAAACAGGGGAACATGGGAGGCTATTTTCGCTCTGAGGGTGATAATGCAGAAGACAATAGAAAAAGGAGAAAGCATGTATATAGGACTTGTAGATCTGGAAAAAGCATTCGACAATGTAAAATGGAAAAAAATGTTCGAAAACTCAAAAAGATTGGAATGAGTTTTAGAGATAGATGGATAGTACATAGCTTATACAAAGGGCAAACAGGGGTAATAGAATTAGGGCAGGAATGTAGAGAAGTAGATATTAAAAAAGGGGTAACACAGGGATGCTTCCTATCCGGGTTAATTTTAACTTGTATATCAAAGAGGCAAAGAATACTGGCAAATGCAGTAAGACATTTGGAATTATTATGACGTCACGTTGGGTGCCAAATTATTACGCCCAATGCTCCCAGTAAACCCCCGAACCAGAAAATAAAGTTTTAAAACACTTACCCCGACCCCTCACTGGGCATTGATATCCTCAGGGGCGGTTCTCTCTGCTTTTGTCCTGTTGTGGATCGCTGCTCCTACTGGTAGGGCTTCGCTGAGGATACGGTAGGGTTAAGGGTAAAAGGGTGGAGACGGAAACGCACTCACCCCAGCACTACCCGGTAAGCAGTAATTTTTTTCTTAACCATCCTCCCGAGTCTTTATGCTCAAACGAGTCCTCGGTTAGGATACTGTTAAAAATAGATATTATTATTAAAAAACACAAATCACTTAACACGCATATTAGAAAAGTCTGCAATAGTTTTAGCAACAAAAAAACAAGACTGTTCTGATATAATAATACTATTCCTAACAGTAACCTAACCTCAAAGTCTATCGCGGGACTCGTTCGAACGTAAAAACTCGGGAGGATGGTTAATAAAAATTTTTTTGCACCAGGTAAACTGTGCGATAATCATTCTTTTGTGGAGGACGGTACGATAAATCATCGAGCTAAACGGCGTTCCTCCCCCTCCAACCGAGATTGACGAGCTTCCACCTGCTTTCGAGAGAACATGAATTTCTTCTCACCTACAAAACCTTACGTCAGTGCTTATAATTGCAAAGATAAGCAAATGACATCTCGGGGTTTCATAGCATCAACAAAAATTGCAGTATTCGCAGGGATTTTTCTGAATTCTAAAGAAGTCCCTAACTCTGAATTAATGAACCTAATTTTTTAGCTTTACCATAAAACGTAACAAACTTCACTATAAATCTAAAGACAAACGTCATTTTCACATTTGCATACGAATGCATACATATTTACATCATGACCTCCAAAAAGAGAAGTTCCGTGAAGCACCACTTGTTCATAACAACAACATCAGAAATCTGATAGAAAGAAAACTGCAATTCCTGCATCCCAGCGTCGATTAAGAGAGGATCGGCACACAGGCCAACTCAAATAATTTCATTGTTGATGGCATTAATATACATTAGCGGAATACAGAAGCGATACACAGCTAGACGGAGGTCCTCCATGCCCACATGTGATTTAACAACCCTCCAATTATGCAACGACATAGAAAGTAAATAAAAAAGTAGAAAATAAAGAAAAGCCAAAGAGGGAGATGAAAGGTTTGGAGCTTGCTACGCACCTAGACGTAGTCATACGAAAACGTAAATACCAGGCTAACTATCAACCACGGAGAGGGAGGGGGGAATCTAAAAACAAAACCAACAAAAGAAAACCTAAAGCATATCGCCCACGATTATCTATTAACAAATAAAAAAAATTAAATACATAATTCGGTACAAATAAGAGAACGCAATAAAATAAGCGTTATCATTTCAACGCCAACAATTATATTATACGGACAAATTGGATAGTGGAGCCATGAAGTGGCGTTTTTTTAAATCTTCTTTGGGAATTAAACCACTCATTTCACGTTAAGCGTATTGGCTGCCTAAAAAAAGTTGGCCCTAGGCCGCAACACAAATTGAAGGCAATCATTCTTTTAAACTTTAAAAATTTGCTTAGTGTACTCAAACCAAATATTTCGAACATCAATAAATCAAAGTCACCTTCAATTTATGTCATAAATGTCAAACTTGAAGTTTTATTATTTTGACAACGATCCTAGGTCATGGATCGAAACGTAAATAAACATGATTTTAAAAACTGAGTGGTTTAATTCCCAAAGAAAATTAAGAAAAATGCTAAACAAACCACAACAAACATACAGGGAGTATTCATGAAGTGGCACATTTCGTGGCTAACATGTAATAAAACTCTGTAAAAAAAGGAAAATTAATGCTTAAAATTTTTCAATCACAAGTATGTTAAATTTAGGTATTAAATGTAAATCTACTCCCTAGCAAGTATGTTAAATTTTGAAGTATTAAAGGTAAATTTAGGTTTTCCATCTAGTACAGGTGTTAAACTTAAGCATTAAATACAGCCCACGTTGCAGCAAGAATTAACGACATATATCCAGAAGCACCAGCGCAACCAGCTGTTCAACAAGGATGGTGGACTGGTTTTACACTATCCACCGTTGATAAATAAAAATCCTTGACATGCATAACAGAACACAAGGCACATACCTCTCTGCATCGGGATACTTAACTTGCCAACCGCCGGGGGGAGGAAGTTAGCATATCAACGTAGCTACCATCGTAACTACAGCAACTGGTTCACAACAACGAACAGGCGGGTTACACCCAGAAAGAATGCCTTTTGGCCGCCAACAAAAAGAAAAGCTAAACAGAGTCTGGTTAGATGGGGTAAGCACGGGAACACACCAATACATGCAAGACATCTCTAATTGGCGACATTATTTCAACAAGTCGTTACTTTGTCACAATAGAGAAAACCCATTATATGCGGTTGTAATGTTGAACAGATTGAAGGTTACCTAAAAACAGACTATGAACTATTTAATTATAGCATAATAAATTTTACGTTGCAAAGCAAATAGAGTTAAATTGATATTCGAAAGCGTATTTATTGCAGAAAAATAAAATATACTGGATGTAAACTATTTAATTGTAAACTAAACTTGTCATTTTTAAAGCAAAAGGGATTTGAGTTGAATTGATTATTAACCAGTAAAAATGTACGGGACGTTCAAAATAAACGTAACAAGCTTTATGACAACCAGATGGAAAAGAAAAGAAGAGGGCTCGCTTTGAGCAATAGCGATAGAAAAAACGGTGGATTGCGAAGCACTAATGGACCAACCAAAGTGTAATCAGTAGTCAGGATTGGAGGAACACCAACCTTATGCAATAAACGGTTGCCTCCGAACTAAGACAGGTTCACTAGAGAAAAAATTAAGGTTAAAAATGGAGATAGAGGGGTAAGAAAAAAGTAGAGTTTTAGGATAAGTAAGGAGTAGTGGATATCCTTACTAAGACAAATTCGTTAAAAACCCCACTTGCAATGTTAATGATAATATAAAACCTAAACCATTACATGGACTCTTAAAAACAACTAGGTTCCAAATGAGACTCAGACAAATCATCTTCCTACCGAGTGCATCCACTGCGATAAAAAAATCAATCAAAGGTAGTATAATCAACTTACACAACAATTTCAGAGACAATTACCACAGCACAGTAGTAATTGTACGATAAATAGTTAATTGAAGTTAAAAATAGGAAATTTTCAATACAGCAACATAAGGAATAATATTTTAAATAACAAAGTCGATAGCCTTTCACAAGCAGCTTTAGAAAAAAATTCATTAATGTTTCTATAATATAAAACGATTGATAATACATTTGGTAAAAATGTTTGAAATATATATTTAAGAAAACACATTAAATATAAATTTCTTGTATTTGCAACTATGGAAACTGACTTTTTACTACAGAGGCATAGGTAGTGATCCTACGAGCATTCAAATAGTAAACCATCAAAGACATCAGCTAGTACAAGTCTTAAAGATTCTTCAGACGAAAAATATAGTATAAATAACTGTATTAGGTTGTGCAAAATAACAAGATCGAAGATGAAAATTTAAAATAAATTGGGTTTATTTCCATGTAATGACCATTAGAAAAAAATTTATAACTAGGAATGAGATGTCTCTCTTTTAAAACCAAAAAACTATATATGGCAAAATGAAGTTTAGAAGACTTTTAGATTAAGCGGTTAATAACCTTTTAGGTGTACGATTTGGATCTGTTAAAGGTTAAAAACCAAATTTCGTAGAAATCACGATATGAGAACTCAATATTTAGATAATATTAGAGGACAATTTTTTTTCCATGAATACTAGAGAAGGCATGGTGTATTTACATAATTAAAGGTAAGGTGACAGGTAGAAATTTGAAGTTAATCATTAAAGGCAAAATTTACAATTAAAATCATTTAATCCACAAGTTAATGACGGTACCATATAGTATAACTTACATAATATTTTAGAAATTAGTTTTTGAGAAAAACTGTTTGTTGCGTCAAACACGAATAATTTGATTTCATTTTGTTTGTAAAATAGGAAAGATAATTTTTATATAAGGTTATGCATGCACATTACATGGATGTTTACTCAGTAAAAGGGCTTATGCCTGTTGAGTGTAACTATAAATAAATAAATGTTGTAAATTAGTAATAAAATTCAATTGAGAAATATATTTCGTAATTAAGAAAAGTTTTGTAAATACGCGAATTTAAAATGAGTTACTCCTATTTTAAGAAACATTATTTATAAAATATAGGTAATTAATGCAAAAATTACGGATGATTAGGTTTTTTTATTGAAAGCTTTTCAAGGAAAATGAATAAGAACTGTGATGTATTGGATATTTTAGACAATGATTAAATAATAATTACTACTTACCTTAAGTCGATATAACAAAGATTTCCCGGTAATTCGATACAACTAAAACTCTTCCATATAATGGAAAAATTCACCACAACAGTTTACAGTATCACCAATCATGGAAGTGATTACATACATTCTACCGGTACTATTTTAAAGTATAAAGCTCGTTTAATTACAAAAATAAAAAATATACCGAAATGTTTTCAGGTGTAAACATACATTTTTTTTTTGTTTTTCATTAGATATTAAATAGAAAATAAACATGAAATTACATAGGTAATGTAACCTGAGAAAATCAAAACATGAAAAAGCCCATTCTTTTTTATAAACGGGCCCCCATTGTTGGGTGCTAGTGTAACGTTAAATTTTACTACATAAATAATAATATAAATATAAAATATATTCAAAATTGCATGGGTTAAACTTTCCCAAGTTGTGCAATGCATCTCAAATTTTAAAGCTAACAGTTGCCCTTGTGCTTCTTTCATCTCAAGGTGGTGTCCAGATGACGTCTTGTTTGGTTGGCGGTACTTCTCGTATCAACGAAGCGCCGTTATGTTGTATAAAAATGAAAAAGGTAACGAAAGGAAAGGACTGGCGACTGTCCGAACTCTACGAAACACGTCTGCATTCAAAGAAGGCCAGTAATGTAGTGTGCATGTTTCAATGCATCAGCTTCCATGAGCCTTCATCTCCCCTCCAAGCTAGGTTAATGTTTGGAGCAAATTGGTGGGTACAGCTGCATATTAAGTATGAGAAATGCAATTATTGCAGCTTCCTAAGCCACAAATCATAAATCAATGTTCGGACTTTCGTGAAAGCCAAATCTTTGTGTGGTTTACATGTAACGCTTATATTAAACAAAAATACTGGAGAATTTCCGTTTAAAAATTCCCTGAACTTAACTAATACATTAAAAGGTTAAGCATTTTTGAAAAGTGCACCACAACTAATTTGAAACAGGCCTAAATTGTTTGAGTATTTTCAAATAATATCCTTCATATTGACAAGAATCCAACATTATTTGCACTTCGAAATTATACTCTGATCCAATAGCGTGCTTTATTAATTGCAGCATATTACTTCAGACCGACAATGTATTTATATATAATCGCTAAGTTAAAAGCACACCCTAAGGATCCTCCTACCTCTGTACTCACAATGATTTACTAAATAAAATAAATTAGGATAGCTACTCCGATCAGTGTCATAAAATATGAATATGCAAAAAAAAGTCAACAACTTAAGTTTATCTAGGCTAGTGATAACTTACAGTACTGATGTTGTAACGCCATGGAAATTTGACATACGATTTTCTTTATTACGCTCTATGTAGGGTTCCAGGATGGCACCATTAGCAAGTGGCTTAACCTAGGCTTAACTTCGAAGAATTCCAATTGACTTATAGATTGTATGTCAACATGTTGAATGTTGAAAAAAATTATAACCATCAGACTTATCGAGCTCAAATGTGTTTAGATACTCTTACATTTACAAGTTCGAATTACATAACCGTCGGCGCGGTATGAGTGACGCAACCGCAGTTGGTAGCTCTAATCTTTATACAGATTTTAGCGCGCCTATCTGTCAATGACGTCACACAGTATGCAAATTTAAACGCGCAATTGACGGAATATATCAAATTCGCAAACAGTTCGTAAAAATTAAATACTCACATGAATAGGTCCAGCTTCCTACGGGATAAGTTAAAGATGGCGTCTGCAACGTCCATCAGGGCTGCTGATGGACCTCTTCACGATAATTAACGGAGGGTACGCCTAGCGTCCTTCCGAATGGCTCCGACTAGCTACGGCGGACGTGGACTCCGGTTCGCCCAGGCTGCTTCAAATTATCTCCTACCTATGTAGGGAAATGGCAGGAACAGGTTTATAAGGACGACAAACAAAGATAAGCAAAGGCAAGGATCTACATAAATAAAAGATAAAGATACGTTACCGAAAACCCAACCACTCTTCTCGAAGTTCAAAGGCATAAAGCCACGTATCCGCGTCTCTCGGAAACTCCCACTTTTTGTTCTCCCGCCACTCGCGTCAGCGCGATCTGGCGCAAACGCCCTCTGACGTGACGGAAATACACGCCAAGTCTTTTGAATTTATGGCGCGAACTCACGCACAGCAAAATTAAACTAAGGAATGTCTAGTGCCAAATTGTGGCACGTAACAATCGCGACAAAGCCATAAAAGAAAAAACTTAAAAAAAGAAAGACTGTTAGCACAGTAACATCTTAAAATCTAAATCCTATCTACCCTACGTAAAACCTAACTTAAAACCTACAAAATGTTTATATAAGGCTCCACCTGATTTTTCGACCGATAACACGTCTTCCGAATTACCAGGAAACGGAAAATGTAGCCCCATTGTCTATGACTACACTAATAATCGACAGCACAAATTTGTCGGAGAGCATGAAACACTACTTAAAGTAAAACAAATGCGACAAGTCGCCTAACCTATCTAAACTAAAGCTAACATTAAAGTTTCCTACATGCAAACGCACATGAGCGTTGCATCAAAACTATTTTTTGTTGGCAAAAAGTGCCCAAATTTAAAAATGTTCAACAGAGTGCGTTAGTCTACACTCTAGCAAATTTTTGTTACTAGTACCTTGATTTACTAACGATACACATCAAAACTTGTCCATGACATGGTCGTGAATCAAGAAATTTACCAAAAGTACCACCCTACTAAATCCTTACATTGCTAACCTAACAAATTACATTTCTACATCAGGTTAGCTTTTTCACTTAATTTCAAGAAAAAATAAGTCCCACGTCTGGTCATAAATAGCAAACGTTAGGAAGATAAAACAAGATCTGAAATTGTTGTTAAAGATAATAGATAAGATAACGATATTAAGCTTTAGTTATTATTTGAGATACTAGGTAAGATAACGCGATATTAAGCTAAAGTTATTATTAGAGATAGTAGGTAAGGTAACGCGACAATAAACAAAAGTTATTACTAAATATAATAGGTAAGATAACGCGAAGTTAACTAAAGGTATTACTAACGGTAGTCGGTAAGATAACGATATTAAATAAAATTATTATTATAGGTAATCAGTAAGATAACGATATTCAACTAAGATTGTTATTAAAGTTAATAGATAAGATAATAATATTAACCTAAGGTTATTATCAAAGATAATAAATAAGATAAAGATATTAACTTAATCATTATCAAGGACAATAGATAAAGATAACGATAGAGTGGCTCCGTGGAGCCGTTAAATGGGAATTTCTCGTACCCTCTAAAAAGAGCAACCTGTGAAGCAGGCCCGTTTGCAAGAAACAGTACGAGACACCGGCAAAGGCATTTGGGTGCATCCCTGCACCCGCACACATACACACACTCATACATACCTTCACTGTCAGTGCCCATGCGCTGACAGCGGCACCGCATGACCTCACGAAAGATTCCCAGAGACGGGGTTCAGGTGTCTGCGAAAACCTCCCACGCAACCACACGGTGACTAACGGAAATGAAAAGGCAGAGAAATAGGAACGGTAGAAAGAGGGAGGTGGGTATTTGGAATGCATAAGAAGCACTTCCAGGTAGAAAAAAGTAGAGGAAGAGCTCGCATTGAGCTAAAGAGACAGAAAAAGGTGGATAGCAAAGCGCTACTCAACCAGCCAATGTGGTCAGTAGCCCGGAGTGAGGGAACATCACTCTTATGTGGCAGACGGGTGTTCCGGGACGAGAACAGATCCACAGAAAGAAAGATAAGGCAGAAACGGAGACAGCAGGATATGAAAAGTAGAGTTTTTGGACAAGCGCCCGAGAGAAGGTAGAGAATTGTCCCTGTTTAAACACAGCTCGGTCTGAAGGTCCACCTGCGATATTCATCCGAGATAAAATATATCATAATTTAAAAATTCACTAGGCTCTTAAGAGAACTAGTACGATCATTTTCCTAACGAGTGCATCCACTACGATAAGAAAATCAGACAAAAATTGACACAACAACTTAAAAGTATCATTACAGATACAATCACACGAAAACCCAACTGTTTCAGGGTAGTTTTTTTTAAAACGGTAACGCCCTAAACACACAAAGATGCCTAATTATAAACAATTAAATACAGGTACACTGTCCCAATATGCTAAAACAACCGAGAATTTAATAAGATATCCATAAGAAGCGATAGCGCCTCACCACGAAGTTCAACAAAAAATAATGAAAAAAAATGTTTATAAGTTATGGTGATTTAGTAGAAAAAGAAACAAATAATGATATAGTATAATGTGGGCGACTGTAATAATTCAGAGGAAAAACACATGGAATAGACAATCCTAGTTTTTGCAACTGCGAATATGAAGTATTTCTTACAATGGCATAGGTCGCGCGTGTCCTATGAGCCCAAAGAAGAAAAACATGCACTCTAACATCAGCTAAAACCAATCATAAAAATTCAATGAGTTATTGCAACCAAAGTTACGACAATTACCATACAATTAAACGATGTAAGAAAAATACTAAAAACCAAATAATATGCTGTAGGAAAAGTTCGAGGATTAATTAAATGAAACGACAATTATATTGGGGGGTGTAGAGAATAAAATGATATACAAGTAACGGTATGTTCAAGAAAAAGTCAACCAGAAGCAAAAGGTTTAAGGTAAATGAGTTAAACGTATAAAAGATATACAGTGTACAAGAGAGGAAATAAGTAATTAAAGTTAACTAATTGATAGTGAGGGCTAAAAACATTAGATACATTGTCAAAGAAGTAAAACGTGAAAAGCTTTTAGATGTACGTAGGGTTGAATGATTTTAAAGATAATTTTAAGCCATTTAATGAGGTTTAAATCGATATGTGAAGAGATAAGAGTAATCCAGACTCGATTTACTAATAAAATTGTTGAATAACAGAAAGATATCTTGTAAAACATATATTTACCAGGATGGGAAGCTCTCGTTTGAGTTCCACCCAAACTAATAAAGAAAAATTTCAACATCATTCTTAAAAAAAATGATTTACAAATTGCTAAAACGACAAACTTACCATCAAACCTCGTCTAGACTTATAATGCTTACCGACCGGCCCTTTGGGTCTCGTTCTAGACTTACAAAGCTGGGCGACCAATTCGAATGGCAAATCTCGCTTAATAGATCTTAAAGTGCGTTAAAATATTGATATCTAAAAAAATATGCTATCAATACAAACTCATACTCGCTATACAAAAGAAATATTCTACGATACATGTATAAATAAACAGTATTCCAAATTGTTGGAATATTCTTTCGATATTGCGGGAGTTATCAACAACCATCGTAAATGAGTTTAGATATAAAACGTTAACGATGATTTCGTTATTACAGTATTTAAAGAAGCAGATATAAAGAGATTCAGTTTATTACAGCGTTTTGAAAGGTAAAAGATATGGTTAGATAATTTCGTTAATTGTATTTAAAGGCAAAAACTTCTTTTAAAAAGGCATTCATAAGGTATAGTATTTAAATTTAATTACGGTAAGTGTTTAAATCACTAAAGAAACACGTTTAGAACTGTAAGAAGGCAAGATAGTATTTAACGAAAGAAATATATCACGGTTAGGTTACAAAAAGACACTCCAAATTATAAAAAGGTACATAATATGTGTTATTTAACAAATACAACAAGATCCCGTTACTCTAACGTTTTTAAAAGATATTTTAAAAGTTCAATTCATTACGTTAAATGCTTTTAAACACATGGTTCTTTTTAAAAGTAAGTTGTAAATCATAGTTAAACATTCGGATTACTAGAAAATGCTTTTAAAATGTTGTTAAACAAGACAGTGTTTATTTACGATTTCAAAAAACACTTTTTAAGGTCCAAAAGAAGTCATAGATATCTTTAATTTAATATAAAATAGATAATTTCCGTAATAAACAGTGTTTAAGGCATAAAATTACTTAATTGCTTATTTATTTATATGCAAATATACGTACTTGTGTAAATTAAAAGTGAGGTTAACTTGTTGATCCTTCCTAAAAACTCATATTTGCATTTAAAAACAAACTATGCACTTAAATAGCATAATTGAAGTTAACAAAAGCACACCATATTTAAAATTGGAAGAAAATTAAATTAACACATTTTAAAAACCAAAAGCTGTATATTTCAATGTCAAAATGGCGAGTTCCATTTTGTTACTATAACAACAGCATTGACATTTTAGGGATCTGGTGGGTTCCAAAATACCAACCTAAAATTTTGGGGTGAATAGATATTAGATAATTATATTTATTTATGTTTTGTTTTAAATGAAAAAGCTATAGATAATTGTTAATTAATAATTATAAAGCCATAAAACAAAAGAACAAATTCCTATACAACCAAAAACACGTTGAGGCGTCAATTCTTACATTTAAACGTAATACTTACAATCCCGCAAGCGCGGTATACTAGACGCAACCGCAGTTGGTAGCTCTAATCTTTATACAGATTTTAGCGCGCCCATCTGTCAATGACGTCACACAATATGCAAATTTAAACGCGCAATTGACGGAATATATCAAATTCGGAAACAGTTCGTAAAAATTAAATACTCACATGAATAGGTCCAGCTTCCTACGGGATAAGTTAAATGGCGTCTGCAACGTCCATCAGGGCTGCTCATGGCCCCCTTCACGATAATTAACGGAGGGTACGCCTAGCGTCCTTCCGAATGGCTCCGACTAGCTACGGCGGTCGTGGACTCCGGTTCGCCCAGGCTGCTTCAAATTATCTCCTACCTATGTAGGGAAATGGCAGGAACAGGTTTATAAGGACGACAAACAAAGATAAGCAAAGGCAAGGATCTACATAAATAAAAGATAAAGATACGTTACCGAAAACCCAACCACTCTTCTTGAAGTTCAAAGGCAAAAAGCCACGTTTCCGGGTCTATCGGAAACTCCCCACTTTTTGTTCTCCCGCCACTCGCGTCAGCGCGATCTGGCGCAAACGCCCTCTGACGTGACGGAAATACACGCCAAGTCTTTTGAATTTATGGCGCGAACTCGCGCACAGCAAAATTAAACTAAGGAATGTCTAGTGCCAAATTGTGGCACGTAACAATACTTCAGCACTTCTGATATGGTAACTTTATAATTCAAGTGATATTTAAAACACAGTTCCTTTAAGATGGTAAGTAAAGAAGGAAACAAAATATGTTTGTACGTTAATTTCATTAAATCAATGTATTAATTGAAACCACTGACATTCTAAAGTTCTCTCATCTAATAAACTTTCATTAATTTATAACGTAATGTTTCAGTATAATACCGTAAAACTACTACTCGAGTTCGTTAGGTGAGGGTACACTCTTTAACAGAGTTCTTTCACTAACGCCTGCAAGCATAAATTAAATCATCCGTTACTCGATTGTGAATAGAACGTTTCAGAACTAAAAAATACTTCAGTGTACGTGCTTAAAAATCTTCTATATACCGAAATAAGGAGCCAGCTATGTTCAAAGAATTTATTACCTTTGACGCAACTCAATAAATCAATTACACGCAACTTCGTTGCACTTCAGGTCTTTCTGTCTTCCCTCATTATCCACATCTCAGCCCCAATGTTAACTAACTTATTTCCAGCGGTTTTCTTCTTATCCCCATGCCTCGCAAACACAGGTAAATGATGTAATAATCTCACCAATGTAACTAAGGATGATAGCATATAGCTATAATCACACCTGCACATATATTTATGGCGTGATATTTTCGGAATTTTGACAATCTGCCTTAATGAGCAAAGATAACATAGTTTTAAAACTCTAACGAGGGTTTTTGAGAATTTACAATGTAACTAACGTTCGTGTGTTAATTATGGATTTTAAAATGGAAAATTTGTACATTGAACGATGTGAATTCATAAAATAAAACCAAAGGTTATGAATGACTGGTTGCATTTGTGAACTTACTTAATCTGGTTCAAGGTTGTCTTGAAAATAATGTTGTATTAGATGTATACAAGATCAAAACAATGATAATTTTTTCATATAACTTTTATATGTAAGCTGATTAACACTTTTTCTGAATATTTACATGAGCTCCTGGTAGAAAATTGTGCAGTTAGTTGTAGTCAGCCAATGAAAATTGAATCTTTACGAGTGAGGATGTGATTCCCCCGGCTGTGAAGTGGACATTAAACCCTATTTCTAGTTTTTCTTTCAGTTTGTTAGTTGTTTGTTTAGGATGAATTAATTTTGAAGCTAGATTTAATTTGAAGCACGTTTATATTTTTCGCGTTTAAACCCAATGTAGTACCTTCTGGTGGAGCATTGGGGACGTGGCCGTAACTATAGCGGCCCTTATTCACATTATATGTGAAGTGGGCACATCTGTATCTTGAAGTTGTGAAAATCACTGGAGGGAAGGCCTATATCTCATTACCTTTTCCCATCTTATACTGGATCTTCTGAGATGGTGGGGCAGATTTGTATAGCCAAGAACGCTCTCCTGAAGATTGTCTTGAAGTTATTGATTTTAGCTTCACATGATTTTATTTTCAAAAGTGTACAATGCTGCAAAATTTATATCCGTTTATATAAGAATAAAATTAATTTTTAACAATAAATCTTTGCCGTTTTAACTGTAGTTACACTAATTAACAAGAAATTAATTGAAAGAATCTTTTTGTTGTTTTCTCAAATAGATGCTATTCTAATGATAACAGAAATTTTATATACATACTGGACCGATTGCTTTTTACTACAATTTAAAGGCCCCAATTACAAAAATTTTAATGGGTCGAAACGGCTCAAAAACCATGGTAATCAATGACAACATCTACAAGCAAGTCAACAGATTAATTCTGCCAACGTAATTAAATTTCTATTTATTGAATTAAAATCATTGAGAATCCTGACTATTTGCAAGTACTTGCTTTTCGTAAGGTCTTGCATCGCTACAAAAAAATTAATTTTTCTCTCCAATGTCTAGCACATGAATCTGTCACCGAAAAAATAAAAACCAACCTTACTTTTATAGCACTTTTAGATATACACTGTAGAACAACCACAAGTGACAGCAAAAATATACATGGATATAAAAAATTTCTATAAAAATATATGCATAACTGTCCAACATCCTAATTTTTCCTATATCGAAGAGAAAAATGCATTAGTGTCCAATAGAAATTAACGCATTTGAAAATTATATAAAAACAAATAGAAACATTTCTACAATTAACTATCTCCAGCACCTCGTACATGCTAACCGCATGTGTTTAAACAAAATGTCAAACATAAAACATCTTTATTACAAGTTTTCGTTTTCGACACCGTAAAAACTAAATAAATTAGGAAAAGGGTAATTAATGTTTTAAAAACAAAATAAAAGCACCAAAGAATGAAACTTTATTTTACACCACTTTAAGTTCTAATTACATTATAACGTTTCAATTAGTTATCCCAATTCACTAAAAATAATTATATAAAAGAGTATGTATACAATATATTATTTAAAAGAAAACACTAGTGTGATTGAAAATAAAAGCGATAGATGATGGTTGCCAATATTCCAAGAGTAATAGGAAGAATCCAGGACTTCAGTGAACTAGAATAAAAATGCATTATTAAAAACTTGATGAAGTTCTATATAGTAATCGTTCAGGTTTACAAAAGGCTCTTATTTAGAAAACAAATTTAGTAAAAAACGCTTTTCTTGTACCAATCACACGCCATTTCAAAACTTTATAAATCACACTACACTAAAAAATAATGAATGAGCTAATTAATCAATAGACCAATGGAGAGAAAAAGATAAACACAAAATAAGAGATTTTAATTAATAATAGTTACTAGCACATATCAATATATTGGTACACATTGCAGTGAAAATCAAGTTTTGATTGCATAAAATTAATTACTCTCCACTAATAAAATAAAAAACAAATAAAAGTATTATTTTTTATAATAATAAATTTAACCTTATGGTCATAATTGTTTAAAATATGTTCGAATTAATTTAGAGCACCTTGAATAAATGTAAGTATAAATTTAATACGAACACATAGTAAATAGTTAAATTTCTTCCGCTCGAGTCTAAAATTTGCACGCAAAACAAATAATAAGTATCCTTAAAAAAAAATTCAAACTATAAAATATTCATCATCGCTAACTGGATAAAAACACATTTGTGCAAATACTGAAGTTGAAAATTTATAACGGGTTATGTAAGGTATGTCTACACAGATGAATTTCAGTGTATTACATAGGTAAACCAAGAAGTTGATAAAGGTTTGTAAAAATATTGGGCAGTTGCAATTATTAATTTCAAGAAATTTTGGCTTAGAGAAATTGTGCATATAAAGAAATGTTGGCTGATTGTTAGAATACGACTAAGCTTTCAGTAGCCGCATTGTAAGAAACGGATAGTACATCGTTATTTTCTAAGAAACAATGTTGTTAAATGGTTTCAGCTATGCCATTCACTTATTACGTTCCTTATCGTTATTAAGATATTTTCTGCATTTTACACTCTACACCCTGGTTTTAATAAATGTTTGCTTTCACGTATGGAAAATTGTGCAATTATACAAGTTGCATATGATACGTTAGTATTCGATATTTACTATAGTTACATTACCTAGTTTATTTGTAATTAAATAAAGCGACAGGGTTATCTCTGAATGCTAGAAAATGCTCGAAGTTGTTTTTATTCTATATGGATTTTGTGATTATTGTACAAGCTGAATAAGTTCAATGTATTTTGAGTGTTGGTTTACTTAGATTCTTTTGTGATAAATACTATAAACACAATCGGGCAGTTACAAAATCTTTATTGTGAATACTTGCTTTTTTTATGCGACTGGTAGGTAGGCAGTTCTTTATAAATTTTTTCAAGCCAAAATTTTAACCCACGTTCTTAAATTCTTTGAACCAATGCTTACTTAGAATTAACAAAAATCTCACTTTGTCATTACCACACATTTTCTCTGGCTGCCATTTGTACTTAGATAGGTACATTGCAGTTGCCAACAACACTTGAAAGCCTTCGAGAATGAGAGTCATCACTGTCGACAGGTAACGATTATTTTATGCACTTGCGATACATGGATTTATATAAATATTAAGATGATCCATCAGCTGTGGTATTTGATTAGTTATTGGTGCTAGTTTGGCGATATTATAAATATTTACTTTATTTCTTGGGTGTAGAAGATTCTCTTAGGGCGAGCTCGTCGTTGTGTAGTAAATAAGTAGATAAGATTTTTGTTATATTTATATTTTTCACTGCTATGTGTTACAAGGTATAAACATGCTGGAAAAACCCTGATTATTGTTCATGTTTGTGTTATTAGGTGAGTGTTATTGTATTGGACAGAGTAATTCTCTGTCCACATGTATTGCATATACACTGTATCCAAGATAAAGGATGACTGTCATCAAGATCTCGATAATAATAGATTCAGTTTTAGTTAAATTGGAAAAAGTTGTGGAACTATATGGCCACCAATATCAAAGTATAAAATTTTTAATTTTCTTTGGTTTTCAAGAAATTTAAAAAAAAGAATTTTTTCAACTTTTTTAATTTTTTTCTGATGGTATTGTTAGAACTAGAACAAAATGAAAAACACTTCTTCACGGCTACTTTTTATAGCTTTTTACATGATAATGTCAATTTTACTGTATGACGTTCCGTTCATGAGAAATCATCGAAAATCTAACTTTTTAAATACAGTACAGTTTTTTAAAATGCCGATTTTTGAAGCATTTTTAATTCTACATCCAGTGATATATAGCATGTGGTGGTTTAGTTACGTTACTGTTTCAGCCATCACCATCAATATGAAAAAATCTAAAAGCTAATTAAAAGTAATCTTTCTAAAGCAAAAGAAAACCGAAAGGGTAAAATTGTTGTTTTTTATTGGATGAAACTCGATTAAACCAAACAATCAATGAAACGTGACACAAAATTAATAATCTATTTAATAGTGTTGCTTACGATAAGTAAACAAAAAAGAAATATTACTATCTATATCATAAAAATTATTTGAACAAAGGTCCATTATTCTCTAAACATAAGTAACACCTTATAAGCATAAGGTGTAAAACTATGCAAGGTTTCTGCAATAACTAGCCGGCTTAAAATAAAAATGTTAACAAAAAACTTTCCCATGAGGCATTTAAAAATTCTCTAAACTTAAATAGTAAAATACTATGTAAAGCCTTATATTAAAAAAGCACAACAATCACCTTAAAGCTTCAACAAAAAAAAAAACAAGTAAAAAGAAAAGTCTCTTGTATGTGAGCTCACAAGCATGGAAAACAAATTTGTCTATAGGCACCACCTGGTTTTTTAAACCGTAACAATATTTGCGATACCAGTAAACAGAAATGAGTAGCCATCCGATTTGAAAGCCAACTCGACTAAGCGTATATAGGTCTTGTTTGTCGCCGCACTGACCACATAAATTCAGTCGGAAGCAATAAACTCAAACAGTTAAAGCTAACATATTTGCATAAGAATGTATACAAATTTTCAATATCTTTTAAGATAACTTCTTAAGCTAAACAAATTTCTTGTGGACTTTTAACAGGATAAGACAAAATATAATGCAGTAGCCAAAATGCTAAGTTAACAATTTAGCCAGCGCTCCTGCATTAATTCGCGTAATCCTATTCTATCTTATCTTGTCAAATAAATACTAAAATGAAAGTTAGTTTTTACAAGTTTTAGTGATAAATTCTACCTTTGGTCATAAATATCAAAGGTTCTGAACAACAGTTAGACAAAATAATTGCTTAAAGACATTTCACAAAGAGAAATATATAGATAATTTATTTCCTTTAAGGTAAAGGTGAGATAGATTAACGTATCAGAGATAATTGCAGGGAGAAAGATAAACACCTAATCATTTATAGGATAGAGTATTGTTTAGGTATGATAAGATCTTGAAGATAATTTTTACTAGAAAAATAGGCAACAAACCATTCACGGTTTGAAATGTTAACCAGGTAAGGTAAGATCTCTAAAGTACTTTCAAGAAACGATAATTAACCATTTAAGGTCATATATTAAGTAAAATAAAATCCCCAAGATAATTTCAAAGAGAAGATAAACACTAACCATCAATGGTTTAACCTAATAATTAAAATAAGATAAACTATAAAAAAAAAAAAATTTTTAAGAAAAGATAACGTAAACTTAATTTTTAGTTCGGAGGTCTTATACTTGTCAAGGCACAGCACTACTCCTATAAATAAAATGACAGAAAAAAGAACTCTCAAGGGAGTAGAGTGATGCCGTAAGAACTTGAAATGGCGTTTCTACTCATTCCCTCCAAAATGAGAAGTTCCGTGAAGCGGTACTCGTTCATACAAACAGCACAAACCATCAAATAGAAAGGAAAATGCAATCCCTGCATCTCAGCATAAAAGTAAGAGAGAATCAACAAACAGGCCAAATTACATAACAAATTCACTGTTGGGGGGCTTTAATATACATCAGCGGATGACAGTGGCAATACATAGCTACATGGAGGTTTCCCACCACAGCACAATGTCGTGAAGCAACAACCCTTGAACTATGCTATGACTTAGAAAGTAAAAGGCAAAAATAAAACATAAAGAAAAGATAAAAGGCGGTGGGATGTTTGGAGCTTTATAACAACCAGGTAGATATGAGAAGGGAAAGGGCTCACAATGAGCAATAATGATAGAAAAAACAGCGGGGAGTGAAGTAGTGAAGTACTATTCGACCAGCCAAAGTGTAGCAGCTCAAAATGGCAGCAGCTCAAAATGGGTGAACACTCTTATATGACGGTGGTTGTCTCAAAAGGAGGAAAAAATAATGTTGAAAACGGAGATAGGGGAGATAAGAAAAAAGTAGAATTTTAGGATAAGCATCCTGGAGAAAGAGTAGAGTAGAGAATGTTCCTAATAAAACAGTTCGTTAAAGGACCACATGCAATGTTAACGATAAGATAAAACCTAAACCACCATGTAGATACTTAAAACAAACTAGGCTCCAAATTAAACGCAGACAAATCATCTTCCTACCGAGCACATCCACTGCAATAAGAAAATCAAATGCAGTGGTATCTCGACATACGAGTTTAATTCGTTCCGTAACCTTGCTTGTATGTCAAATTGCTCGTATCTCAAAGCAATTTTCCCCATTGAAATTAATTGAAATGCCATTAATCCCCAGCTCCCAAAACACCACCTCATTTGTTTTTGTTAAGTGTTTTACATATTATTGATGTGTTACACCCGTACATCCCCGCCAAGTCAATTACTCGCACACCTTGCTCATGTTTTTCTATGATTTCACGCTTTAATTAAATAGACATCATCTTCTTCTTTGAACCCATGGTTATAAAAATAGATGTGATAATGGTTTGTAAATGTACAAAAAGCAAAAAACCCGAAGCCAACTTATCAAAAATGCTTCGAAAACGAGAGAAACAAGCACACAGAGTGAGGTCTAGTCTGAGGTGGAAGAAACTGTTAGACGTTGCATACGACACCAACATGCGCCCCGCATGTTGGAATCTTCGACAGCGGTGTAGTGTGTGATTCCTTGTGCGTATCTCAAATCTTGCTCTCATCTCAAAGCAAAATATCGTTCGCTCAGTGGCTCGTATCTCAAAACACTCGTATATTAGTGTACTCGTTTATCGAGGTACCACTGTAAAAGCAACATAATCAGCTCAAATATACCTATACAGCAATTTCAAAAATATAACTACCATGAACACAGAGATAATTATACAATAGACAGTTAATAGAAGATAAAGATAGAAAATTTTTCAATACAACCACAACATAAGGAATAATATTTGAAGCGACAAAGGCGATAGCCCCACACTAACGCATTCAGGAAAAATAAAAATGCATTTACGTTCCTATGATACAAACATGATTGATAATGGAAATTGTAAGAAATGATTAAAATATATGCACAAGAAAATATATCGAATAGAAATATCTTGTATTCACAACTGTGGAAACTGACTTTTTACTACAGAGGCCTATGCCTCTATGGGTATCCAAAGAGTAACGCAATAACCCCACATCAGCTAGCACAAGATTCTCTGGGTTGTTTAGACGAAAAATGTCAACCACAATAAACGACTGTATTAGGTTGTAGAAAATAACAAGGTAGATGATGTAGGTTTAACACAAATTGGGTTTATTTGTAAGTAATAACTAATAGCAAAAATTTTGTAACTAGGACTTGGAGGTCTATCTATTAAAATTAAAAACTATATATGGCATGACAAGGTTTGTAACACTTGTAGATTAAGGGGTACTATGCCATTACGTGTATGATAGGATGTCAGAGGTTATAAAATAAATTTTACATACGAGAGGGAACAATATAAAAGTTCGATAATATGATATATTCGTACAGCTGAGGTAATACATTACACGCAACAGTAGACATAATTCTTGATGTACCCCTCAGAGAAAAAATCTAAAGGTGCTATGTTTGGCGAACGAGATGGCCAAGAAATTGCTGAATGGGTACCTATCCATTTTTCGGGAAATCTCTTTGAAAGATATTCCTGTAGAACTGGTGTTGTACACAAGCACACCATCTTGTTGAAACCAACAGTTTTGGTAGTCTGCAAGTGGAATTGTTTCCAAAGCTTGTTCCAAATCACGCTAAAGTTACAGTAATGCTCTATGGTAAGTGAGTGGTGATTTAAAAAAAAAGTCTATTATTTGTGTCCAAAATTCTAACTCACGTGTTGAATCCAAAACGGTCTTGGTGGCTAGCCATTCGAAATTGACCAAGGTTGTTTCTTGACCAATAATGCACATTGATATCACCAAATCTTGTAATTTAAATATATACATAGTAGTATCTTTGTGTCACACGTTTCATTTGTTTTTGGGTTTAATCAAGTTTCGCCCAATAAAAAACAATAATTTTACCCTTTCAGTTTTCCTTTTGCTTTAGAAAGATTACTTCTAGTTAGCTTCTTTTATAATTCAGGCCTGTACTTGACAATATTTTATCTTTATGATGGCTGAAATGGTTCCGAAACAAGATTAAACCACCACACGTGATATATCACTGGATGTAGAATTAAAAATACTTCAAAAATCTATATTTTTAAAAACAGGTTCATATTTAAAAAAAATTAGGTTTATATATTTCTCGTGAACGAAACGTCGTATAGTAAAATAGCCTATAAAAAGTAGCTGTGAAGAATTTTTTTAGCTCTAATAATATCAGAAAAATAATTGAAAAATTCGTTTTTTTTTAATTTCTCGAAAATCAAAGAAAATTTGGAATATTCTGTACTTTCATATTAGTGGACATTTAGTTCCGCAACTTTTTCTCCATTTAACAAAACTATCTATTACAATTTCCAAAATGTAAATGATATACATCCTTATCTTGGAGACAGTATATACTAATAATTTTTTTCAGGGCGAATTGGATCGAATGTTCTTGTTTTGTTCTTCAGCCCCAACTTCGACTGTTTAAGCGTGGAATTAATTTTCTTTCTTTCTCTTCTATGATATCATAATTTGGACGAGCATTCCATTAATGATTTCATTGTTTCCTTCCAGTTCTGCTCATCTTACTATGTATAACGTACTATCAAAAAGTAGTTTGCTTTTAACGGCAGAGGTGTTCATTCTTAATTGTTAAAAATTATTTATTAATTTTTTGTGACTACAAATAAGTTACTAGATAAAACATTATAGAAAGAGGTCAGGAGTGCCTTTAGTGCTCATAATCTTATATTTTTGAAAGCTAAAGCAAGTAGTTTAAACATTGACAATTTTAACTGCCCTAAAAATTTATTGGAAGAGTCCTTTTTAATAGAAGAATTTTTTAATAAGTACTTGTTTGAGCTACAATCTAATTAATGATTACTACTGCAAATTCTTAAATATATTTGTACAAAACACAACAATGCATTCAAACCTAACAAATATTTTTATTCAAAAACTCAGGGCTTTGTGAAGTGTGAATGAACAAATTTCAGTTCATTTAGTTTTCAAAACTGAAATGTTAGAAGTTTAACAAAGAATTATAGGATCTGAAAATGAAGGCATCACATAATTTCCAAATGAGTGAAATTTTTTAAGCACAACTATTTTGCATTTTCTTAAATGAAGTAATATGCCAAAGACAAATGAGAAAAATTTCAATATAAGCACTTCAATTTTTTCTAAAGACCTTATTTAGCAGCATCCGGAAATGTTAGTGCTGTTCAAATTTTTTTAGAATAAATCTGAATTACTTCGACAAACGTTCAACAGCGAAAAATTTGAACTTTGATACAATTGAAATAAAAAACGTATGTATAATAACGTGGGTTAGTTTGCTTATTGAATTGTGGTTTGTGGTATTGCTTCATAATTTAGATATCCTACTAATCAATTTTTAATTACAATCACACTGATAAGATTATGTTTAGGAATGCGAATTTGTAATATTGGGATGCTCTATAGCATTTTGATTTAAAATTTCTAAATTACACCAATTAAAAGAAAATTTTTAACATAATATGAACAGTGTGTCAAATGTAGATAACATTTTGTTCTATTACACTTGAATAAGCTTTAACGAAATGCTTTCTATTATAGTAGAAATTACGATTGGTATAATAGAAACCAGGAAAAAAGACATCTACGTCATGTGTCTGACTAAATTCACAACGTATCTTAATACTTAAAATACGCACAAATCATATTGCTATCTTTATCATATGCATTGGAAAACGTTTTAAGAACCTTGAAGGTATGTTGTGAATTTAGTCAGACACCTATGACGTAGATGTCTTCTTTCCTGGTTTCTACTATATAATTAAAATTAAAACCCTATTTCTACAAACAACAGTTCTTTATTTTCAAATTAATTATACAAGCCTTTTCAACAACCCATAGTTATACTGGAATTTGCTAGAAGCTCTCCTAATGCTTTATTTTCAGCTAATCGCTAACAGCACAATTACTATCTTCTTTACATTACGATGCAATCTTCTAAATTACACTCGAAATACTACAATTAATTATCCAAGCAGTAATTATTAATTTATATTAACAACAATAATAATTTATTTCAACAGTAATTTATACCACGTCTTTTACAGCTTTAAACTAGAACATATTGTAATTAAAGCTTAATCGCAACTGAACAATATCCACAACGGCAATTTATATACATATTCAAAACATATAGACTATTCTAAAATGTACCAAAAATTATGCAAATAACATATCGAATGTACTTATTGCAATTTAAATAACAAATGCGAAATTCAATCAAAATCATCTGAAAGATGAGGTGCCACCAAGACCTATCAATAATCTTGTGTGTACAAACACGTTGCTTACATTTGAATGTAATTCTTCTGGTCAAAGGCAGACCCTGGTTTTCTGGAACAGTACCTCTAACATATTTCGAACCATCCTACAGTCCAATCCATCGAGCCCACGACTGATCTTGGGTATGGTCAACTTCTTTTCTTCAAGTTCGATCATCTGACTATTGAGGTTCACTAATGCCTTCCTCAGATCCTGGTAATTTAATTTATTTGTAATTATTCTGGTCAAAGGTAGATATACGGATCAGCACTACAGTATGTCGACTAAAAGAAAGTACTAATGTTCCCAAGACCAGCAGTTTATGCTGAACTCGTTAGACTATTTTCAATTGGAAAAAGAACCCAGGAGTCATTTATCATTTAATTTTTGTTAAATACTATACAAGAAGTAAAAATTTATGAATGTTTTACAGATCGCCTGAATTTATTTTACGAATTTATGCATTTCTAAATACTGTTAGCATAAAGGAAGGTCTTCAAAATAATATTTTTTTCGCAATAAATAGGATATTCCTGATGCTGTGTTAAAACTGTAATGCTAGTATTATATTTGTAGGTCATACTGAATCGTGACATGAAAGTTTATTTGAATCGATTGCGCATATGATGTCATCCACCATCCAATAATAATTCTAGTCTAATAATTGTTGCTCTAATATCTCAACTCTAAAACGATTAACAATTAGCACGTTACACATTATTTTTAAACAAATACCGTATACTTGTTTAACCTCAACATTTTTTGTCGTTTTCAAGATTTCCATTTTAAATATTGCATTGCTATCTTATTTGCTGTTTAAAAACATCAATATTTAAAACATGGTCAAGACTGTCAAAATAACTATTAAATAACTACAACAGATTATTAATAATTATAGTTTTTTGGTATATTTGAATTCAAACTACAACTTGTATTAAAATGCCTAGAGGTAATCAATTAACAAATAATGAGTTAAAGAGTATAATGCATTTATGCGCAAATAAATTATCATTAAAGTGCTGCGGTTAGACAATATACAGTTACATTCAACAAACAGTTTCAAACAATGTACAAATTAGGTGAAAACAGCTATATTTTATAAAAAGAATGCTGGCAGTTACCTTCAAAGAATTTCAGCTAATAAAGAAGATAAAATTTTAGTTAAAATTTATGAGAATCCTGGATAGGTTAGGGAAACGTGTAAATGTTATCCACTCCATTACTCCTGTGTAAAACTTATAGAAGTATAAAGAGCCTCATTGTCAGCATTTTAAAAAATGATATAAATGTCACCATTCTGAACAGATCCACACCTTGAAAAAGTTCTAGAATACTGGAACGCATAATGGCTTGCAGGTTTCAGTGAGCTAGAGCCGAACTATAGGTTTAACCAAATTAGTGGGCTCTTTACGGAAGAATCAGACTAAGACAGGTTACTGAAAGAGGGCAGCAGCTTTTTAGATACTTAAAATGGCAGAGACAATAGGGGTCAGTATGACATTAAATTGAAAAGTAGAAAACTTTAAACCAAACCCATAAAATATAATATTTTATGGGTTTGGTTTAAAGTTTTCTACCTTTCAATTTAATAATTAAAACCCATTATACGTATGGACTACAAATATGATTTTATTAATTGTCAGTATGACATTCTAAGACACACTACTGCGATGTGGAAGACAATGGGAAAGAAACTACAACACAGCGTGCCAAAGGTGCATTCAAAAATGATGGCATTTACTGTGGTAAAAAACTATGAAGTTAAAATAGTCCCTCATTTGGATTTCCGGGAGGAGACTACTTCGGAGATGTGATCGGCAACTCAATAAGAAGAAAAGCAAAATCGGGAACATTTTGCAAGTCGAGGCATGAAATGTTAGAAACATGAAGCAAAATGGGCAAACTAGAGAATTTGAAAATTGAAATGGATAGGCTAGCACTAGATATAGTAAGGATTAGCAAAGTTTCGGTGGCCAGAGGCAAGAATTTCGCGCATGAGGAGTAGTTATGCAGAAAAAATAGAACACCACAAAGAAAACTACTCACAAAAGAGTACTCACAGTTGATTAGAATCTAAACTTGTGACGTTTTATTTTAAAGCGTCTAGGAATTAAAATCCCCATTTAATTAGTGTAATTCCGCTGATGTTGTGAAACCCTGGGAATAGTAACATTCACATGGATCTCGGCGACAGTAGTTTTTTCATTACAAATGTACGCGCTGATGCAGGGTTCTATTTATCTTCCCACGAACACTAGCGGAAAAGCGTCGACCCCGGTTGGTGGGAGAAGACATAAAAAGCAAGGTCCACCGATTAAAAAAAAGACTATCTTACCGCCACTTATACCGTATCGATAACTTATGGTACCGGGCAGTGCTGACGCGAGTGTTGTCATTCCCGCCCTTTTTTTACCTACCTTATCGTCTCGTCAGAGAAGCCCTACCGGTAGTAACCGTAAGTAACCGTAGTAACAACAGGACCAAGCAAAATAGACCGCGATCCCTGAGAAAAAAAGTTTGACAATATACCTACGGTTAATAAACAACAGTGAATTCTGTCAATATTCCAACTCAAATTTAAGTTTCCTACATTTAATATAAATTCCAGAAAATAACACGCCATATAGCTTTTTATAAATTCTTTATTCATAAATCTTGTTTCCTAATATACATTTACATACGTATATAAATAATTTCCTTATTGGTAAATTTTTCGATACTCTTCTGTAAAAGCATA
Source organism: Platerodrilus igneus (assembly GCA_036346225.1). NCBI lineage: Eukaryota > Metazoa > Arthropoda > Insecta > Coleoptera > Lycidae > Platerodrilus > Platerodrilus igneus. Next base: position 13,122,094 of record JARFIW010000170.1, on the reverse strand, counting down.
TCTGGAGTGAATCTGAATTGTAGTTTACTCAAGACATTCGCTCAACAATCTTCGTTGGTTATTTTTGGTTTGATAAATCAAAGTACCGGGTAATGAAGTTGTCATTACATATTTCGTTGTTTCCTAAAAATACCGTTTTAGCTTTTGAATATGGAGCCGAGAGCATCAGATTATCTATGTTACCCACCTTTGCTATTTAAAGGCGGTAAGTTGTTTACGGATTAACTATCTGTTAGTTTCAACATGCCTCATGTAAAATTTCTTTCCCTCATACTGGATCATTATGTTCATTTTCGCTTAATGCGTTTCCTCTTCAACAATATTTTAAATTACGTTGTTGTCTATATTTTGAATATGTGTTATCCAGTTACTATGTTTAAACTATGAAGCTACCTGAATCTAGCATATTTTGGTTGCTACAATTTATGGAGATGTGCAAGATTTTTGTTTTTCCTGCAAGCTGGTTCACATAACCTACTAACACCGCCGGATGATACAAAGAAACACCTGTTAAATTTTGAGCAACTTATTTGTTTTATTTGAGTTACAAAACTACAAGTATGACATTAAAACTTTTATTAAATAAATAGTTTCTTATATAAATAAAAAAGCGATTGAGCTTTTGTTTGAAAATAATCACATCTGTTTTTAAAACTTTATTGTAAAATATTTATCTTGCATGTAAGTTATGAATTTATTTAACTAGTGTGAAATAATAATATGTAGGTTTTGGTTAAGTTCTCACGAATTCTGTGACATAGGATGTTCATGAAACTCTTGTAATAAGAGCTCTATACATAAAAAGAAATCAAATTTCCTTTTACATTTTATTACTTATGTGAAAAGAATCTTTGCCTCACCCTGAGATGTGTCTTTTGTGTTCACCGCAGCCGATGCAGGTGGATTCTAGTCCCATCAGAGTATTTTTTATATTCTGCTGTCCATCTATCCTTTTACTATGCATAAAAAGGAAAGGTGCATATTTAAAATTATATATGCAGCCTACTAATTAATTGCCCAGCTAACAGGTATAATCCGATTCAAACTGTAGGCCCTTAATAGTAAATAAGAGACAACTCCTTTTTTAAAACTCTATATTTTAACCGCAAGTAGAATACTATACGACCAACATGACCGTGAGTAATGTAATAAACTTAATAAGAAACATATATCTCACCAACTGTCTGTTAATTCTTATAAGCAACGATAAAGTTTGATTGTATAAAGAATATGTATATAGCAGCTCTATATGATTTTTAATGGTGCACAGTTATGCCACAGTTTCTCAAAGGGGTCCCTAATATTTATAGCTGTATAATGTTACCATTACAGTTCCAATTATTAGTACTATTCAATATCGACCCACACTTCCGATTGTGCGATACTACTCTAGATATGTAATTAAAACTGTCAAGGCATATATGTAATAAGTTTTGAAAATCTATTTGTTTTAACAGGGTTCTTTCTTTCGTAATATCCTAAAATTCTGACTTTTCAAGAATTTGCTTGACTTTTGACATTTTTTTCCAACTTCAATATAAATTTATGAAAAATCAATTTCGTGTAAATTTCAATAAAACGATAAAATGCCTTGCTTCTAAAAGTAAATATAATATGAAAAACTAAAGCTAACTAATAATAGTTAAAACATTATAATAAACAATATGTATAATACATATTATACAAACAAGTTACACTTTTCGCTTTAGTGCTTCAGAGTTTCTATTCAAATCATCCAATGAGAGAGCACCATATATTTACTATACACAAAAGCACTAAGTATTGAAATTTCACTGTTTAATGAAGATATGTGAATATTCCCATTGGCAAGACAAATTGGTGGCAACACCCTACAGAACTGCCAACCTTTATTGTGTTAAATGACAGTGTCCTTCAAGAGCAATTCTAGGAATCCATTTGCATCCGGTTGCCAATACTTCATTAATACATTTGACGTCATCCTGAAGTTAAAGCGAATGGATTATACATGAAATCTCTTGTATATACGAATGAATACCATGATGGAAACCAACTACATTAGCTACAAATACATTACGAAATAATTTAATTATTGTCCTTTTATTAGTGTTGAATGTCAAATAAATTATATTTTTACTAATACAGTTAGTTAGTGTTTAAATTGTTCTTTTGATTGTTTTGTTTCAAAAATGTAATTTTACACATTTACATAGATTGATTGAAGGATTTAAATATTCATTCTATTGCAATGAGGAATTGGATTTTTAAAACGACGGAATATTACTCCCAACTGTGAAACATTGTCCAAATATCTAATTTCTTTTAATTTCTTATCAATGAAGGATGAGATACACAAAATATTACGTCCGTAAATTCAAAGAAAACACATTCAATGTTTTTTTGGGTCATCCTATTTTCTAAAGGTTAAATTAAAGCCAATTCAATTTCAACATTGAAATAAATAAAAGAGACAAATCCTAAAGTTAACTTATAAATTTGTACTCCAGATTAATGATTTTTAATAATATATACAGTTTAATTTAATATAGGTATATAGTTTAATGTAAAACCACAAACCTCAACCCATTAATAATCATGACTGCTCATTGTATAATAGTCTAATTTATTGCAATTTATAACCAAAGTTCAAGTTCTTCCAATTAATTTGTCTCGATAAACTATGCTTATGAATTTTAATGTGGCAGTAGCACTTCTGAACCAGGGACTTGTATACAAAATAAGATTTTGGAAAACATCATACAAAAGCATAATAAATTTCTGTAGTGTCATCAATTTGATAATTTATAATATAATAGAACATGTGTATACTACAATATTTTGTACTGCTTCAAACACGAGGAAAAGGAACCCAAAATGTATTAGTATATACGATCTCTGCAATTCAGAATCTCAATAATATAAATGTATTTACATCCATAATTTAGTAGGACGGACATAATCCAGATTTGTATGAAAAATCTGATTATTACTAGATAATTTCTTATTCCGTAATTGTCATAATAGGTAGCCGTAAAACTTGTAGCATGTGTGAGCAGTAAGTCTTTGTAGCTCAGTTTAAATTGCACGTTTACTGTATGTAGTGTCATTAAAGATGTTGCTCAAACAAGAGTAAAACTATATTGAAAAAATTATTCAATGTTATGCAAACTTGATAATAATGAAAGTAGAAATGCTATAATCAACCTAAAACCACTTTGTTAAATTTAGCTATCCTTCAAGAGTGGTTTCAAACTTGTCCATAGAAAAGCATGTTTACTAATACACAATATATCTAACCATAGATCCAAAGTGGATTAATACATGAAAATGGTAGTTAGATAAAAATGTTATATAACTTATCAAAAGTATATAGGTATTGATACGTGTTAAATGAATTAACTCCTAACATGCATTTTTCAATTAATGGATATTCAAGCCCTGAATTTTATATTTATTAAATCTATTGTATTTTGTATAAAACTAAAGAAATTCACTGTTTCCTAAATCTGGTCATGTTTATTTTATAAACTATTTTCACATTGTAAGAATAAAATGGTTTGAACATGCACAAAAACATTAAGATAGTCTCGGAATTTTTATCTCTCTGAGGAAAATTATATGAACACGAGCTATGGGAGTGACGACGTTCTCTATTGTAATTGGTTGCAAGATATCAGCCAATTTGATTAAGCCAATTCCATGAGGGACAAAACAAGTTCTGTGACAATAAGATAATTATGTGAATACTTCAGTACCGAAATTCACAGAAGCGACTGTTTTGAGAGTGTGATTACTGCGTGTTTTGATATAGTGCTCGAGTTTTTCGTTCCTATCTCCTTATCTTTTCCTTTAAGGGCACTGCAAAAATATTGAAGGCAACAACGTAAGAGAAATTTGAGATGTTACAGAGTGTTAAAGTTAAAAAATAAAAAATAATTACTTCCTATTACTTCAAAAGTAGTATGAATTTTTTTTAACTAAAATTAGCAGACGGTTCAACTAATATAAAAACCAAGCAACTGCATACAAATCCCTTTATGCACTTTTACCAGTGGCATATAGCAGCAGTGGGGGCCCCCTTACCTTCCATTATTTTGCAGGGCACTGCTTAAAGTACAATTTTAGTTGTATTTTTGAATTTGTCTATGCTTTCTATGTAACTATTTTTAGAGTTGATATTTGTCGAGATATCAGCATTATAAAGCATGTGGTTAATTATGATAGTTTGAGTTAACACACATGCACGCATGCACATGCACACGCCCAAATCTACACCCACACACACACACCTATACCCACGCATGGACACAAATGCATGCATGCACACACGACACACATGTATGTACTCATGCACATGCCTGTACATACATCCACACACATATGCGCGCATGCGACCAACCAATCCACCCATCCACAAATTGTTAAGTAGAAAACATTCGAATAAATTCGCAAACCGAGAATCTGAGAACATCAACATGAAGTACTACGAGTGAAACGGGGGAAGAGGCATGCTGTTGGGGTGGTATGAGGACAAGTTAAAAGCTGAAGGGTAAAAAATGCAGTTTCAAGTGCAAAATGTGACTGTATTTTCTGCATGGAAGACAAAATGCTGCAAGCGAATGTAAGTGATATACGTCCGCAGATATACAGGGTATGTTCACATGGGGTGGGTGTGTGCATGCATGTGTGCATGTGTGTGTGTGTGCACACATGTGCGTGTACCGCATCAGCCACTTGTAAAAAGGGGTTAGGAACTGGAGAGTTGACCTCTCCATTAAATTGGAATTTTGTCTGGTGTTAGGTTATGGGAGTTATGTAGCTGGAAGGACGAGAAATTGTAATGCTGGTGGTCTCTGGAAATCCTGAAAATTTTAAGATTGAAATGTAAACGTTGAGTAATATTATAAGCTCCTATATATTTCTTTATACTGTACATGTGGAGTGAAAATGTAAAATGGTTGATACTTATATAATGAGAAATTAACAAAAGTGAAAGTGATTATTTTTATTGATCAATGACTGATTTACAAAAAAAGCGAGTGTTGATTAAATTGAAGCATAATGTCATTTTAAAACATTAAGAAATATGTAGGTATTGATTAAAGTATTTTGGAATAGACAATGAAAGTATAAAAAGGAAGATGATATTTAACTGGTTTCTGTTTGTTATTAACGACATTTTCAGAAATTGGGGTTTATCTATGTCAGGTAGTTTAATATTGGAATCATGAAACTTTGGAGTGATGATAGCTTTGTTGATGGATTAGATTTAAGGCCAGAGGAGTTTAAGGAACTAAGCTTTTAGGTGTGTACATTGTAATTATTTTATGTTAATAGATGCTAAGTGAAAGTTGAATTTTATTTAAATCTACGTATAAAATAGGTAAACGGACATTTGTGGAGGATATCTAGCTACACCAGTGCCAGAGTCGTATTTAGAACACATTTCATTTTTCAATTTTACTAATTTGACCAAAATTTAATAAGTGTGTTAAGATATATTAGTGAAAGGTAAACCGGAATAACCATCTTCCATGTAGCAACAATATCACAAGGGATTGCTATGAATAGATGGTTTGGTGCCTCTCAACTATGACATAGACAAAAACCTCTTAGGGTACATGATAGTGTAACATGGTTTTTGTATTTTAGCTTTTACTTATTATTTTTATCTCGAATTTTCTCATTTCCTTTTATAATTTTTTCCATAGGAACCCACACCCACACCACTGCAGTTAGTCGACGCACCTTTATATTGAGACTTTGCAAATGAAATGTATAAGGACTTGGAAAGGCCATTACTGTTATTACAAATTGGTTAATGCAATAATTGCCATTTCACAATTTCTCTATTTCGGAAGTTCGATGTTTGTCAATTTTATCGATACAAAAATTAAACTTGTAATCAATGTATTGTTCGTCTATAAATTTTAAACCATATCAGAGCACATCTTAAACATTTCTTCTTGTCTACACTGCATTAAAAAGAATATCCAAAACATAAAATAAGACCATTTGTTAGACAAGAACAAGTAATAGTAAAAACATTTTGGTCTTTTTAAAGTTCTATTCCAACACTAATGTATAAGTTGAAATAAATCAATCCAATCACGTTGCAACATTGATGAAATATTTATATGTATTTCATATGTATTGGAAATATATCGAAATTTATGATAATTTATGCAAAACTTTCATTTTTTTGTTTTTGTAGATGTTGTAATTATAAACAAGTTCCAGCTGTATAAATTGTACAAATATTCATAAACAGAGAACATGAAAAAATTTAATACAAAAGTTAATGTTACATAATAACAACGTTAATAAAATACTCATTTGAGGAATTAAATCGTTGTAACACTAATACGTTAATTAAGCATACATTTGCAAATAGAAAAGCATTTATTAAATTTAAGTTACTTAAAATGAGCTCTAGTGCAAAAATAGAAGCTTAGGTGGTTTACATTTCAGCGTAATATTAAAATAGAATCTAGGTAGTGAAGTACCAAGTACGTTCTTTTAAAACCAGCAATTAAAATTGGGATTTCATAGTAGACATATTAAAATACATAAAAAACCAACACATTTCTGTAAATTACCAAATTTAAGAAAGTATATTTGTAAACCTTCTCACACATTAAAAGACACGGTAAATCATTCAAACAGAAACCAGTAAAAATAGTATAAAATATAAAACAATCAAACCCACCCCATGATGCAGATGTCGACATTAAATAGCAACTGTGGGAATACATATATTCTCATGCACTGAAAAACCCCTAACCTTAACTTTAAGTTCAGTTCAAGTTGTACAAACCGTGTGACGAGGAAATTGGGAATACCCTAAAATAATATAGCTTTAAATGCCACCACAGCATAATGGAAGAGAATATTCAGATTCAAACAAACCTTACAAGAAAAGCTTTCATCTTAAGTCAGTCGAGTGACAAGCACCATCATCAGACCGGGTGAACCGATTACAGTTATTCGTAACAGTAGTTTTGATTTTGGGGTTGTAGAACACAAGCCACAAACCTGAACAAAATCGCAGATTCAAGACATGTGCCATTACCTTGTGAAAATGTTTCTGTAGTGAATGCTTTTTCCGTCAACAAAAGTTGGATACATGGATTACTGACAACCAAGTTTGTCCTGGACTGAAAGAGTTTAATTCTTGTACTCGATACACAAACTGCAAGTGATAGAATTTTTGCTTTCTACCCGCTACATATTTCTTGATGTATATTTCATTATTTACATATAATTTATTAGTATCCAGACTTTTGCATTGGTGCACTCTTATTTAATAGCGTAGTGTAATCGCAAGCTTTAATATAAATAAGCACCATAATTTTACATATACCAGTCAAATTTGTTGGATAATTGTATTTGAATAAATTTAGGATGTTCCTTTCTTACAATGCATGTATATTTGATCAATTAGGGATAGAGCTTAGTTTATTTGTGTTGGTTGTGATTATTAAATACTATGATTTTCATGTTTACCGATATCGGTTATGTGAAAGTCTTGCAGTTTTATTGTTTGTGCTTAGTATAAATTAGTAGGTAAAAAAGAAAGTGTTACACAGGGTTCCATCAACCTTCGTGGCAGAAATAACCATTTAGTCATCTCAGATCACCCATCGTCTACACGAGACTGGAAATCCAGGTCAGTTGGCACTAAACAAATTGTATTAGACATGAAGTTCAGCGACCTTTCCAGGTAGGCATAAATGAAAAGTGTTAAAGTTTATATACCCCTAAAAAATTTCCATTTGGTTTTATAAGAACTCACCTCGCCACTGAAAACTAGCTGGTGCATTATTTACTGTTCTATCTCCCTGTTAAGAGTAAATTTCATCATGTAATTAGCATCAATTCAACACGTAACAGATTTTTAAGATCCATTTTTTTCAGTTGTTAAATAGATTTATGTGCTCAGCGAGCGTTTTGCTTGAAACCTCTTGAATTTTTGTTAAAAATTTTTTTAAAAAAGGGGGATACAATTTAGTTTTAAAAATGGGTTTTTGGGGGAAAATTTATCTTGAAAGATTTTTGGACGAAAAATATAACAGATTGTGACAACAGTAAAAATAAAATGTAGAGCTTAAAAATAGACTTTACTTATAATGTAGATCGTTTATTGAAGACCGAATTAAAAACGTGAGAAACATAAAACTGAAATTTTGATAGTTGTGGAATTACGAAAAATTTAGCAAAAAGTAACACTGACAAAGGTAAATGACGGTTTTGAATATCCATTTAATATTATGATCAAATAGCCATGTTAGTAAATTGTAAACCGCCCAAGCTTCCATAAAATTTTACGGAAATTTACATGCAAAATCTCACTTTAACTAACTTAAATTTAATAAATGCTTTTCTATTTACAAATGTACGCCTAATTATTAATGCATTGGCATTACAATTCAAAAAATATAGGTTAAGTATTGTCAAAATCTTACATTTATTTCCAGATTTTACAATTCTAAACGTTAAACATTTTTCATTTTTATAAATGGGTTAGGCTATAATTTCAAAAGTCAAACTAAACGTAACATGTGGGGGCAAAATGTAAACTGCGCGAGATAATAGAAATGCACCACAATTTCTGCCAATCATGTATACGATTTTAAAAATGCAAATATTCACGAAAAGTTGGAATTTGCCCAAATTTTTGAATAATTTGTTATTCTTGAACGTTATTGCAAAATTTGGATAGAAATAGTTCATCACTATATTGAAACCAATCTTTCTTATAATAGAAAATTATTTTACATTTCCTTTACAATAAGTAAAAATGAAGACCATGCAAAACAATCCACCAGTGTCAATGAGATAGAGTACATCAACCAAAAGCGCTAATGTTGGCAACTGGTAACAGGTTGGTTCCAATTAGGCACATTACATTTGCTATTGTCTATGCCTAAGCATCGAAAATCGTAATTTTGAACAAATTTAGCAGTGTATTCATTCCACAGAAGAAATGCATAAATATTAAGTGATATTATTCAGTTAGCACTGAATAAAAGAGGTTTACTATTTCCTTTGGAAACATGCCAATATGATCAGAAACTGTAAATATGCATATTGTGCGTACATTTAAAAATATGTATATATAAATATAACGTGCAATAACACGGCTAGCTGTTGAGTGAATATTTTGTCCCTAACATACACAAAGAGCTTGAGCACCAAGAAATTTCAATTTGTAATTAATAAAAATTAATTTCCCTTGCAATACTACAAAAATTAATGGAAAAATAGAAATTCAACTAAATACTGTAAAAGTATCTTGAAAAAGAAAAATGCCATTGCAATAGTCTATAACGAACTATGTAAGAAATGAATACAAAAGATTTATTGGGAATATTCTTTTTACTAATGAACCTTGTTTTAATTTACATGATGATCATACTCCTTTTCTGTGCAATTTATTAACTTGGAGAAAATAAACATAGTATTCCCTACAAAATATAATATTCTCAAAATGTTAATGCATGAGTTAGAATTTTTGACGATGTATATTTAAAATTATTAAGAAACCGATGGTTCCTCAGTTGCTTAACAATAGAGTAAATTTTGGTGACATTTGGTATTAGTAAGGCCGCCTTTCTGCAACAGTTCTTAACTCTATTATCAGTGTAAAAGGCATTATTGAATATCCTTTTCGATCACTTGATATTGCTGAACACCTTTTTTCTTTAGGGATGCAAAATCCAGCAAATTTATGAAAATTAGCATGAATATGTACATAATTTGAATGTACTTTGTGCCAAAATTGCAGAATCTAATACTTCACAAAAACCAGAATTGAATTTATAGCAGACTAGCGGTGATTTTCAGTCCCTTCCGTACTGAATTGAGCATGAAACCATGATTATTATATAGTTTAATCGTGTTTTATATAAAAAAAAATAAAGGTATTTATTACGTTCAAATGCATTTAAATACTCGATCATGTTACAAAAGATTTTGCATTTGTTCAAATGCTTACATATTCTAATAGAAATTTCAGTATCAATTTATGTTTAAATGCATGTCAATTCTATGTAAAATCACAAGAGTAAAAGAATTTACTTTAATATTTCAATTGAAAGTGTATTAAATCAAATTTAAAACATTAATTTGAGTAATTACAACATATAAAGCGTGTTTATTGACCCCATGTTCTAGAACAATGAAATGTTGATAGCATATGTAAAACGACATGAATAGCCTGGAGCGGTAATAAAAGATAAATGTTCACCCCATGTTTTAATAGCCTACAGCGACAATAAAAAGGTAGAGAAACAATGAATTTAAAGAATTCTTGAATATGGATACGTAAATAACACACCTTTCTTCTCGAACAAACGCGAACGTGAAAATAAAACCTAGGAAGTAACTAATCAAGGGTGAAAATTTTAGAAACTGCTGTCAGATAGGGCTCGCTTTATAAAGACCAATCTGTGTTTAGTGGAGGATAATCTTGATTAAAATTTTGACGTCGGACTATCGATCAAATTAGATAATAAGTTATGTATTTTAAAGTGCCACATAAAATATACAGATGTGGTGGTAAAAATTATTTGAATACAATAATATGGAAGATGGACAATTTGAAATCAATTAAAACTATTGAAAAAAAGATTTACTTATATAAAAATTTAATGAAAGATCAATTAATGTATTGTTGTAAGGGATGCATTTGCATGAAAAATTGGACTTGTGAAATGATTTAAAAGAGGCAGAAGTAGTGAACAATGATTATTATGTTTTGGAAATGCCAAACAAGCCGATCGATAAGGGTAAAATTTAAAACAATTTGCTTAGATATTTAAGTGACTTCTAAAAGCTTTGATTAGTTTAAGTTTTAGAGTAAGAGTTGTGTGTAAAAGTTAATTTAACCTATGATACAAGTTTTGTCATTACACAAGGTAACAATCGAACCTAACTGAATTTAGATAAGATTACAGTTTTATAGGGAAGGATATTAAATTACATGACTTATAAAGGTAATTATTGTACATATTAAGAAAGATTTCATTATGGAATTGTTAATCAATGATAATCACCTGGTAACGATAAGTGAGTGAAAGTGTTCTGGACTTCATATTTAGTACATAAGACAGGTGTGAGGAAATTATTCTTCATTAATTTTATAGTTAGATATTGTTTGTAAGAGAGACTTATGGTGTATTATTTTGTATTTGAAGGATTGTTTGTAAGAGGAGAATATTGTCTTAGTATAAATTTGATGTATAATTACAGTGACTTTATTAATTCAGAGCTAGCGGGCAGAACGAGCAACGAGTCCTTTTACAGCAATAAAATTTCCTGCCCCAATGTTGTAACAATTCTTTTTGGGTGTAATGAAATTTCCTTACAATATAACAAAGCTGTTATGGTAAGTTAAAAAAATGAAAAAATTCGCTTAAAAGTTATTTATTTGCTAACCAATATACTTTTTCAAATTCTTAATAAATGTTTGGTCCATTATGGAAAACAAAAACGACCTGTTATTTCCTAGTTTGATTAAATTGCAAAGCTACACTCCAACTTTGGTACCAATAATAATATGGAAAATAATTAAGGTGTTTTGAAAGATTGCTTAGAAAGTTTTAAATAGCATTCTAATCATTAGTCAAGGTTTTCAACTTCTTCGTAAACACGGTGAGTAATCACCAAGCATTTGTTCTGATAAAAACTCTCCAGATCAAATTGTCTTTATAAGTCGTTTTCTTAGTCCGCTCACTTCCATGTAATCTTACAGCCAAGCAAGATGGAAGTCGTTGATATTGAGAAAGTATGGATAAAATTAAGTGCCTTAATTTATATTCGTTTCAGCACAAACACCCACAGATCAAAAAAATAACCTCGAGTCTACAAACACACACAAATCAATGAAAACACCCATAGGTTAAAAACACCCTAAAGCCTACAAATACCCTCAGATCAATGAAAACACCCCCAAGTCATCAATAAGTTCTAAGAGTTGGTCCGGGATCCACTGAATTTTATTCTTACACATGAACGGCAGGAGACGAACTGAAACTGGATTCTAACCAACACAAGGATATCAGTCGGTGATCAGTGGTCGAGGGTGAGTTTTTATTTTTGCCAAATTCTTAACCAGATTTATTTAACAACCACCTTCTCCACTAATAATCAAATTACTAGCAGTAAAAATTCTCGCACTTTCAGTTCATAAGATCTGTTATAAATATTTAAACTCCCTTAATTTTATTAATTTTGCCTGGCTATATATCTATATTTTTTGTGAAAGAAAAGTCATTAAATTTTGTTGTATTTGAAGCTCTCGCTTACCAGAAGTTTAAAAGGGTTTATGCTTTATTAGTAACAAAATAAAATATTAAATTTGTAAGTGACTGTCAGATCTGACAATCACTCAAAGACTTAAGTAATGAAATTTTGTTCAAATATTTTAAAACTAAAAAGTCTGTGATATAATTTATTTGTTAAAGTTCAGTTATTTGATTAAAATTATTTGTTATGGAATTGAAGTATTATCATTCTGGTAATTTTTTTCTATGGTAAAGAGGTCTAACCAATTATTTAAGAATTTACGTAAAAAAACTTTTAAATTATGAACTACGAAAGGGTTTTTGTAACACTTGCTAGTGGCATCCAATATTAATTTAAATTGTTTTCAGTTTAACGAAGTAAAATTTCAGCCCACATTCATATCTAACTCTCCCTCGGGGTGATGGCCAAGTTAGCAAAACAGTTTTTAGTGTTTCCGTCAAGGATCTATAAAAGCTTTAATTTTCTAAAGTACATTACTACTGTGTCTCGCGTGCAATAATGGTGATTAAGATGGTTTCAATTATTTAAAACTTGTTTGGCTAGTGTTGTAGGGCATTCTTAACTTTGGAAGGGTAACCGTATAATTAGCATGCACCGTATTTTTAAAACTGTTACAACATTGGGCCTTTCACAGCAATATATTGTAATATTGAACAAAGAGATATCCTCCTTAAAAGTATTGTAGTTAAATGTGTTTAACCTATTTATGTTATATAAGAAACACCTTATTTCACAAACAGTACACTACATTGTTATGCAGATGGCTAAAAGATTACTTCCATTCAATGTTTTCATATGTAAAATACCGTAAGTTCAATTTTGTCACACAAACTTTTGAAAATCTATTTTTTTAGGTTAATATCTGGTATAATCTAAAAGGAAAAAGCTATTCATATCTATTTGTTGCACAACTTCCACAAAAATTACAAACTGCTTCACAGTTATCTATACATTACAGTATTAAAATAGTACACTGTTTCAACCTACTTATATAATTACTTCCAGTAGTAAGGTAAAAGTACAAGTGTTGTTTCATAATAGCTAAATAGCAAGAAAGTGACTGAATAATACATTTAACCTTTGATTTGCCAGCTGCGATCTATCATTAATTGTGATAACTACAGGGTCAATGTAAATATCTTAAAAAGAGTAAGATAAGATAATAAATAAATACAGAACATGTGCTGTACAAAATTGCAATATACGAACGTCATAAAATTTGAATCGCTTATGTCACATTTGATATTTAATCACATTCGAGTGTTTTCATAATTGTAAGTAAAATAATTTAAAAAATAACATGACTGGCATTTTTTACTTAATACAATTATATGGGTACAACTACCCAAGTCCTATAATCTGCAAGAAGTATAATTGATTTGGTTGTGTTTGATGAAAGTTTAAGAGAACTGGTAAAAGACACGAGAGTAATGAGAAGATCCGAGTGTGGGACCGATCATTTTCTGGTTTTGTGCAGAATAGATCTTAGCCGAAAGTGGGTGTGGACAAGGAAGCAGAATGTGAGAAAATCAAGAGTGAAAGTTGCGCTTGTTGGAAGAGTACGCTACTATGTTAGAGAGGGAGTTGTATGATTGCAAACAGGAATGGAAGAATGTTCTGAAGTCTGAAGATGTGGGGAAAACATGAGATTGTTTGAAGAACAGTGTGATAAAATGAGTTTTGGAAGTATGTGGAATGACGATGATTAGTACATGTAATAAAAATGCATGGTAGAGCGATTAAGTCAAAAAAGTTATCAGGAAAAAGAAAGTAGTGTATAAGCAAATGATTGCAGAAAAAGATGTTGAGTGAAGAGAGCAACTTCAGAAAGGCGATATGCAAAGGAAGTAGTGAAGGCAAGCAACGAGCAACTGAGGGAGAGGAAGGGCGAAAAAATGCAGTGATTTTGAAGAGAATAAAAACTTGTTTTGCAAATAGGCAAGGAAGACAAAAAAAGGGTGGAAATAAGCATCTGAATGAAATTGTTAACAGTAGAAATGAAATTGTGAAAAACTGTTGGATAGAGTATTTTAAGAAGTTATATGGTGGTGGCAAGAATGATGATGACTGTATGGATGATGAAGAGATGAGTAAAGTACTGGTAGAAAACGTAGATAATAGTTTAAAGTTCAAATGCAGTGTAGATGAGGTATGTAAGGCGGTGAGGACTTTAAAGAATGGCAAAGCAGCGGATGTAGATAGAATAACAAGTGAAATGTTATGGGTTTAGGGTGCCAATTGAATGCTTGTGTCAACTGATAGAGGACGATCATTATCCCTTAACACAAGGATAAAGCCTGCAAGTATGAATGCAAAAATTATCATGGGATGTGTGTACCCAGTAATGTGTATGGAAAAGTGTAAGGAAAAATTGTGATTGAGTTCACAAGAGAATACAGAGCAAGATATGGGAAGTTCAATGTGGTTTTGTGCCTGGAAGATAACGGGTGGATCAGATGTTCGCAACGCAACAAATTGTCGAAAAGTTTATGGATGCCAGAAAGAAAATGTATGCAGCATTTCTAGATCTGGAAAAGACGTATGATTCTGTGAAAGTGAATTATAGAAGGTGTCGAGTGAATAAGGTTGTAAGCAAGTGTTTGATAAATTCTATCAGAGGGATGTACAAAGGCAGTAGATCATGTGTACATGTGAATGGTAACATGGGACAATGCTTTGACATTGTGGAAGGTATAAGGCAGAGATGTGTGATGTCTCCATGGTTGTTCAATGTATTTATGAATAAATGTATCAGGCAGGCTTGCGAAGGTACGGAAGGAGCGAAAATTGGCAAAACAAATGTCAGTTGCTGTTGTCTGCATATGGTGCAGCATAGATGGCTGAATCGCCACAAGTTTAGCAACGAATGCTTGACGGACTTTTGGAAGCATGTGAAAATATACAATTGGCAGTGAATGTAAATAAGACAAAAGTAATGATTTTTGACAAAGATGGCGGGGAATTGATGATTTTGTATTTAGAACAGATAACACGATAGAGAAAGTGAATGACTTCGTGTATCTTGGTAGAAAGTTTTTGAATAATGGAAACCTGGATAGTGAAGTATAAAGAATAGCAAATTCTAGAAGAAAAGTGTCTGGAAGTATGTTGGCAGTGAACAGGCATGAAGGGTTGAGTATAAATACCAAACTCACCATTTACAACAGGGTGTTTTGCCAACCGTTCTGTATGTAAGCAAAAGTTGGATATGGCAAAAGAAGCATGTTAGTCATATAAATGCTGCAGCAATAAAGTCACTAAGAAGTGTGTGCGAAAACCATTGAGAGACAAAGTGCCAAACGAATGGGTCAGAGTTGAGTGTGGAGTGCAAGTGACCCTTAAGGGGTTGAGCAAACAAAGAATTTGTACACGCGCGGGGGGTCTTATAAATTTATAAATCGACTTACCTCCGCGGTGTTTTGTTTTTCTATGCTGCAGTTCCTATTCTTTCAACCAAGTGGACTGTATGCGAATTGAGTTTATATGTTACGTAACACTTGCACTATGTTTTTTAGGGTTTAACAACGAAAGTCTGGGCACTTGACTCACTTACGGTACACTGAACGAAGAAACCGACGACCGTTCTGCTTCAATATCCATAAGCAAGTATTTGTTCACTACTCTGTCCACTTATTCACACATGCCCAAGAAATTTTTATGGCAGGATATAAGGGAACAAGGGATGATAGTTTTACTATTAGATTTACGACTACAAAATTTACGACTTAAAATTAAACACGCATAAGCGTGCGACAAAGAGACCGAACATCCCGCCCACCAAAATAAGTATGAACTAACTTATTTTATATTTAAAACTAATTAGAGCTATTAACTAAGAAACCTAACCGACAAACTTATATAAGTGAATATATGTGTACATACCATTAAATATCAAGTAACTGGCAGTAAACATAGTTTCACTAGGGAGCGTTTAACTAACCCTTGGGCTGTCTTGATGGTAGGTATCCGAACGATACCGTCCCTACCAGCATGTAAATATCTTTCATGGCAATCTAAGATAATAATTTCAGTCAACCGATGCGACCGAGGAAGCAAAATTGGACATTTTGCATCATGCGACAAGTCAGAACTACGTAGGCGACCGCCCACCCTCAACAAATAACGACTATCTAGAAACGGACTAAGGCTACGAAGTTGTTTACTAACAAGTTTTCCAGTTTTAATATTTGCAATGTCTTGAGCAAAAACATTTGTTTGAACTCTTTTAATCAATAAATGTATAGCCGCTTGCTGTTGAGCTAGAGACAAACTATCAGAATATTTTGAAGCATAAATCTGGACATTGAACATTACGAATGAAATGACGAATACATGTAATAATCCTACAAATTTTCTGCAGTTTTGAAAATTTATCCAACAACAAATCTAAGAAATTCTCAGACATAACGACTCTTAACGACAGAGTACGATATTCGACGTCCATATGAGATGAGTCGATAAGTTTTGGCAGCGATGTTACTGGCCATTCTTCATTACGACGCACTAACCAAGAAGGTCCTGTCCACCATAATGGATGATGAACCAACTCTGAAGCCAAAAGTCCACGTGAGGCACAATCCGCAGGGTTATCCTGGGACTTAACATGAAACCACGAAGATGGAGGAATACGTTCTTGAATATGCGAAATACGATTGCTAACGAATGTCTTCCACTTATGCGAGGAAGACCGAATCCAAGACAAAACAACAGTAGAATCTGACCACGCGAAAATATTACTAAATGATAAAATATCTTTATAAGTATTTTTGACGAAATCTACTAAATCTGCCAAGAGTACGGCAGCACACAATTCGAGACGGGGCAATGAAACGCGATTAGTAGGATATACTTACCAAATGTATATATGCAAGTGAGATACTGGTAGATCTGAAAGAGGCAGACCGCGTAAAAGATGGTTGGATGTAGTAAAGGAGGTGCTGAAAGAACAACAAGTAAGAAGTCTAAGGAATAAAAATTGCATGTCAAAAGAAATGTATGGATTTGCAGAACAAAAGGAAATGTGTAGGGAGCAAAGGATGTGGAGAAAGATTGTGAACAGTGCTGAGAGTAAAAGTAGTGTGGTAGTCTAGAGTTTTTAAATATTTTAGATGAGATACTACAGAGTAACTATAGTATGAGAATTAACTCAGTAAAGACAAAGATAATGACAAGTGAGTTACAGCCTAGTTTATTTTATTTATATTAAAAATAGGTAATACCGAGTTAGAGGAGGTAGATGAATTTTGCTATTTAGGTAGTATAATTACAAAGGATGGACGTAGCAGAAGGGATATAGTAGCTAGAATAGCTCAAGCTAGAAAAATGTTTTTAAAAAAGAAAAACTTACTAATAGCTAATAGTATTAGTTTAGATTATAGAAAAGGTTTCTTAAAGTCGTACGTATGGGGCGTTCTACTATACGGTAGTGAGACTTGGACAACTAAAGAAGTGGATAAGAAAAAGATAAAAGCTTTTGAAACTTGATGTTATAGGAGAATGTTAAAGATTAGTTGGACAGATAGAGTAACAAACGAGGAAGTTTATAGAAGGATAGGTGAGGAACCCTGTATGTGGAAACAATTGAAGGTCAGGAGAGATAGAATGATAGGGCACCAGTTAAGACATGAGGGACTATTTAGTAAAGTCTTAGATTATAGACTACCAAATAAAAATAGAGTAGGAAGGCCTAGACAAAGCTATATTAGTCAAATTATTAGAGATTTAGGTTGTGAAGGGTATGCAGACCTTTTTAGACTAGCTCAGAATAGACAAGCATTTAGAGCTGCGTCAAACCGACTTTAAGTAAGTTCGAAAACAAAACAAAAAAATAAAAATCAGTTAACTAAATGTCACCATGGCATAACTCACAATTAGTTAGCGGTCTGGCATGTTGGTAGCGTTGCTTGCTTAAGCCTTACCATAACATATAATTTAACACTTTTCCTTTTTTTGAAGCGGATAACCAGGTTATATTTCATTTCCTTATAAATGGTAATCATGTAAACATGTTAGAGTTCTTTAACAACCATCGGGTTGCTAATATCTATGTAGAGCCAGGTGGATAGGAAAAAGATGAAGGATATAGGAAGACCTAGACCAAACTATATTAGTCAAATTATTAGAAATTTAGGTTGTGAAGGGTATGTAGAGCTTTTTAGATTAGCACAGAATAGAATAGAAGTTAGAGCTGCGTCAAACCGACCTTAAGTAAGGTCGAAAACAAAATGATGATGGTAGTCTAGAGCTATATCCTGCAACCACCCCCCTTTCCCCCAAAAGAGGTGTTAGGATGGGTTGCCCCAAAAGGGAATATCGTGGTTGGTGAGTGATTGATTGACTGTAGAAAAATTAATACTTTGCAAATACCTATGTTAGAAAGTTTTCTCTACCAATATTTCTTGATGTATTTTACTCAGTAATACTACATAGTGTCTAGTATCAAGCCAATTGCATCAGAATCGACATACCTAAAATTATTCCGCATTTAATTAATGCCCTACTGTAAATAAATAATTTGAACTTAGCAATAATACAAATATTGTAAATACTGTAAAATAACAATAATATAACTACTGCAATTGTTTTATTTATTGTAAATACTGAAAATACAATAAAATGATAAAAACCATAAACATTGTGTAAACTGTATTATAAATATTAAACAAGTGTACGGTAACAAATTGACAAATTAGGACACTTCAAAAGAAACCTATTATGTGATTGCCATATAGGCATAAAGAATTTCTTGGATATAAGGCGCTGCACAAAAAGCAGTTTTATATGTTAATATAGAACATTAAGGTGTATCTGTAAATCCAACTTTCATGAAAATCATAAAAGTGAATTTACCCTATACAAATCAAACTAAATATTTGCATAGCCATTAAAATAGATACCTGATTGTTTCAAATGGGGAGAAACGCCCTTTGACAGTTTGACCTTTTTAGACCTCATTAACTCCTTTGAAAAAATCAAAATACTATACATCAAAATAAATAGAAAGAACCTTAATGGCAAAAATATATATGAACTGTGATACAGGTCAATCCAAAAGGATTTGGCATGTAAAAGATTTAAAACTGGGCACCATTTACACTGACGAAGAAGAGGAAAATTGGAGAGAGAGAGAGAGAGAGAGAGAGAGAGAGAGAGAGAGAGAGAGAGAGTTAGGATTTTTGTAAATATAGGTTAGGTGGGTTCGTTTAGGTCTAAGGACTTATTTTTTCTTTTTACTTTTTTTACCTTTTAATCTTGTTTTAATTGTAATTTGAATGAATGAAAGACTGTAGACATGGTACTGAGACTAAAATAATGTCAGAGATGTTAGGGTAGTAGATTTTAGAAAAAATCTCGTTTATAAAGGGAGTGTAATGCTTAGGTGTTACGTTAAATATAAACCAGATACAAAAAAAATCAAAAATTCATCTTAAATGAACAACTTAGTATTGATATACTCTGTATATTTTGATTTCATGAATAATAGTGTTCATTAGCACAATATTTCTATGAATTTTTATTGTACCGTTAAAAGAAATTCAGGTCATACAACTATTTTAAAAGCACAAAAAAAAGATAAACAATAATTCTAACAGTAAATTTGCAAAGTGTAGTCATATCATTTTAAAGACTTTAAAGACTGTAAAACCTCAGACACTGAATAGGAGAAATTCACGAATATCAGATTGCAGAAAATTTAATCATTTCAATATAATACATTTATTACTAAAGACAGAAAGCAACACAAACGTTCTTAAATCACATAATACCACAAGCACTTTCACAGGATTTACTTCATAAGCCCAATACAAAGACTGTACCATAATAAAAACCTCTGACTGAACATACGAAAAAGAAGGAATTAAATGACAATAATTACATCCAACAGAAAATAGAAGTCCTTCTGCAAGGACGACCATATGTGTGGTTGAACGTGAAAAGGTAGTCGTAAGGACCCCGGGTGTTACGAATTAAACAATGAGCATAACGTGGTATGATCCCATATTTTTTGCCAAACCCACAACATTCACCAATTGGGATAAATTGGTTTCCAGTATTAACTTGGCAATAAGCATGAAAAGGCAAATGAATTGACTCCTGGCTAATGATGGAATTCTTTGGTTCACTGGAAAATTAAACTGTAAGTTATCTGTTCGTTTAAAATTATTGTTTTCTTGTACTGTTGCATTTATTCATGATGTTTTGTTTAAGAAAATATTGATAAAGTTATACAACAATCACTAAGTAAAACATGGTGTTAAGTAATTAAATGTATAAAACCTGAACATTGTAAGTTTTAGTTGCCAATTAGAGATGTTGCAAATTATTATTATAGTTATTATTAATTAATAATGAATCAATTTTGAAAATGTACAGTTCTGTGTGTATATTTGTTTACAAGAATATCACTATGTCACTGATATTTACACTGATGTAAGTAAATTTAAAATTGTATGTATACCTGTTTAAAGGAAAATGAAAATGATATAGTAAAATAGATTTAAGTGACATAGGAAGTTTATCCTATTTACCTAAGTATATAGATAGTATTTTGTAAAAAGGAACTTCATTTAACCAGGAGGATAAAGTAATTAGAATTTTCCCAAAAATACTCATCGTCTAGGAGACTTCCACAAATTAAATTAGACTATACAAGTTGGCACCCACAATTTGACAATGTCGAAGACCTTTCAAGGTAAGTGTTATTGGGACAATATTGAAATTGCACCTAGTAAATTATTATATGCTTTTCTATTTGTTCTATTTTCTTTACTTATTTGTATAGGAACCCAACCCACACCACTGTAGTTAGCTGGCGAATCCATTTGTTACGGCATTTTTGCCCCTTCTGGGCAATACAAATTTAAGAATTAACACTTCACTCATTCATAACAGCCACCATCTGTGGCAACTTCCATGAGCAACAGGCCATGAAGGTAAAGAAGTTGGTTCAAACATACATCGCAACAATTTAAAAATGGCCATCAAATACGTCCTGTCTTTTAGGTTTGAATACGTTACAAACATATTTCAATGTTCTAAATAACACATATCTCGTAAAAAGATGTTTTTTTATATCAAGTGTAATGAATATTAATAAAGAATTAAAAATTCTTCACTAAAAGGCATACCGCAAAAGGCAGTTTTTTATAATGGTAGTTCATATATACTTCAACCATTCTAATCAGGTGTTTTTCTTATTTATATTTATGTATATTATTTCGATGTGTCATAAAGGGTTAAACTATTCCATTCTGAGCCTTAAAAGGCCGAAACTGATCAATGGATTTTCTTTTCTTTATGAAACAATCAAGTATCTGTTTTGTTAATGGCTATGTAAATATTTAGTCCAATTTTGTATCAGTAAATTCACTTTTATAATTTTCATAAAAATTGGATTTACAGATATATTCAAATTGACAACCCTTAGCTTCAATACACTAGTACAGATTTTGCTCTATGGTCGATGCACATTCTGCAGAATTTCTAGAATGAATTCAGAGCATGTTGACATTAATTCTAGTAAAGATGCCAACTTGGTTTTGTACATTTTGGTTTTTATGTAGCCCAACAAAAAGAAATTTTAGTGGTGCCAAATATGGTAACTTTGCTTGCAATTCAACACGAGCCCCTCTTTGCTAACAATCAATCTAAAACCTTTGATCAACATGCTGTCGAAAGATAATGCAAAATGTGGAGTAGCTCCGTCCTTTTGAAATATTAATTAGTTTTCTCAATAATTTCTGCGAACATTGTATCAATGTTATTCTGTAATAATTCCTAAAAGGGTCACAATCAAGATTATTTTGTAAGTATAAGAGATCGACAATATGTTATAAATTCCAGTACAAACGTTTAATTTTACTTTCTGTATGAATCCGTAAGATATATCAAAGGTTCGAATCGACCCGGTAGCGACAGTTATAACGATCATTTGTGCTATTTAAATAAAATACACACTTGTCTGAAAAGCAAATATTGAAAAGAAAATTTGGATTGTGGCTTGCCCGTTTTTAAAACTTTACAACCAACTACAGGTTGCGTTTTCGGTTAACATGCTTATTTGTACTTTATTTGTTAAATGAGATGGCTGCTCTATTGGCATTTTTGTTATACCCATGAAAAGGTGCAATAATTGCAACCTTTCCTGTGGTAGACTATATCGTAGCTTTTAATCATTTGCACACAAAGTAATAGAATGAAAATGTGTTACACAATATTGAAATAATATTCAATGCAACATAAATTATTGGCCTCTGATAAAACCCAATGACACAAATCCCTTAAAATTAAGATTTATAGGAGTAAAAAATAGAAAGCCTAACGTTTAAAAGCAAACCACACCTGATGTATATTAAATTACTGTAACAAAACTGATAACCAAAACCACATTTATCAACTTTAATAAAAGTATATCCAGATATGGCAGCCTAAATTTGAAAAATGAGACACCATTGAAAGGAGAATTTAATTAGCTTTAACATAATATACCACGTGACGTCCGCTTGCAATTGAAAATTTTAGGGCTAATTTTGCCACACTTTATAGGTTGAACAGTAGGAGTTGAAAATGTGCACAAAAAATTTCCCCTTATAGACAAAATTAATGTGTTTAAACGATTTCTTTAAAAATAAGGTAAAGTGGCAAAAAACACGTGGATTTGAGACCTGCCATTCTCATGGATGCCTTCAATGTAGTGCTCGTTATCTAATCCAACCTCTATTACTTTTCATACAAGTCATTACCTTTTACGACAGGCAAGCACCTGAGATGAACTCGTCACCAAGGACAATGGTGAGTATTATAATTTTAAGATGTACTATTTTTAAATATGTCTGCATTACAGCATGAAAAGTAAATCTGTAATTGAAACTAGAATTCAACACTTACCAACCTTTAAAACACTGGTACGATTAAGTTCTATTTACACATGCTAATTAGTTTTTGAATTGATATTATGATACACGTATATTAAAAGATAGTAATTGTTAAAATCACCAGTAAAACACTGTAAACTATCTATCATATTAACTTAAATTCAAGTTGAAGCCCTATTATTTTTCCTATTAATATTCAAAAAATCTGTACAACACTCAAAGTTTATTTAATAAAAATAAAAGAGGTTTCGGGTCACTCAGTGTTTACACCTTTTAAAAAAAGATTAGAATACAATTTAATGTGAGATTACTGCCTTTAGGAACCCTACTTGTCGAGTCAGTAGAGATAGTGGCAGTGAGTCATTCTTTTTAAAACTTTTAGTTAAACTTTGCCATTTTTTGTACAATACTTTGTAAGAAATCTTACTGTTCTTATTATTGTATTGAAATTATTTTAAGATTTAGGATGCTGCTGCTTAGAATAATAAATGAGCTAAAAAAACAAATACGACCAGTATTTTTCATAGAAAAGATGCATGTTTTTATACAATTATATATACACCTCATAGCATGTTAGATCAATATTTGAAACTGTAAAACATTTTCAATTATGCATGTTATTTCAGCAATATGCACATTTTAATGATTTTTATACACAAAACATATTTCCTTTTCTTACAATGTTCTTTAAATCACTCAAATAAACGATAAATTGTTTGTTTATGCGCCACGTGTAAGAAAATAATTTGGTTAGTTGTAGATTAAACTGCTATAATTGGCATATTTTTTTAATCATTAAAAGTGTTAGCATGCCTTCTTGGGTGTTTATCAAAAATTAAACTTAATGGTCGTATGCTCACAAGTTTTAGATCTCATTAACACAAGCAACATATTAACAAAATGGCAGCTAAAAGATTGGTACTTACCACAACTGTGGCGTTAATAGACATTAACATATTCAATAAAATCCCATATAATACAGTGAAAATAGCTCATCTGAGACACTAATGAATTGTAAAATTAATATTATAAACAATGTTAACTAAACAACACCACAAAAATTCACACTAATTAATAGACTATTAAAAATAAATGGAAAGTGCATTATGGCAAAACAAAATAAGAAAGCAAACACATTTTCATATATGCTACATTCGAAAAACTATTAAAATGAAACTAGCAGAGACCTATTATACCAAACAATGCTGGTATAATAGATCCTGAACGTGGTTTGCAAAATCTAAATCATGTTATTTTAAAGATGTACCTGTTAGACTCCTGCACTTTCTGAAGGCATTTTAATATTCCACTCTTGCTCTCCAATTTTAAATGATCCACAGAAAATAATTTCCACAAATCAAAAATATTTTAATAATGACGTAAAAAAGCACAAACAATGGTCTAAGTATTTTTGCAACATTCACTTATTTTCATGACTTCTAATAGAAAAAAATTGTAAAACAAATTCAAAACTAAGATATAGTACAATTTTTTACCAACCTGGATGAAGAAGAGTCATTTGAAGTAGAATCCCAATTCGCTTGCTTTTCTTTAACTGCTACGCGATCGGCTTCAACAACTTCTCCAATTTTAAATTTCAACATTAATTCGCGAGCATCGGTAGAATGTCCAACATCTTCAAAGGCTTCGCTTCCATCTCTACCAGCTTGTTCTAATAGTACTTCTTCACCTCCAGGATGCTGAAATAAAACAAGCATGTTACATATTAGTTTAAAAATATTTCATATTAAACTTTCTGATACGTTAATCAAAATTAATAATACCAAGTATGTGTGAATATTCATGATATTATTTGCATAATAGAAAATGCTGTTGTACCTGACATTTAAACCTCACAATTTAATTTTAAGATTGTGTTAACTACAGCTATTCTGTATTACAAATAAGTTCTAATGCCCCTACACGTTAGTTAAGCATACATTCATGAATAGACAAGCATTTATTAATTTCAGCTAGTTCACCATAATTTTATAGATGTTGGATAGTTCACAATTTACTAACAAGGCAATTTTATCATGATATTTAAATCAGAACAAGTATATATACCAAAAAGTATCCAGTACATTTTTATATAAACCGCAAGAACAATAGGGGTTTTACACAATTCGTACTCAAATAAGAAAAATTACCAATAAAAATCAGATGCATTATTGTTCACAATAATATTTGTTTCAATTCACATGCGACTTCGTAAAATGTCATAAAATTAATGATTGTTCATACGAACTGAAAATATTGAACTTTACTCAAAGAAAGTGTTTGACATTAATGTGTAAGAATTGAATGTGAAATTTTAACAAAAGGGTTGGAGATTAACAGGACTAAGTTCAAACAAAATTAATGCATAGAGGTGGCCAGAGAAGAATAAAAATATGGTCAAGGATAATAAACGTGTGGTGGCCCAGGGTCCTGGATCGTGAATTGCTTTGAGCTTCTCTGGATGAATTGGCCAAGAAGTTCAAACACGTGTGCTGCGTGGATTTAAATCGCGTCGATGTCAGTTAAAAGGGTGATGGGTAAAGTTACACTCATCAACTATATGTTGGATAAATCACTGGGATTTTGGGGTGGCCTCTGCGGAATTAATTACACACCAGGTATATCATTGGTGTCCATGGACATTTTGCATCAATCACTAGTTGTAAAAATCATTTGGAACATTAAAACCATGAATATTTTATCAGTTTTTTGTTTGTGATGGATAATTATGTGCTTCAGATTTCAAATAAAATGGCTTTATCTATGAAGTAGGAAATTAATATTCGGTTACATACTTATTCTGCTGGACTATGAAATAGTGATGGAAATACTTTTGTTTCAATGTACGCATAATATTATTAGCAAAAGAAGTTTGAATATTTTAAAAAAGTACGAAATTTGCACACACAAACTTAATTGTACAATTATTGTTAGTTAAAGGCGGTAAACTTAGTACTTAAAATGGATAATGGAATGGTTATGTAAAAAGTTGGTATTGCACTGTTTTTCTATGTATTCTTGTTAAGGACATTTCCAAATAAATGGGATTTAAAATGTCATACAGACGATCGGAGAAAAATTAGTGCAATGGAGTAATAGTATTACTTGCAGATGAACACGTATTTTTTGGAGTTTTGTTAATAATACCTGGCCATTAGGATGTAGAGTAGGTTTGCTGTTTTAAGGTTGATTTATATGCGACGATGTTTTGAAATTTACTATTAATAGTCTAAATTTAGATGGAATTTGATTTACAGTTAGGTATAATGTAGGTAAAAGTGAACATTGTTAAAGGATATCCAACCACTTTAATGATGAACTCGAATTTTTGGATAAGCTTTTATTTTGAAAAATTGTTTTAGTTTGATAACAAAAGCTAAAAGATGAGTGGATGAGATTGGCACATCAAAAGCAAGGAAAGCTGTCCGGAATAACCATCTGCCAGGTAGCAAATATATCAATGCAATTGCTACAATATGACGATTTGGCACCCTTTAATTCTGACAATTAGTAGACTTTCAAGGTAAGTAGTATTTTTAAAAAGTTCATATTTCAGCCATTTTACATTTGTCTATTTTTGTATCATCTTGTCACACAACAGCAACAAGTTAAATTTGTAGAATTTTCAAAAGTTTGTTAAAATTAGTGACAGAAAGAACAACTGACGAGACACAAGTTGACCGTCTATTGAATATTTTCAAAAAGATTTCATGGCTTAGTTTAGGACAAAAAACTAATATGGAAAGTAAGAACACAAACGAACAATTGTTTGATAGTATAAAACTGACTTCTGTTTCTAATGAAGCATTACCTTTTGTAATATTATAACGAAGACAAAAAATCACGAAACAGCAGTAAAACTGATAGAAAAAGTATAAAAAATACAGAAGTTACAAATAGTGAGATTAATTGCTCATTTGGCATTTTTTTACTAATACCCATAAATAAACGAAAAACTGAATTACCAGTATTTCATCAACGGTTGATTCTACTTCTATACTAGTATTAATTAATAAAATAACAATAGTTCACAAATATGTACATACATTCCTTATGTAGTCGACACAATGTAGGTATGCTCTGATTCAATAAACAGAATCAGAGATAAATGTGTGATTTAACTAACATGAAAAGGTTGTGGTATCAACATATCAAATACTGTCTAAAAAATATGAATCTGTTCATAGATAACAGTATGCCAAAATCGACATCAACACCATTTTGTCCTATACAAAGTATATAGGGGGAAAATACATGTTAACAATGATCTTATCACGAGGAGTGTTTTTTAAATAAGTACCGTTTTGATATGTATAAAAAATACTCTTTTATTTACTTTTCCACATAATTGCCATCGATATTAAGGCATTTATCATACCGAACAACAAAGTTTTGTATTCCGTTGACTAGAAGTTTGCCACCTGATTTGGCACGTGCGGTAACAATTTCGTAGATAACCCTTCTTGAAACTTGAAGAAACGCCTCTGATAACAAAGAAATCGTGAAGCGTTTGTTCTCTGTCACTTTTCGTCGACTTTCTGCATCAAATCATCAGTGATTACTGGGGGTCGCCCACTCCGTTCTTCATCATTAACATTCTTTTGGCCATTTGCATTACCATCCCATCACTCATAATGTTTTGTCCGTACACTACACAAATCTAACACTGAATTTCAACTGCATTCACGCCTTTAGCACTAAGAAAACGAATAACAGCGCGTATTTCACAGTCGGCGAGAATCTCAATCAGCAGGGGCATTTGAAATACCCAAAAGCAAATGTATAAACGATCGATTGTTGCTGCAATGGCATATGTGGTTAGCCAAAAAATGTAGGTACACAGTACGCATGTGCAGAACACCAAGTGCAGTGCTGCAGCAACCGAATTTCAAAACGGTACTTAAAAAACACGCCTTGTACATATAGAAGTAAAACTAGCCTCGTGTATTTTAAGTAACTATAGTAAATACATTCATACAGTATAGGTTATGACTGACTAACTACGATGGTGTGAGTCTGGATTCATAAGGACAAAATAATAAAAATAATAAAATATAAACATGTAAAGTGGCCAATATACAAAACTACTTTACAAATACCACTTACCTTGAAAGGTTTAAAATTAAAGGCGCCAAACCGTCTCATTCCAGCAATTCCTTTGATATGTTTGCTACCCAAAAGACGGTCATTCCAGATATGTCCCTCCTGCTTTCAATTTTCCTAATTTCTAGTCACATCCTCTATACCTTTCTTAACCACACTAAACTAGATTTTTATCCAATAAAAGAAATTTTCAAAATAACATCCTCTTCCAAATATGATTTCATCACTGAGGTAGCAGGATATCCTTTCACGATTATCATCTTTACCTATCTTAGAAATAACTCCAAATCTAATTCCATCAAGTTTAAACCCTATGCACAGTAATTTTTGATAATATAGTTGCATGTACATTGATTGACCTTAAAAACCAAACATTCTACCTCCACTGGTCAGGTATTATTAACCGAGTTCCCTAAAAAAACCTTAATCCGTAATTAATATTATCATTCCATTGTAATGGTTTCCTAAATTGCTTTATGCGACATTCTAAATCCCATTTACTTGGAAATTGCTTTAACAATACATAGAAAACAGAAACGTTACAATGCTATTGTGCAACAACTTTATCAACTTGCTGATAACAATTTGTCAGATGCAGTTGCTACAGCATTGCTCACTGAAGATGGACAATTGCAGAATTTTGTATAAAAACTAGCGAATAAGTTTTCTGTTTCAAGTGCTTTTTCAGTTAATGTCAAAAATTGTTACAGCAGAAGAAAATCGAATGTTCATTGATATCGTTATAAGAAATTTGGCCATATTTCTAAAAATTGTAATGTAAATAAAGATGACAATCGTCTGCTATCTAATGTAAGTAATAAAAAATTTCCACGATACAATACGAGTAATAGTAAAGATACATATACATATTCGATTCCTGAACAATTATCTACTGATGTCTGTGAAATTTTGTTTTTAGAATTATTCAGTACTGAACAAATTACACCAAAAATTAATTTGTTTTGGATACAGGTGCGACACACCATTTTTGTAATGATGTTATAACGCATACGGCTATTATAATACATGCAACTATTATAGTCTAAGGTATAATCGTTAAAGTCCCGGCGTAATTGGTAAGAGCCACTACAACAGTTGGCAACACAAAATAAACACGTACATAATATAGCACAATATATTACGTCATTATTGCATCTCAAATGGTATTACATTGCTATACTCCACCTGTTCTAGTCTAAGGTATACTGTTAAAGTCCCGACGTAATTGATAAGAGCCACTACGACAGTTGGGAACATAATACATACGTGCATAATATTGCGTAACAGACTCAAATTTGTATCACATGCAAAGAAACAGATAAATGTACTCACGTAAAATGTGGAGCTCTTCACAACATGGCAGCTATTGGATCTTGGCGTTAGTTGGGCGTGGGTCGGCCTTCGTCCCCGTTGAAGTCAGATTTTCTGTCTTCCCTATTCTTGTTTGTAGCGGTACGATAGGAATAAGGTCAAGGCAACGATATCAGGTAGAGATAAAAGGAAACCTACATATCTAAAAGAGAAGACAAGATAAAAGGCATACAGATCAACCTCACTGTCGACGTTTCGTTGACTAGTCCTTGACGTGACGGAAAATGCCCACTTCCTTCCGCACTCCGGGTCTGCGCATTCCCTGGCGCCGACGCAACTGTCTAAAGTGACGGAAATGCACGCACTAGTCTATTGTTTGAAATACTGGCGCGATTTCAGTCATATATTTTAAAACTAAAACCTGAAATGTTTACATAGCCGATTTTCAGCATGTAACAACATAAAAAAATATTCATATTAATACCAGAGGCGCCTTATAGGAAAAGATAAAATGTACTCACAAAATGTGGAGCTCTTCACGATCTTACGGTTATTCTTGTCGCAGGAACCGTGCTCATCTTCATCTCGAGCGTGTTGTTGGGCGTGGTTCGGATTGCGCACTCGTCGAAACCATATTAATTTGTCTTCCCTCTTCTTGTTTGTAGCGGTACGACAGGAATAAGGTGAAGGCAGAGATACGATAGGGCAAGAGATAAAAATAAACCTACATTACCTGAAAGAGAAGACACAAAAAGACACAGATAAACCTCACTGTTTGACGTCTCGTTGACTAATGCCGTCGTGTCGGAAAAACCGCCACTTACTTCCGCACTCCACGTCTGCGCGTTCTGTAGCGCCGACGCAACTGTCGCAGGTTACGGAAATGCACAAGACCTTTTTTAAAATATTGGCGCGATTTCAGTCACATATTTAAAAACTTACCAAAAATGTTAACATAGCCAATTTTCGGCATGTAATAATGACAAGGAATTATTTTTGACTTTCAAGAAATAGATTAAAATAATGCAAAGGAGTTTTAATAGCCAAGGGCGTGGAAAATGTTTTTATTAATCTAATTAATAATAATGGATCTAAAATTAATGTTCAGCTGAGAGAAGTATTTTATGTCCCTGATTTATCAAGTTTAGTAGGGTTGCGCAAAATTGATTTTGTTTTGTAGGAAAAAATAATTGCTCTGATGTGTACACTGCAAATGATGATTTATTTGTACGTGCTAAAAAATCAAAACGATTGTGTACGATTATAAGAGAAAAAGATAAACCTTTCACAAATTCCAAATCAAATAATAATATTGCTTTATCGAAAGTGAAGAATGTAAATTCTTTAAGATTATGGCATCAAAAATGTGCACATTTGAGTCCTAATAATATTTATAAAATGTTTAAAAATGAAATCGTTTTTACTAGCATGTTTAGTACAAATACCAGATAGGATAAAATAATGCTATTAAATCGCAATGCAAAAGTAAATGGTAAAAAGCTATTCAGGAGGAACTGGCTACAAATAAGGAACGAGAAGTGTCAGAAAGTGTACCAAAAAAAGGTTATTACCTGCAAGTGGGTTTACAATTTGAAGACAAATGTGGATGACACAATTAAATGCTTTCGAACATGCTTAGTTGCTCATGGTTACAAGCAAACATTCGAAGTTGATTATTTCCAGACATTTGCTCCTATCGTTGAATTCAACTTGTTTTATTAGTAGTCCATAATGATTGGGTTCATTCCCACTAAGATAAAAAATAGTAATTTAAATGAGGAGATCTACATGGAAATATCCCCCAGATATGAAATGATAGATTCCAACAGATTTGTTTCTCCACTCAAGGAAATCAATTTATAGTCTTAAACAATCTGGTATAAGCTGGTATTATTATTTTACTGACGCTTTAAAACAATTGAATTTTTCTGTATAAGAATATCGTCCCTAATATTGTCCCTGTATTTCTAAATTGGATATTAACCGTATTATTTTATTATATGTCAATGATATTGTGGTCTTTTGCAAGAATAACGAAATCTTGCAGTATGTATTTACACTACTACGCCCAAGTTCCCAGGTTCAAATCCCGACACGGTCCGCTTGAAAAATGTTAGGTAAGCATTTTTCACAAAAATACACCCTCGTTCGGATGAGAGGTAAAATGGAGGTTCCGTGTGTGAGTGTTGTCACGCACGTTAAAGATCCATACCTTGCTTGGAACAGCAGGGGTTCAGCAAAATTCCAAATTTTCCAGATAAAAAAAACTCGCTTCCTGGCCAATGTAGTACCTTCGGGTGGAGCATTGGAAAAAAAATCACATGTAAAGTATGTATTTACATGCATAAACAAACATTGTGAAATTGTTAATTTAGGTCATTTAAGAGAATTTCTTGGGGTAGAGTTAAATAACTCGGACAATGGTTATCACATGTGTCAACAAAAGTATGTATCTAAATTATTAGAACACTTCAATATTAATTGAAGTATCACTGTATACACCTCTATGTGTGTTGAATGTTTTTTGTAGCGATAGTAATGGTTCAAAAATTAACTTGCTATTTAGAGAGCTGCTGGGGTGCTTGTTATTTCTAGCAAATCGAACACTACAGGGTATTTTGTTTTCAGTAATATTTGGCTCAACTTCCGTCGAATCCAACAAATGAACATTATAAGTGTTTATTGCGGGTTCTGAAGTATGTGGGAGGTACTATTGATTATTCTATTAATTTATCACGTTCCAATACCTACAAATTGGTAGTTTATACCGATGCTTCATGGTTTACAGCTATAGATTCTCGCATATCCTGAAGAACATTTCTTATATCACTGGGTAATGTTTTTCTAGGTTGGTGTTGCAGTATTCAGCATATCTAGAAGTGCCATGGAGGCTGAGTATGTCGCTATGGTTTCGGCTTTCGTA
This sequence comes from Platerodrilus igneus, assembly GCA_036346225.1. Taxonomy (NCBI): domain Eukaryota; kingdom Metazoa; phylum Arthropoda; class Insecta; order Coleoptera; family Lycidae; genus Platerodrilus; species Platerodrilus igneus. The sequence goes on along the minus strand of JARFIW010000170.1, from coordinate 13,089,595 downwards.
GAAATAATGTAGATCTCAAAAATACTTGCAGAATTAAAGGCTTTCCCTTTCCCACTATAAAATCTTTAGTATTGTGCGATAATCAATCTGCAATATACTTTTTAAAAAATGCTATAGTCAATAATAGAACTGAGCATATTGACGACAAGTATCATATCATTGGGGGAATTCAGGGCTCACAACAAAATTTCTTTTTAAAATAGTGACTTTGGTCGCTATTCCCAATATGAAAAAAGTGACCAAATAGTGACCATTTCACTCAGAAGTGTGGTTGTTAATAATATAACGATTGCAGAGCTGAAGTAAATAAGCAAATAAAGTAAAAAGAAAACATTTCTTGTTTAAAAAAATTACATAAAACTACAGAGTTAAAAAAAAAGAGTATTACAGTACTGCAATAGCACCAAATACTTTTTATTGTAAACTTTTGAACCATTGAATCATTTTTTAAGCTTTTTGTTACATAGTTATCCATTGTATTCAACTCTCCTGATGTTTTAAGATGTTAGCTTGTAGGTTAATAATTCTTTTATACACTTGTTCCTCTTTAGAGGTAATTTTGGTTGCACTATCTAATAATATTTGTGCAACAGACACTTCCGAAAAATTCTTTTGCTTTATTGCATATTTTAATTTATCTGTTGCATCTCGGACTAACTGTGTTGATAATTTGTGAGTTTCTTTCTTTTGAGCACTCCTATCACGTAACTCTTTAGCCATATTATCAATCATAGTTTTATTTTCTTGTACCTTCCCTTGTCGTTTTTTAAGTAATTTAGCTTCTTGTTCAGATTTAGCCCGGTTTTCTTCTTCTTCTCTTTTCTCTGCCTTTTTTTGTTCTAAATTGTTGTTGTACACTTTATATGCTACCGTACTCATGTTCATAAATTCTTTTGTAATCAACATAAGTTGAGGTTTATTATCATAGAATAATCTCAAATTGTCTTTGATATGCATAAGGGATGTCAGAGTTGAAACGTCCATTGCAGTTTTGTCTTCTGTTAATATTCTTTTAGACAGAAAAACTTCTTTCAACCTCTGTATTTCCATGTGCTAATGTTAGAAAAGCTTTTACTACTTTCCACAGTTCCTCATATGTTTTTGTCTCATTTGAATCAACATGTTCTAGTAATGTAGTCCACATTGTATCAATTCTTGTTCTTATCAAAATTTACTTCTTTATTTATAATGTCTGCTTTTAAATTTTTGTATTGCAAAATAACTGTAACATAATCTACATCAAAAGGCAAAATTTTCAGGCATTTAGAAAAATATTTCTCCTTTTCCAGACTAACTTTTTTTAGACAAAGGGTCTTTAATATTCAAAAAAGATAAATACTTGAAAGTTGTTTTAAGATGTGGAATTTTTTCATAGATATGTTTGATTTGAAGCAATATAAAAACTCTTTACTTTAATTAAAACTTCTAATTTTTCGCGTTCAGTTACTTCTTTACTATTCAGTAAGCTTGAACATTCCTGATCAGGGTTTATCTTGTCCAAAATCAAAATGTTTTTATTTTCAAACATTTCCTTGAGATTCATATTTTTATAATTAGCAAGCACATCATCTATACATACCCTGACAATAAATCAAAAACAAGGGATTGAAGTTTTTCATACAGAACATGAACCAAAGGTTCATCCTTTTGAAAAAATAATGTAAACTTTGAAAATATTTTGGCCACACTAGTCATGAATAATAGTTGTGCTTTAGATGTGGAGTTAGATATAAAGCTTTTTACTATTTTATAATGTTTATTCCATTTCGAATGGACCTGCACCCTGCCGAAGTTCTAAATTACTAGAACAGGTGAAATGGCTTGCGTGTTCTAATGAGCTAAAGAGCCAAACTACAGGTCCAACCAAAGTAGTAGGGTCGTTAGTGAGGAACCAGACTAAGACAGGTCCCGAAAGAGGGCAGCGGCTCTTTCGGTACTTAGATTGGCAGAGACCATAGGAGTCGGTATGGCAGTCTAAGACACACTACCGCGATGTGGAAGACAACGGGAAACCACCACATTATCTCCCAAGTACACAGCGTACCTAAATTATAACAAACATGATGGCATTCTCTGGGGTAAAAGATTCCGGAGTTAAAATAGTCCCCATTCGGATCTCCGGGAGGGACTACTTCGGAGGATGCGATCGGAAAGTTAAAAATAAGAGTCGGGAACATTCTGCGAGTCGGAGCGTGGAATGTTAGAAGTATGAAGCAAGTAGGTAAGCTAGAGAACCTAAAAATCAAAATGAATAGGTTATCACTAAACATAGTAGGGATTAGCGAAGTTCGGTGGCCAGAGGCGGGGGAATTTTTGGAGTGGAGACTTTAGGGTAATTCATACAGGAGCAGAGGAAGGAAATTTGGGTGTGGGGATAGTTATGCGGAAAAAGATAGGATACTGTGTAGAAAATTACTTGCAAAAGAACGAAAGAGTACTCATGGTTAGATTAGAATCTAAACCGGTAAACACGGTAATAATACAAGTATACATGCCCACCTCTAGCTACAGTGACGAAGAGGTAGAAGCCATCTACGAAGATATTGAAGACATATTAAGATGCGTAAAAGGACATGAAAATTTAATAATTACGGGGATTTTAATGCCGTGGTAGGTGAGGGTAGGGAAGGAGCGGTAGTAGGTTTATTTGGTTTAGGCACGAAACGACAGGGAAATAGGCTGGTAGAATTTTGCGACAAGAACAATTTAATCATCACAAACACATTATTTCAACATCATGCTAGAAGGCGATATCGTGGAAGATGCCAGGAGATATAGGAAGATATCAAATAGATTACATTCTTGTTAGACAACGGTTTAGGAATCAAGTAAAAGACTGTAGAAGCTACCCAGAAGCAGATATAGATACTGACCACAACATCGTAATCATGAAGGCCGCACTTAAATTTAAAAATCTGAAAAAAAAGGAACGAAAAAATGCACTTGGACTTAGAGAAACTAAAAGATATAGATATTCAAGTAAGATTCGAAAAAAAGTCAAATGAATTGCTGAATGATATCGGGAAAATATCTGAAACTAAGGAAGCAGAAACAGAATGGAATAACATTAAATCCAGCCTAGACATGGCGGCCAGAGATATTCTGGGGTATACACAAAAAGAAAATAAGAAACCATGGATAACAAAGGATATCGTGAATTTAATAGAAGAAAGACGAAAATACAAAAATAAATCAGACGAAACAGGAAAACAGAGATACAAAGCCATAAAATGGGAAATTATTCGAAAATGAAGAAAAGCTAAAGAACAATGGATTGATGAAAATTGCAAAGAGGTACAAACTAAGATGGAAGTAGGAAAGACAGACGAAGCATACAAATTAATTAGAATGAATTTTAGGGATATAAAACCGTATAGCAAAAATATAAGGGACGCACAAGGAAACGTCATTATAGAAAACTAAGAGAAAGTGAGTAGATGGCAAGAATATAAAGGGAATTTATATGCAGGAGAGGAACTAACTGCATTTGAACAGGAATCAGACATTGAAAATGATGACTTGGGATATCCTATACTTCGAGACGAGTTTGAATTAGCATTAAAGAGTCTGAAAAATGGTAAGGCGCCGGGTACAGATAAGGTGCAAGCAGAAACTCTAAAAGCCGCTGGACAAGCAGTAACAGAACGTCTCTTCCAACTTGTAAGCTATATGTATGAGACAGGCGAGATACCCGATTTCAAACGTAGCATCATAGTAACTATACCAAAAAAGAAAGGCGCGGATAGATGTGAAAATTTTCGAACAATAAGTTTGACAGCACACGTGTCAAAAATATTAACTAGAATTGTGCAAAGACGAATGGAAAACGAGCTGAAGAAATACTAGGAGAAGACCAATTTGGGTTTAGGCGAAACAGGGGAACACGGGAGGCTATTTTAGCTCTGAGAGTTATAATGGAGAAAACATTAGAGAAAGGGGAAAGCATGTATATGGGGTTTGTAGATCTGGAAAAAGCATTCGACAATGGAAAATGGAAAAAAATGTTTGAAATACTCAAAAGATTGGAATGAGTTATAGGGATAGACGAATAGTACATAGCTTATACAAAGAGCAAACAGCAGTAATAGAATTAGAGCAGGAACATAGAGAAGTAAACATTAGGAAAGGGGTGAGACAGGGATGTGCCCTATCCCCATTAATTTTTAACTTGTACATAGAAGAGGCAATGAATACTGTCAAATGCAGGAAGACATTTGGAATTACTATGCAGGGACAAAAAATTGATATGCTTAGATTTGCAGATGATATAGCGGTATTAGCGTCTAGCAAGGAAGAGTTAGAAGCTGCTCTTAATGAAATGGAAACGGTTCTAACAGAGAGATACGGTATGAAAATTAACAAAACTAAAACTAAAGTTCTAGTTTGCAAAGGTGGGGAAAATAAATCAAAAACAAGAATACAAGTATTTAACACGAACTTACAAGAGGTTAAGGATTTCTGCTACCTAGGAAGCCAAATAACGCAAGATGGGAAAAGCACAAAAGATATAAAACAAAGATTAGCACAAGGTCGTGCTACATTTAACAAGAAAAAGCAACTACTGTGCTCAAAAACCACAAACATAGAAACAAGGAAAAGATTGCTTAAAACATATGTGTGGAGCACAGCACTGTACGGCTGTGAAGCCTGGACAGTAGGAGAAGCGGACAAGAAAAAGGTAGAAGCCTTTGAAATGTGGTGCTACAGGAATATGATGAAAATATCATGGACAGACAAAGTTAAGAACGAAGAGGTACTAAAAATGGTAGGGGAAGAAAGAAATATGTGGAAAACGGTAAAAATAGGAGATAGGATGATAGGTCACATACTACGGCATGAGGGAATAGTCACGGAATATATTAGAAGCAGAGATAGGAAAAAGAGAAGAAGAGGCAGACCTAGATTAGACTACTGCACACAGATAGTAGAAGATGTAGGCTGTAGAGATTTCAGGAGATGTGTAGGCTAGCCCAGAATAGAAATCAATGGAGGTACGCATCCAACCAATCCCAAGATGGATAAACTAGTGACGAAAAATAACTGTGCTTAAACATGATGATTATTATAAGTAACTACAAGAATTGGTTGGGCAATATTCTCGAATAATATTAAGTGTGTGAAAGGATTTACTGGAAAACCATTATTTCGCAAATGTCTAAGTGTTGGGGGATCTTGGTAGCCACAGGTTGCTTAACCTCCTTCACTGAATCTCGGTAAAATAGGGTATAAAATTAGAAACAATAGAAAGGGAACGAGCTGAATACACATGCTGTGTGAGAATTTCAGGGAACTATGTAGGCTAGCTCAGAATATAAATAAGTGCAGGTACGTGTCCAACCAGTTTTGAGATGGAAAACCTAATGACGAAAAAATAAGCGCAGATAAATCTGATGATTAGTATAAACAACTAGTTGTTGGTTGCGAAATACCTGCAACTAATGTTGACTGTGCGAACAGATAAATTGGAAAATATATTAAATCGCCAAATGGTTAAGTGTTGGGGGAAGAACTTGGCAGCCACAGGCTGCTTAGCTCCCTTCACAACCATTGGTCGGAGAAATAGGGCATATAACTGTAAAACAATAGAAAGTGATCGAACTGCATCTAACAAGAAAGAACAGCGCCTATGAGGAAAGACAACAAACATAGAATAAGAAGAAAATTGTTGAAAGCATATGTATGGAGCACAGCACAGTATGCCTATGAAATACGGGCAGTCTGAAACGCAGACAGAAAAACGGTAGCAGCCTTTTGAAATGCTGTGCTTCAGATGTATGAGGACGATAGCATGGACAGACAAAGATAATAACAAATAAGTTACAGAAATAGTAGGGGAACAAGGATATCTGGGGAAAAAGAAAAATAGGGCGGAATACGTTCTAAGGCATTTTTGGGGAATAGTATGTGATATATTACAAGCAGAGATAGGAAAAAAGAGGTAGATGTAGACCTAGATCAGACAGTTATAGATGCAAACTGTGCATATTTCAGGGAAATCTGTAGGTTAGTTCAGAATAGGGAACAATGATGGTACGCGTCTAACCAGTTCTAGGACTGAAGACCTAATGATGATGATAATGTTTATTGTTGTTCAAGTCTTTTGAACCATTTTTTGGTATGTATACTATAGTCCATTCCAAATAAGAATAAAGTAGATGACCTTGTACGCAAGGTGGATTTACACAGCAAGTTAATTATAATTTCTATATATACATACATAATAATTATTAATTCCATAATTGAGTGATTATAAATCGTGACTAGCCTAAATTAATTTCCATAACCCTTTTTATTGCAAATTTGACAATGGCGCATTATATATATATATATATATATATATATATATATATATATATATATAGTGTGTCCAAATTTCGAGTCTCTACATTGTGATTTCAGTTATTATAAGAGATAGAAATTGGGTTAAATGGGGAAAGATTTGGAGGAATCCAGGCCAGTTTTGTATCCGTTTACAAAATTGGTGTAAGTTGTCTGGTTTTGGAGATATTCAAGAAAACTAAAAATGGCGGATTTTGTTTTTGATAATAAAACATGAATCATAAGTCGCACCATCACAAGACTTGCACATTATTAAGACACTTTTCTAAAAGGAGTATTTTAGCATAAACAGAATGATTCGACTGTCTTTTGTTTTTGAGGAAACGCCCACAACTTTTGTTTTTCTTATGGCCGCCATTTTGAATATTAGGTGAATGTTATGCCTTAAAATTACCTTTTCAACGATATGCCACATGTCTATAAAAATGCAAAACTATCCTAAATTTTAAAAATAACTAAATTTGTATGTTCTATAACGTTTGGTAATCCCAACAGGGCAAAAATTTGATTTCAGGGCAAAAATTTTGAATTAAAATTAAGCTGTGTAAATCAGCATCATGTTTTAACCAATCAAATCGAAGGCTAAACTTTCCCTATATCTTTCATCGCTTTATTCTTAGCTGGAATGGACTATAGGCAGTAATTTAAAATACTGTGCCACTGCTCAAGAACTCTTTCAATTACAGGCTGTAAAGTAAGCCATTTAGATGGTACATGTTTAATACATCGATGTTTAGGAACACACAGCGATTTTTGAATAACTTCATAATCTTTCACTCTTGTAGGCCAACCATGAAATAAGTAATACAACGATATTATGAAATCCAAGGTTTCTAATCCGAAACATTTTAGTCCGCTCAAGAACGAATTATGCACAATATGTATGCTACAAGATCCTAAATCCATTAAAGACTTGCTTCTTACTTCTTTAATCTTTTCGTTTATTATCCGCCGCACCTTTTTATTGACATTAGGACCATCATTACAAAGCATTAGACAGTTCGTTAGCAACAACCCATTATCATTAATGGCCTTTAATATATGTTCCGATAATGTCTCTCCATAACTATGGTCCAAAAAATATGTTTCTAAGCATACATTAACAACTTTCGATAACTTATGTGAAAAATATCTAACATTTATGTGCGATTGCTTTACTCTCAGAGTTGGTAGTTTCGTCATGTTGAATTGTGTAAAAACTATTGCCTATATCTTTAAGAATATCTTTTTTGCAGTATGACCCTAATGCATGTTTTAATTATGTACCTTATTTTTGAAGACGATAACGAAAAATTGGCAAGTATGACCCCATCATCAGGTATAATAGTTTTCAAAAACGAAGCTAAACCTTTCCACGACTCAACATTCCAGTTTGCACCAACTATTTGAAGACACAATTGCAATTCTGGCTTAGTTGCTCTATCTCTTGTCAAAATAAGTTGAAATAATGATGCTTTTGGAGTTTTTAATTCGCTCTGTGATCCGATCAATCCTAAATTAAAAATGAGCTCCTAAGATTAAAAGAACTACATTAAGTCAACTAAACAGTTCCTCAATGTTGTCTACTTCTACCTTCAGTAACTGGATTTGCAACTTGCATTGGGTTCAACTTTGAATTCACCAACTGCAAATGCTATCCCTTGGAATGTTGATTTAATTTAATAAATCCATATGAAACACTAAATGTTTTATTGTACACTAGGCAAAACGTTTTTGTGTCATCACATTTCTTAGCCCACTTAGAAATGGTGTGACCATTAACATCCTTTTTATTTAACCACTCGTTTACAAACTTCCCATTGTAAACTCACTGTGCATATGCAACGCAATATATAAAATAAACGAAACTCACGCAATAAACATTTTAACTTCAGATTTAATTTACCATAATTAAACAAACCGTTTGTAAATGAGATTTGACCAACTAAAATAATGCGTATCACAACAGTCATATCTTTATAGTGCGTGTGCGTTTATCGAAAAGATACTGCGATACCACTCCTCTCATAAATGAGCGTGAAGTTTAAATAAAAAATTCGTATTGGTCGGTTTATTGAATCTGTTCATTAAACATGCTATATTAAAGTTTCATATAACATTAGCAAAGAAAGGGAGAATATCTGACAATACCGCTGTTTCTTCACTTATGCATTGTCTTGTTGGTGCCGGCGAGGACGTTTGTTATGTATAGTTATACTATACAATTACCTTACGGTTATTTAATTTCCAATTAAATTATTTGCCATTCTTACAAAGAGATCGTTTATTTTCTTTTTCTGGGGAAAATGATAATTTATTTTTTGTGGAATAAAAAATTACATTGTATTTCTGGCAAGAGTGAAAAAGCAGTTGAAAAAAGCAACTTTAGCGGACAAAATTTATAATTAGCGAGTTTACAATGTTTTAGTATACTACTCGCTAAAAACTATTTGTGAGGTCTGGGAATTGTTAAATAAAAATTGTTCGTTATTTAGATATGTTAACACTGAGGAAAATATTGCAAACCTTTTAACTAAGCCATTGTTACATGCAAAGTTGTTTGACTTTGTCGAGTTTATATTTGATTTTAAAAATTTATGAATTGGTGAGAAATTGGAAGGAATTCACAATCTTGTGTGTGTCCACAATTATAATTTAAAATTGTTTATTTACATAAGCTAAGAGTTCTTCTTTACTGACAATAAAAAAATGGTTGTCAACTGGTTGTACTTGTGTATCAATGTTCTGATATATTAATCAAAATTAGTGAATATACCTTACATTAATTATATGGTATAAATAATTTCTGGTGTCTATTAATGACTCATATTTATCACGAATTTCGCATTATATAATCCTCAGCATTCTCATGGTCAAGGTCAATGTCTTCAATTAGCATGAATGCATTAATTTTGTAACATTTTAATATTCAGTGGTTTCTTGAATCTCTCCTGAATTGATACAAATATTACTGTGGATGGTGATATCCTGCATTTTTACGAGTGATTTTTCTAATTGAATAGAGTGAATGTAAAATCCCTATCATCGTTGCTGCTTTGTTGTTTATATCAAAATGCGTTAGCTGCTTTTTGGCTTATTTTTCTTGTCCTAATTTGTTATCATATTGAAATAACCACTTTATAAAATGTAAACTACTCAAGAGTGATTTCTTACTTAAAGCTCATTGAACTACCGGAAACTATACGAATTTATTCCTACACCGTAATGTGTACTTAAGTGAACAACTAAAACAATTTACTGTATGTTAGTATTTTCTCTTATGCAAATCCTAATCATACAAAAAGCAATAAAAATAAACCTGTTTAGCCAGCAAATGAATTCTTCAAGTTAAAGTGAATAACAGTACAATCATTATTTATTAAAAGACATATTTTTGTCCAACCCAAAAATAAGTTTTAAGTAAAATGTTGAAATAGTGACTATCATAGTAGAAGTAAAAATAATATACTTGCAATTTTGCTTATCAAACTTCTTTGATTAAAAACTAAAAGGTTTATAATCAGCAAGGCTTTTTAAACATAACAAACAATAAAAAATGGACAGGATACTGTTTTTACTGTTTTGGGGAGTTTATTAGATAAATAAGATTTACTTTTGATTTATCTTATAATCGTGCGTGTCTTAAACATTCATTTAAAAAAAACATTACCAATATACAATACTACCTAATTGAACTAGGGCTCAAAATACCTTACACAAATAAACAATTAATAAATAAATGCTAATTTAACTGATTAACTAGACTGTTGAATTTCCAACGCATCACAGCCAATGGCAATATTTTCAAGTATCTGCATCGGCTGCCAATGCATTTTGAGGAAACAACAATTTGACCATTGCCTACGACAATGAATTATAGTCAATGTTTTGTCAGTTTTTATTCTTGTTGAGCTTTGTATTAAATTCTGCGAAAAGTAGAAATGAAACAATATAATTACATTCATATAGAGTTTTATAGCAATACCTAATGCTGCACAAATTGATGTTAATTTTAAAGTTAGAAATACCATCATTGTAATTTTCTTCTAAATTATTACAGTTTTATGGTTCATTCATTTTGATTAATAATGTATCATGTAGTACACCTATGATCTCATCGTCGAAGTACAAAAACTTTACAGGTAGAGTTATGATGACTCAAATACATAAAAAGTCCCAGTTTCTGAGCTATCTGTAGTTAATTATACATACATATTTGATTAAAAAAAACAACACAGGGTATTTTCATTTTGTAGTCTTATTTCTTCTGTCTGAAGTATGCCGAAGATGTCTCGAATTATTGTATGAAGGAAAAATCCTTTTTTAGAGCACTTCATTCCTACCATCCAAACAATGAACATGCAACTGGAGTAGTTTAACTATCTTTGAGAAAGATTATCGAATAGACTGAAAGTAGTCAAATCATGTTTGGATAATACCCTACCAAGCTGATTATTTCTAATTTTACAGAGAGATTGGTTCCCAGAACTAAAACTTTATGTTGAAGATGAGCATGCTGAGAATTTCAAAGATAACCTTGATAGATATTTTATGGTGTCTGCTATAGCTACAATCAACAGGTATTTATGAAACCATCTGAAACTATACCCGAGAAAATTTGTAAAGTGAACATTTGTTATTCACTGCGTGAATTGATATAACATACTTATAGTACATCTGTGTGAATAGACCAAGAAGTTAGTTAAGTAAATTTGTGATATACTCGATTTTTAATATTTGCTTAAGAATGTCTATTAGTATTTGTAATAAACATATATATGTAATACCGTTCAAAACACAACTGTGTGTAATAGTGTAAAGACATGTTTATATTAGTTTTTAAATGTAAAGATATAACAGCTTTGTTGTAATAAATTATTTTACAATTACCTAGAAGCGCGATTGAAGCTATAGGTCATTTAACATATAATTTTAGAAACCCTCCTTTCAATTAGCAGTTTTAAATAAGTTTTTTTGAGGGTCGAAACTGTACGTAACAAAGGTTAAACAAACCTTGCTATTTTCTGCTTTTTTCATTTTTACTGTGACAAATTCTTTTGATTAGAAACTGCTAGTAATCTTTATAGTCATTATAGCACTTATGCAACATGACCGTAAAGAGGTATACGATCCTAATGTTTTTTTTAAATTTAAATACCATTCTTTAAATGTAAAATGTTATGTACTTATTCTTAATATAGAACTTAAATGTGACCTTGTATGAAGTTTGCATTTAACTATTTTTTTAATTTTAGTTTATGCAATTTTATAATTATTGAATATGGGGAGTGTCTAACTTCTAGTGACTTTTGTTTAGAAAAGTCACACTTTTCTATTTGAACACAGATTATAAATTATCTTTCTTAACAGATTTAATTTCATGCCATATTGTATATATAAAACTAATCTAACCTGAACAGATCTGAAAAGGGATAGAAACTATTTTAAATGTGTTTGCATTTCTATATATTTTTGCATAATTCAATGAAGTCTGTCCTTTGTTTTCAACAGATAATTTATGTTTATTTAATGAATAACACTGTTATATTTCAATTGTTAAGAGATTCGTAACGCTAATGTGTTAATTAAGCATACATTTGTAAATAAAAAGGCATTTATTAATTTAAGTTAGTTACAATGAGCTTTATCGCGCAAATACACTTACAATTTTATATAAGTTTGGGTGGTTTACAATTGACTAACATGGCTATTTCGTCATAATATTAAAATAGAACATTAATAGTAAAATACCTAGTACATTCTTTTCCAACCAGCAATTAAAACCGAAACTTCATAGTAGACATTAAATTAGAAAAAAAAACAACACCTTCGCATAACCATTTTCACATATTGAAAAGAACAGAAACCATTGTAAATTACTCAAGCAGACAGAAATCATACAACAGTATAAAGTTTTAAGGCTAACTAACCAGCCAATGATGCAGTTGTGAGAAGACATGACCATTCTCATGCACTGATAAACCCTTGACTTCAACTTTAAGACAGTTGAAATTGCACAAATCATGTGAACAGGTAATCAGGTAATTCCCTAAAATAATACAGCTTATAAATACTGACAGCATAATAGAAAGAATCATTCAAATCTTACAATACAAGCTAGTTAGTTAAGAAACAATCCCCATTGTAAGACGGATGAACGGTTAAGTAATTCGTAGCAGTAGCTTTGAATTTGGGTTTGTAGTAAAACATCCCAAACGTCTAAGTAATCGCGGATTGAAGAAAGTGCCGTTACACTGTAAAAGTGTTTCTGGAGTGTATACTTTTCACTAACGATAGTTGGATAAATGGATTACTGACATCCCAGTTTGTCGTGCACGAAAAGGTTGTTTGAACCGTGTGTTCAAGCAACAAGCTGTAAGTGATAAAATTTTTGTTTTCCATCTGCATCAGACTTTTATGCTGATGCGTGCTTAGTTAAAAGCACAATGTAATAGGAAGTTCTTATATACACAACCATCACAATTGTATTTGTAAAAAGATAATATAACTATAATTGAATAAATTTAAGATGTTCCTTTTCTTTTAGATATATGCAATTTGGTCAAAATTAGAGATAGAGTTTAGTTTATTTGTGTTGGTTGTGTTTGTTAAATACTGTGATATTTATATTTTGTTTAAATATAGGTTACGTGAATGTCTTGTAGTTTTATTATATTTGTGCTTAGTTTAAATTAATAGGTGAGGAAAAAATGTACGCAAGGCTTCATCGACCTGTGGCAGAAAGAAATAATCTTTTAGTCGTCTCGTAGACCATCCATCGTCTAGTGAGACCGAAATCCAGGTGGGTTGGTGCTCAACAAATGGTATTAGGCGGAAGTTCAGACACCTTCCCAGGTAGGTGTAAGTGAAAGTGTTGGAATTTGTATACCTCTAAAAGATTTGCATTTGGTTTTATAGAACCCACGCTTCGTCAGTACAAGCTAGCTGGGGCATAATTTTATCGTTACGTTTCCTTGGAAAGGTAAATTTCATTCAGGTAACTAGCATCAATTTAACACCTAACAAATTTAAGAAAAAAAATATTTTAATTTGATTAAAGAAATAATTGAGACTTACCGACTGTTTTGTTGGTTAAATATTACCAAATCTAGGGTAAAAGTTGAAGCTTATCATTATCTGTAGTATCAATGCTAAAAGTAGAAAGTTATAGTGATGTTTTTATTTTCAATATAGTTAGTCACTTTGCAATGTGTGGAACATTATTTCGGTGCTTAAATTAACACCATCAAAAAGTTTATAAAAGAACACAACTGCATTCTCCACTGCTTTTTAATCGTTTTACTTTCTTTCAGGAGCTGCGTCCTATTTTTAAGGGACAGGTTTTTGTATGCAAAGGCAATCTTTTTTTCTGAGAATTTCCACGTTCGTATTTAGTATATAGCTTTGCCATTTTTTTAAAAATATTTCAGGACTTGGTGGCCACCATTCCTCCTAACCCTATACCCATGAATAGAGACTCCTTTTGACCTTCATGGAAAGAGGACAGGTTTATTTTTCAGTTTTATTCGAAGGGAAAGATTACGTTTCATTGTTATCAAGAAATATAAAAAAGGGATTAAGCTTCAGTTGTAGAACAAAGTAACGTTAAGGTTACGGATATTAAGAAAAATAAAACTATAGCAATAACTACACACTAACTTTTCAATATAAAAACGATTACTAACATACTTAACAAATACATTCCATTCCCATTTGCAAATCATATGAATGATGCTTCTTTGAAAGACAAAGTCCAACCATTAGTCAAATAGTTATGCGACTTACAATCTTCATAAGAACTACTGACTACAAGTATTTGAAACAAACTAATGTGCAAACTGCTTCTCAGTCTTCCCCATTCATATCTTGTTGAACATAAGCACATGTTTTCAAAGTAAATTGGAAAATGAACAACATTTATATACATTCAATTTGCATTGTAACAACTGTTTTTAATACTACTACTTAATTTACGTCAATTAATCGATGATTATTACAGTAGGATACTATGCTCATAAAAATAATTTATTCGCAATTGAACCCACGGTAGCAGTAATACAGAATTATGCACACAAAAATTAAATAAACATGACGGTTGTACTTTGATGTAATAGAATTAATTATGTCGCACAAGCAACTAATTCAATGGGTTAATCAAATGGGTCAATTCATATCAAATGAACCACGGGAAATTGCTCCAATTATTTTATATAAACTTAAGACTGTCCTTTTTTGTACTACTTAAAAGAAACAAAAATCCAAAAAAATTTTTTTTATTTGAGGGCCATTTTTGATTTAGAAACTTTTAAAGTTGCATAAAAGGTTAAATATGGGCGAAAACAGTTTTACGTTTATAGGGATATTTCAGCTTGGAATAAAGCTAAGTGAGTGAAACAAACACCATTGTCTTCAGAATATTACATACTTTAATTTGATATATTACAAGGGTGCATTTGAAACATTAATATTTTTCAGCTACTTACTTAAAATTTTCAAGGATGATTCCAAAAAACAATATGAATAAAAATTTTCAACAAATTCTTAATTATTTCAGAAGTGTTAGTTTACCAACCTACAAATATTGAAGTTGTGCTCTCTAATGGGATCCTAGAGAGAGAAAAAATAGTTTTAATCAGAGAGGCACCAACTAAGATTAGTTAGTTTGTTACTTTGCTAAAAGCATTACTAGTAATTAACTTAATATTCCATCAGATGTGTTTAGGTGAAAGTGTACAGCAAAATCTTTACCATGAAAACTATGAAAACTGTATGCAGGCTCCTTGTAACAGCGACCATTTGCTTTTGTTATACGATGTAGGTCTGCCCAGTTATAATTGTTTTAGTTAGTATTTGATTTCTGTGCACTCTCAAAATGTCTGGGTTTCTTGGGAACACAAACGATGGAGCTGGGCCCGAAGGATACAAAAGAGTTGCCTCCACCTCTTCATTTTCACAGCCCTGCAACAAGACATTTGCAAGCAACCAACGCTGATCATATTCAAATGTTACATAGTTATTGATGTCTTCCATTATTAATGTTGTATCACCTTCAACTAGTTCATGAACAGACCTTTCATTACACAATGAATAAATCTTGGTTATCACTTCAGTTTCACTGTATAGAATAAAAGTGTGGTACAGTTGTGTGCCTTTTATTAGTTCAGCTTCCTGCAGGCAGCGTTTCAGTAAATTTTCTTCTTGTGTGGTCTTTACCTCTACAGTACAGAATCTGTATGTTAAAAATATTTTCCTTACTTCAGTTAAAAGGTTGTATTGGGGTCAATATTTGGTTCAAGTATGGTCTTTACAGACTGGCTGGCTCTTGCTGTCCCCCAGACCATCACACACCGATTTCCATAATCCGGGGCAAAAAACTGCCACTCAGTATCTACTTTGAAGTCACTTTCGTGATGGCAGATATTAATGTAATTTTTTCTATTTTTGTATTGAGCTGCTGAAGCATCAGAAAAGTAAAATATCTTGTGCAAAAAATAGAACATCAGCTATCATTTAGGAAATCGGCCTTTTTGAAATAAGTGAACAGCTACTGTATAAAGATTTAAACATTAAGAAATAACTACAAAACTTTTATATTTTATAATTTATTGGTCATTGTAGTGTACTACAAAGAGTTGTACAGTTGTTTGATTGTTATTCCAATGAAGAAGTTGTGCCTCATCCTGGATAACAAAGGAATAGTTTTCAAAATAATCTAAACTGACAACAGCTACATTTTATTTTGTTTTGAGGTGACTAGTATTATAATTGTTGGCGATATCAACAAGTTTTTTTTAAGTAGAATAAGCTGTTTGTAGAAGCAATCCACATTCTTCAACACTTTTTGTAAGTCCTGGGATTCCAGAACACTGTATCCTTTATTGACGTACAATGTCGCAAGAAGTCATTGAGCACCGCATTCTGTGAGAAAACAGACCAGAATATTTAAATTTTATCCTGTTTCATATTCTTATAAGAGTCTTTTAACAAGATTAATATATTCTCTTGCAAAATAACAAGCCGAGTTTTTAATAAAAAGCAGCTTTATTCCAAAGAACCCCATGTTGAGACGCTTCTGAAAGAAATTATATTTACGTTATTTAATACAACGTACGGCATTTCTTCGAGGTTGTTCTGAAAAGCTATAAATCATAAGAAAGAACAGTTAATTAATTATCTGGTATGAATGATCGGCCCGATTCGCAGAAAGAAATAGTACCGACCAACTATAAAGCAAGATAAAATAACAAATTTAATAACTCTAATTATTACAGAAGTTTTAGGTTCGAGAAGCAACTAATGGAAAACTTTTAAGATCGCTATAAATTTTATGGTGGCAGCTCATTAAGAGATAAGGATGCGGAATTGCGCTAAATTGTAACATCATGCGGTGACTAATACTTCGAGAACATAATCAGAAGAATCACCTATGATGTATTAAGACTATTTGTTATATAAAGACAGAAGTGAATTAGAGTGGGGCATTCGAGATTTGTAATTTATTCAAGATTCAGCATGCCCGATTTGATAGTCAAGATTTGAACATAAGAACTTCGACATTAATTGTTACTGAATGGAGTGCAACGATGATTAATTTATTACTCCAATATAAATAATCTTAGTGCAAGATCACACTCTACTTTAATTTGTAAAAGTACTTTCAAAAAACGTATACTTCGATCGATGAAAATTAATTAAAATAGAGCTCTAAAAATTTGGAACCAGGAAATTTTCAATGCAGGTAAATCCAATGAAAACAATATTTTTTATAAGCAAAAAGTTGGTCACAAAGGAAATCAGCAAGAATTTAACGATCCAAGCAGCAAGTATAAATTTGTTTTAAACATAACAAGACATTTGGGTATTATTAATAGAGTAAGATAAAATAAGAATTTTTTGCATATAAAAATTAGTTGTAAATGGATAATTTAATTTTAGCAATCCAGGTCAGAGGTCGATGTGTTTTGACCCTTGCCAAAAATCATATTCAACATCGTTGATCAACTGCATTGACACGAGTTAATATAAGAATATTTCAATTATACATGAGAATTTTAAAAATTTTGCGACACAAAATATTTTGGGGGTTCTATAATTATCAACAAGAATTAGGTGAAGCATATTTGTCACTGAGCTAGCCAAAGAGGAAAGAAGGCACAAATTCATATTTTTTATTAAGCAAGCATGCATTGCCTCCTTATATTGGCCATGGCCAAGGTGTACCCGAATATTCACAGCGCTATATATATATATATATATATATATATATATATAGATATATATACATATATATATATATACATGGGGGGAGGGGGAGTTGAGTAGAGGAGTGTGTGCGTGTATGTTTGTGTGTGTGGTGTGTGCGTGCACGCACGCCAGTGCAAGAGCAAGAGTGCAAGCACGTGCGCGTTTGCGTGTTGGGAAGGAGGTAGGTGCATGTGCGTGGGTGGGTGTGTGGGTAGGTGCGCGCGCACGTGTGTCATTAAAGGTTCATAAAAAGGTCATATTCCATCATATAATAAATATCTGACTTCGTAAATGCAAATAAATTCGAGAACAAGACAAATTATTTAGATATTTATTTGTATAGAAAAGATAAAAGGTATCAATTATGTTTGACACAGGAAATCGTGATTATTAGATAGTTTAATTGCGTTTTAAATAAAAATAAAGGTACTGATTACATTCAAAAGTTTAAATACTCATTTGTAATAAATCCTGCTCAAATGCTTAAATATTATAAAGAAAATTTCATTATCAATTTAAGGTTAAATGCAAGTCAAGTTCATATAAATTTGCATAATTCTAAAAGGAATGTCATTTAATAGCCAAAATAAATTAGTATTTCAATTGAAAACATGTATTTCTAATTAAACAAAAAGCATGTTTAATGGCCTCATGTTCAGAACGATAAAATGTTGAGATGTGTAAACGACGACATCCAATTATTATATAGCTCAAGGCAGTAATAAATGTTAGGGAAACAATAAATGACATACCTACATTCTAGAACAAATGGGTACGTGAAAATAGCATAGCGAAACAACAAGATCAAGCACACAAATTCTCGAAGTCTACATTAGAAAGGGTTTGCTTTATAAAAGCCAATGGGTGTTTAGAGGAGGGTATTCTTGATTAAAGCTTTGACATTGGCATACTATCAATGATATTAGATAATACGCTATATAGTAACAGTGTTACATAAAATACACAGTAATTGGTAGTAAAAATTATTTAAATTCATATGGAAGATAAATAACTTGAAACCAATTATAAATTATTGTAAAAAAGCATTTATCTGAAGATTTACTGATAGAAAAATTTAATGGAAGATCAGTGTTACTCGAATCATGTTGATTAAAACTCTGACATGAGTAGATTATTTGACGTACTTACAATGGTATGTACCCAATTGCTTACACAAACTGTATAGTTTAGTGGCGATAATTATTTGAAAGTCTCAAAATGGAAAATAGATAATTGAAAAAAATTAAAACTACCGCAATATAAAGTTTTCTTAATCGGAATAGGCATATTCGAGTTGGAATGGTTTGTTAATGTAGAATGGATCAATTTGCGTGAAAATTTTTACAGTTTAAAACGATTTAACCGATTTTGAAGCATAAATTGATAATTATGTTCAGGAAAAAGTCAAAACTGGTAAATTAAAAGAAGTATGTAACGGTAAACTGTAAATCAATTTATTTCAAAACAATTTGTTTGGATATTTAAGTGATTCTAAAGACTCATTGATTAGTTTCAGAGTAAAAGGTTGTGTGTAAAAGTCAATCTAATTTAAAGGGTTGGCAAACCTACAGTTCAGGTTTTCACCATTACACAAGGTAACAATTGAGCCTAACTAAATTAAGATAAGTTTAATATGGTTTTAAGGGGAAGGATATTAAATTACATGTATTGCATATTGCATTACCGATAGTTTGCGTTATTCGTTTTGTTTTCAACATATTTTTTACAGCTGTTTTATGCATATTGTAGTTTTGGGGTGTCGATTCCATGGTAAGTGTTCCTTGCACTTGTGTGAATTTGTATAAATAATTTTTCTATAAACGATTATTTCCTGGTTCTATCTGTAATTTTTTTAATTCAATACGAAGGAATGTAAAGTACCAATGTTTACTCACATTAGTATTTAATCTATATGGTGCTTTCTTAATTAAATTATTAAATACAAACTCCCAAAGCTTATGTTTTTCAGGGTATTTTCTTGATAAAAGCTCATCTAACTAACCTAATTTACTAAATTATTTCTACTATCTACTATTCACTTAAGTAACACGCCAACGTTAGAGAACCTCCTACATAAAATTGTAAACGATAGTTAAAAATTTAGTTGTGTAACAGTTTTGCACGTCAACTATCTTATAGCATGCACTATTTTTCAAATTTTTCATATCGCTAGTTATAAACATAAATAAATTGTTAACCGTGGACATTGAAATCGTGTAACACGATAGAGTCTAAGGTCACTGCATGACGTGATGAACAACACTATTCGAAATTCGTACACCAAGTTGAGTTTATCTTGTTAGTCTTAGCATCAAGGTTCTACATTATTTTATACCGTTAATATTAAGCAATTGTTTTTTAAAATATAGAGGCCAAGCAGTAGTTGTTTTACAACTTGTAATTTTATAGGACTGAACTGTTGCATTATAACACTAGTTCTATAAAGTAACAATTCGCAATGGCATTTGGAACTAGTCTGCTGAAAGTCTACTTTTGGAATGAAAAATTATTTCCACAGTATCTAATTTTGACTCGCTCACATAAAAAAGTTTATTATCCCGGAGAGATAGAAATTATTGTTCAAGTTTCATCAATACAATTATGATTAGATTGGTTAAATTTCATAAAAATAAATACTTCAATTGAATCGATACATCACAGATCCATAATTAAAATAAATATACATTAGTCAAAGCGCTAAATGGAAATTACGATCATGTTTTTCAATTTCCATGTTCAAGTATGCGTTTAAATGTGTAATAGTCATTACTAAATGCAGCTGCTCTTATAACAGTGTTTAAACACTACTCATAGTAGAACAAGAAAAAAATGTAATACAATGTAAACGAGGGGGTGTACGGCATACTATACACCTACAATATAATTATTTTAACATGAGAAAGTACTTACAGATATCAACATGTAATTAGTACTGTTAGGACACAATGAATTACTTTTTGCATGAAACTTAAAAACGGTTATTCACAACTGGTGATTGTTTAATATTAATTTTTCAATTATTCTAAACATTTTAAATACAAAGGTTTCCTTATTATCAAATGTTATACAATTAATTTGATTATTTGTATACCAATCATTGCAATATAAAATACATTCTTTAACACTGTAACCTTTATGTAGCGCCATATTTAATAGTTAATGAGGTCATAGCATAATTTTTACTTAACAATGGAGTGGAAATCAATTTTAACATCTGCTGCAATTATAAAAAAAAGTGTGGTCAAATACTAATTCCTTAAGATATGATACCTTAAAACCAGATTTTCACAATTGACAAAAATTTTGTAATATGATAAAGACCTAACGAAGTTTTTATGCCATTCCAATTATATACGAATTTTTATTTGCTATAACTATCGAATAAGTCCTTGCGCCTACTTCTAAAACACTATCAATAATACATAATGCTTTGGCATTGCATTAAACAGAAAGCGGATGAAAAAGAAGAAATTTAATATTGATATACCCCGATGTTCTGATTACATATATAGTAGTGTTCAGTAAGCAAAACATATCAATAAATTGTTAGTTCTATTAAAATCATAAACTTAGAAACCACAAAAGCATCATTTTATCTCCGTTAAATACATATTATTGGAACACAACGTAGGTTCATTTTAAACTACAAAAAGGGTAAACAAAATATTTATTTCAGTAAATTTTCATAACGAAATCGTGTCATTTTAAGAAAACTTTAGAATTATGAAGTAAATAATGCATCTCAAATATGGAAGCTTTTTATAAATTTTAGTTAAATAAATTAAATTAAATATTAAATAGTTGCAATACAAAGAAAACCACATACACACTTTAAACATGTCATACAATGTAAAAACCAAGATCTCAGTAGTAAAATTCATGGATATCAGATTGCAGATATAATTTAATCATTTTAATACAATACAATGTATTCTCTTTACATTGCTGAAAAGAAGAAAACACGAAATGTAAACTTAGGTAGATCACACGATACCACCTATATTTGATTTACCAATGCTCCACCAGAAGGTACTACATTAACCAGGAAACAGGTTTTTTTACCAGGAAATTTTTTTTGAATTTTGCCAAACCTTTGCTATTACAAGCAAGGTAGGGATCTTAACGTACGTGACAACACACACACAAACACACGTGCATGCACGCATACACATGGGACCTACATTTTACCTCTCGTCCGACCAAGGATGTATTTATGTGAAAAATACAGTGCGTATCGAGAATCGAACCTGGGATCTTGGGTTTAGTAGTCACGTGCAAACCAACTAACCCACGGAGCCACTGATCACATGATACCACAAGTTCTTTCCCGAGATTCATTCCATAAACCCAATAGGAAGACTATCATGACAAAAATCCCCGGACAGAACAGAAGAAAGAGCGGATGAACTAAATAACAATAATTACATCCCGACGGTAAAAAAATTGGAATTAATTATTTGTGAACTAATAATACGAAAACATCAAAAATTTAGACATACAAAGAAGTGACAAGGCAGAAGTGACCACGGGGTTTGGGTTAATATAAGGATAAGTTAAAAGTAACATTAAACGAAACCTAGCATGGCCTTCTCCACGGGGAAAATTTTAAATGGTATGTGAGCTTTTGTACTACTTCACTTGCAGATTTGGCTAGATTAACCATACGTGAAATTTTGCAGTCGTGTGTGCAGTAATAAAAAAGCTACCTGTGGGGATGGCTCAAATAAGTGGATTGTGTTAAGAGAGTTGTGTTAACTGAAACACTAAAGTCTCTGGACATTTTCAGATTGAATTTGAATAAATTCATGAGTAATTATGAGCTTTTATGTTTAGATTTATTAATTTTGTGCCTGAAAATATAAATGCTTTGTATTTATTTAATAGAAAATTAATCAAGGTGAAAGTAATTGTTTTGTTGGACTAATTAGTGATGGAAATAGCCTATGTAAATTTTAAAAGAAAATTTACTAAAATTTAGTATTGGTTAAAGCATAAAATTGAATATTTTGGAATGGACAAAGACATGATAGAACGGAAAAGCTGGTAATTAACTGTTTACTATGTTGGTTATTAACATTTTCAGAAATTGGAGTTTATAAATGTCATATAATTTAATATGGAAAATTGAAAAATTTGAAGTGAGATAGGATTATAGATGGATTAGATTTAAGATATTTTTCGGATTTCTTTAAGCAATACTGGGTCAGGTTGAGGTTAAGGAATGTAGGATTTTCATTTAAGCTAGTATATTTGTATTTATTTTGAAATTATTTAATGTTAACACGATGGCTGCTATTCGGGACATATATGTCCCGCATCGTACTTTATTAAAGTGCGCATTAAAAATGTATTTCTTTGCAAAGGTGCGAAAACTATAGCCATGTTATTTATGAGTTATAATTGATGTGACAGCTACCAATCGGTAAATATTCACAACCAGAATCTATTTACAACAACAAAAACGTAAGAGACACATATGACCGTAACCGCACCTAGGTAAAGGCAAACTAATAATGGGACACTGATGCAAGCTGAAACTTGCATAGGTTCATCAGTTTATTTGCAGTGTGATGCTACGTACAACTCGGTCTAATTCTATCATTCAACGTGTTTGTATCGAAGTATTGTTTCGCATACGCAAAAAATTCTAAACTTGGTTTTAAGTCATAGAATAAGTTCTAGTTCAGAAGAATTTAGAGAAGATTCGAACGATTCTATAGTAGATGAAAATTATATACTGAGTGATAATGAATTTGATACAGAACCATCTGATGCAGAAGATAACCAAAGAGATGAAAGCGAAAATCACATTGTAAATATACTGCTAGAAACATTAAACTCTGATACACTGACTGACTGGAGTAAAAATGTCTCTAACGAAAACAAATTCAAGGTTGTGTGTCTGATTGAAGACACCTTCACTATACCGCCAAATATAAATGTACCCGTTCAGGTTTATCAGTTGTTCTTAACTGATGACTTTATTGAACAAATGGAGGAGCAAACAAACAGATACGCTGTTCAACAGAAAGAAATTGTTCGTCCTTCTCGACAGTCTGCAAGAATCTAAGCCTGGCAACCAACTGACATGGCGAGAAATGAAAAGATTTTTTGCGATAACAATTGCAATGGGTCTTGTGAACGAGCCAAAATTGAATTTATATTGGTCAAGAGATTCCATATTTCATAATGAATTTATTTCGAAAATAATGCCACAAGATAGGTTTTTACCGATTCAAAAGTGTTGGCACTTTGCAGATAATTTAGAAGATTCTGGTGAAGACAAAGTATTTAAAATAAGAACACTGTTAGAACCATTAGTGAAATCTTTCCAAGAGTATGCTGTACCTGGAAGATTTTTAATAATAGATGACTTTATAGTACATTGGGGAGGTCATTTAGGTTTCTGGCAATATATAAAGAACAAGACACAAATATGGCGTCAAACTTTATAAACTATGTTACGTAAGTGGGTATATCTTAAATTTTAAAATATATACGGAAAAGGGTGATGAAAGCAGTGGTCAAGGGCATGCCACGGCTGTATAAATATATTGATAAATACACTTTATGACACAGGTAGAATACTATTTTGTGATAATTTTTAACTACTGTAGAGGTTGCAGAAAACCTTGCAAAACATAATACACAAAAATGTGGCACCTACAGAAAAAATCGTAAATGTTATCCAAAAATCTAAAATTCCAAAAATTTGAGACAGGGCGAAACTTATGCTGTTCAAAAAGGATTAACAAAAGTTATCAAATGAATGGATAAACATCCTGTTTCAATACTAATCTACTTGTCCGGAACATAATGCTTCTTTAGTAGAAACCGGAAAAGTTGACAGAAATGAAATTCCAATCAAAAAGTCACAATGTGTTATTGATTACAACAACACTAAAAAAGACGTAGTTTTCGGGTAAATTTAAACTTTTATTATGTAAGTGCAATAGGTAATCTAACACTTAGTAGTGATCAAATGACTTCCTATCAAAGTCCACTTACGAAAGGTCTAAAATGGTATAGAAAGGTGGCTGCAAAAATACTATTTGATTCTGCTTTTAACTAACTACTTTTAATAAATGCAAATACAAAACAGTTAAAAGCTAATAATGAATTTCAATACAAATTTTAGTAAAAAAATCACTACAAAGATAATGCTGCAACAAAGATATCTCTAGGTTAGTGAATAGCTGCAAAGGTGCAATATCTAAAAGGATTCGCTACACATTTAAAATGACAAAAAGTATAATTTAATTGTTCAATTACCGATTATACTTTGATATTTTTGGATATTTATATACAATCGAATAGCGCATTATTTCACTTTACCACAATTCAGTTCATTTATTTTAGGAACTTTGAACCAGAAAAATCTCATACCCAACCTCATAAGTTCAAAAGCCAAAATTCAGGAAATGTAATTAGTCAAACATGTATGAAGCAAACAAAGTGCCCCATCCACCAGTAATTACAATGTGCACATAAACCCACGCATAAACCTTAGTAAAACTGGAGACACAAGACAAAAAGTATAAAGTTCAGAAATAAAAGTATTTTTCAATCACAACACCAAAACCTAACCTTTTTCATTTTTATCGAAAAAAAAAATATAGGAAATGAAAGTGACAATGAATTGGCAAATTTAAATAAGTCATGGTACAAGGTTACAGAATATAAAACATTTAAGCTTATTCTTACCTCATTTAAAAATTGTGTAACATCATAGATGTTGTTGTGAATTACAATCCAGGAACTTTGGTTGTCATTATGAGTTTTGACTTCTTCCCGTGTATATTGTTTCGTGGCCATTATTTTTAATAAAATTTGAATAACCGGTGTAGTCGAACAAAACACTGTCACACACGTGTATGTATTACTCAATTACTTAAGCAGTTTTGTAATTGCCGATCGAGTACGTGATGACGTCTAAAAACAATTACTACATTAATGAAAACAAATTGTTTTATGTAAATGTAGCGGTAACAGTATAAGGGTGTCTATTCTTTAAATAAACTGATACAAGCAAGCAGGTAATTCAATTAAATACCTATTTGGGTACACCTCCCACCCTATTCTGGACAGAACACTCGCCGAAATGTACCGCAAATTATGCTTGTTAAAGATTATATGATTAAAGAATGGCCACTCATGCGCCTTAGACCATTATTATCTAATTAATGTGTAAAATAATATATTTAAATCATGATAGTCCTCGTTGCTAGGTTTACACAAATGATAACACTATTACATAAGAATATTTTAAAATTAAAGCAAAGATATAAATTTGAGTCACCGAAATTATCGCGGAACAATATAAAATCCTGGCAATAAGTAACAATGAATAAACTAACGTCAACGTGAATTTTGACATGTAAATCTGAAATAGTATTTATCTGAGTAAATCAAAGTAAACCAATCCTACCTATTTATACAATTTTTATACAACATTATCGTAAACAAATGTGTTCAAAGTATATGAATCCTTTAATGAAGTTTTATAATACAAAATACGTGTAGCAGAAGCTTAAATGAATAATGCTTCCTGATTAACTTTATTACACGGGTTGGAGACGACGCATGTGATTGCATTCCTGAAATCTGAACTTGTAATTACGTTATTAAAATAATTAGTATTTAGCATTTTTATGAAAACGAGCATTAAATTTTAAAAAGAGCAAATAAAATTAGCGTGATTTCAGCTATACAACGTTTATATTAGTTAAATAATCAATCATTAGGTGGTATAAAAACAAAAATACAAAACTTTTGTCGTTACGGTTCATTTATTAGTTAGGGTGATTTAAAACGAGATGACCCTTCAATGCGCGTTGGGCGGTGATTAGAACGGCTCAAAAAGCGTAAATGGAACCTGAAAACAAAGATTGTCTTGCAGAACCCAGGATTTTTATACGTTCACAAAATCATTTAATCAACATAAATACTTACGATAGCAGTTATAGACAACCATACGCTCTAGTTATCATTTCAATTATAACTGCTACAAAGAATATTAACTATAATATTCTTTGACAACTACTTCAAAAAGGCTTGCACAACGTCACTGAGAAAAATGACATTTGAATCGCGATGATTTTTACTAAAAATGAAACTAAAATTATAACCACTAAATATGCAAAATTATTTCAAGTTATTAGAACTATAAAGAGATTCAAAGGTTGTCTCGGTAATTTCAAGTTTCATTTTTTACTATTGAAACAATTCTTGCTCGTTTCATTCACTCCAACCTTTACATGAATGAACTAATGGTTATACTGGAACTAATATGACAATGTAGATTATTTTTTAAATAGAATACACTTGTGGTGTTCTGGTTTGTCTGGGGGTCATCTATTTAATGCTTCATAACAACAAAGATAACACTATTTACAAGTTTAATATACGTACAAAGAAAATATTTACAAAGTTTTTGTGTGCGTAATTATTGCAAATGTCTTTAATCACTGAAAGCAATTTAATTTGTAAATAGTACGTTGTCGCTTCACGACGAAGACATTGATCTGGTGTTGTGAGTAAGTTACAATATGACGGGTAAATTTACCGCGTAATTATGCGTTAAATTGTAACAATTGCGCAATAGTATAACAATTGTCCACAATAGTATAACAATGACGTGTAGTTATTCGAGAGTATAACACAATAATGTAAAGTATTCCAATAGGCAATATGTTTGTTTACACCGAAAAGTGGCGATTTAATAATAACAATTCTGCAAACATTAAGACGTTGTAAATGCCTGCCTCTTTCTAGGTCAACGTATCTACTTCAATAAAAATTACTAAGAATAGACCATAGGTGAATAAGGAGAAATATATAGGCCACTCCGTCTTCTCACGAGAAAACCTGTTTTGTAACAGCGCCGTGGTGACTTGAGGAAAAATTAGTTATGGATTTGGAGTTATATTCAAATTTAAATGATATTTCTACATTACTAACAACAAAAGTGCCTACTTGCAGTACTGTTAAGCGTCGAGAGTAAGAACCCCATGGAATGAGAATCTAAACACCAAAATTTATTTACGTCTTTTCTGCCCATTTCATGGAGCAATCACTCTCGAAGAAGAAAATTAATCTTAAACGGACAAAATTAATATTGAAGTAACCTGTATATTCTGAATTCATAAATGTTAGCATTCCTTAAACATGGCATTTCAATCAATTTCTAGTTCTATAAAAGAGAATTCAAGCAATAAACTTAAAAAGCACAAAAGCAATTTTATTTCTATGTAATACATATTTGAATGTAACGCAAGTCCATAAATTACTATAAAAACCGAAAAAGGAGAACAAATTTCAATATTACGTATTATGAAGTCGAATGTAAAGATGTAAGCATGATAATTACAACAGATAATTACAAAGTAAATTTTCATAATGTCATTTTAAGAAAGACTTAAAAATAACTAACGCAATGAATAACAGCAAAATTAATAATATGCACGTTTCATATCATAATTATCCCATATATAGGAATGATTTTTACAATTTGTACTAAAATTGAGAAAAATTTAGCGTTACAAGGATACCCGTGTAATTATAATACAAAGTTTACCCCAGACACTATAATAAGCAGATCCATATAAGGTAGCAATTACTTAAAAACACATGCGCTTATTTAAAAAACTAACAAATATCAGATACCTGTAATATTGACAGTAATATAAAATAAATACAATTTAAAAATGTTTTCAATAATAAGATAGCTGTGGGAAGGCGACCTTTACACGATGAAATCATATTGGTTCACGAGTGATTCACGTGATCCTACACAAACAATATGAATGTTATGCAATGACATAGTTTCCACCGAACGTATGAAGAGTGAGAAGAAAATGATGAAACATAAACAAAAACATTAGTGAGGGTGACTGTTGCAAGGTTAATCGAGTAAACCACTTTGGCTATGAATCAGTAGATAAATGTTAACGTGGTGAAATCCGCGGATACTCGATAGAACCCAGCAACACTAACAGATTGGGATGGAATAATTCTAAAGCAACACAAATTAAAAATGTGACAACCAATGGCACATTACTTTAATTCTGGCTTCATGAAATTATTTATCCGTATTAAGACGTAACTATAAGCTGTAACAAATTAGAAATTGCTTTAATTGATTGTTGGTGGCATTTATGCATGACGCTTGTGCAGTTAAATATTGATAAAATTATGCAACGTTCACCACTAGTTGAAGTATGGTGTTAAGTAATAGATATAAAAACTGGATATTTCAAGTTTAAATTGAAAATTTGAGACGTATCATAAATTATTGTAGTTCAATAATCAAAATAATGACTAATTGAATATGAACTGATTTATGCAATTTAACAATTTTGTGTGTGAATTTGTTTACAGGAATATGGCTCTGTCGCTGATATTTAAATTGATTTAGGTAACTTTAAAGTTTGGTATCTATACCTGGTTAGAAGAAAAATGAGATAATGATATCTTAAAATAGATTAAGGTGACGCAGTAAGCTGAAATTTGTCGTTTTCTTTGTTTAAACATATAGTATTGCATTTTGTAAAAAAACTCCATTCCACCAGGAGATCGGCATACTTAAAATCTGTAGAAATACTTGTTGTCCAGAGAATTCTCACTACACTAGGCTAGATGAGTTGGCACCCATGATCTAAGACAGGTTAAAAGCCTTTCAATGTGTTATTGGTAATGTGGTAATTGCACCTAGTGGGGTGTTGCTCTTCGATTTTTGTTTCATTTTCATTGTTTCTATAGGAACCCACTTCTGCACCACTGTAGTCAACCGGTGCACCCTTAGTTTATAGTATTACCGCATCTTCTGAGGAAAGCCATATTTAATAATTTATTGAATTTCTCTAGAGATACTATGGTAGTCGAATGCTTCTATAAAAATATTCATCACCACCATATAATCATTTCTATCCATATAGAGATCATACAATAATAACCTCTGCCAGAGCGTATAAGTTTTAATTATTAAATCCTAAAAATATACATTTAGGATGTTGAACTCTGTCAAAAGCTACTCCAGAACAACCAGTTTATCGTGACCCAGAGTTCAGGACATGCTGCCTTACACATTTCTGACAATATTAATTATTTACAAACATTTGCAACATTATTTGGATTTAATGAATATAAATTAATACTGTCTGCCAGAATCAGCTTTAGTTAACCTAAAATGTATCATTTATATTAGGTTGTCATGAAAGTTCTCAGCATTTTAATTAGTAAACTTTAAATGGTCATAACTTTTGTAATATTGACCAGATTTAATCGAAATAAGCACCATTCGAATCAGCGCACTTTTGCCAACGCGATACTGGCCGATTTATGCCATCAGCAAAAAAGTTGGTGCTCGGGATTCGATAAAGTCCGTTTTTACCTGGTCTTGATTGGCGAAGGTTCTACCGGTGAGAAAGTTACCGAAGTGCTTGAAAAGATGGTAGTCGGATGGCGCAAGGTCTGGGGAGTATGGTGGATGAGGCAAAACTTCGACGCTCAACTCGCTCAATTTTTTTATAGTAATTTGAGAAACGTGTGGGCGGGATTGTCATGCAGCAGGATTGGACTTTTTCTGTTAACCAGGGCCGACTGCTGCTGACGCAATTTTTGGTACATTTCGTCGATTTTTTACAGTATGGCATTAGTGTGATGGTTTCGCCTTGTTCAAAAAAGTTGTAGTGGATGACACCGGCCGTCGGCCACCATACTGGGACCACAATCTTTTTTTGGTGAGTTTTCGCCTTTGAAAACTCTCGGGGTGGCTCGTCGGCATCCAACCACTGTCCCGAACGTCTCCGGTTATCATACAGAATCCACTTTCGTCACACGAGACAATTCGATCCAAAAACGGGTCGTTTTGGTTGTGCAAAATCAACGATGAACAAACCTCAAAATATGACAATTTCTGCCGATCGTTCAAATCATGGGGTATCCACTTTTCGAACTTTTTAAGCTTTCCAATGCGTTTTAAACCATCTGCAATAGCATTGTAACTGATGCCTAGTTCTTCTACAATCCCACGAACCGTTTGTGATGGGTCAGCGTCCACCAAGGTCTTTAAATTGTCGTCCTGGATTATTGTAGTTCGATTGCTACAGGGTGCATCTGCAAGGCTGAAATCTGCAAAACGAAATTTCTGGAACCATTATTGCACGGTGCTTTCTCCAACAAAACAGTCCTTTAAGGTCTCTTGACACAATATTCCATTCGTGCTTGCGTTATCAAGGCCGCTTAACATTATACTATGTAAGGCGAATATTTCATACGCGCTTGGACTGTTTTTAAGAAAATTTTAGATCAGTTGGAGCAATTAAAATTGCATTGCAGAAGATAGAACTGGGGTTATTCTTATTGCAGCAATCAATAAATTTCAGAACTCTCAACACAATAAAAATACCGGTAAAGCATAGTTTCAGTCCGATATGAGTGCATTAAAGAAATTTTAATTTATAAGAAGAAAATTGAAGGAGGTTACTTAACCATTTCTGGCATTAAAGTTCTCCTGTAAATGCAAGATAAAGTGAAAATGAACAAATAATCGATTACCTAATTAGCACTGGCGGACCTTCTAAAAAAGTACTATACCCAATGCTATTTGAGGAAGTTGGTCAACGAAAACCAATACGTTTCCAGTTAAATGTCACTAAATAATTTTGTCTGGCATTGAAAAAGTAATTCGAGCATGACGAACGAAAATTAATGTAACATTGTTGGTTATTTTACAAAAAGAAAAGCCCATGAACGGTTTCACTGTTGTTGCAGTGTTACATGCTAAAGTGGCATGTAGCACGTTTTACTTATAATTTATAAGGTAATTCCCGCGTTTTTCTAAATTAATAACATTAACTTACGTCGTCGCTGACAGTCGCGCCTGCGCAAAGTGAATGCGGGTATGCGCGAGTGTCAAAAGCGGGGATTAAGTTACGAGCCCTCGACGAAGTAACATCTATCTTGGTGTGGTGTGTCTTTTCTTTTTTGGGCATGTAGGTTCCTTTTTATCTTGCCTTGTGTCGTTCCTCTACGAGCATAGAAAACACAGGAAGAACGGAGGAAAATCTGATTTAACGAGACGTAAATTGAACCCATCTTGCAAAACATCGTGGGACCCTGAGAATGTAAGTACTTTGCTTTGTTTTAAATTGTGCGTGCAAATTGACTTAAAAAGCGGTTGCATCACTTTTAAAACGTGTGCGGTATAAGTTACAATTGGCGGGAATTATATTGCGAGTATAACAATTGCGCAGTATAACGTTTGCCAGAGTGTAACAGCAGCTCGTCAGTAAGAGATGCGTTCGTCTAACGAGCTACAACAGCGAAACCGGTTACGGGCTAAAATAACCAACAATGTTACATTAATTTTCATTCTCCATGCTTGAATTACTTTCCCAATGTTAGACAAAATTATTCATTACTAAATGCAAGATACCTTGTCTGTTTAATCATGGCCGTAACTACCACTTGCGAGTTGTTCTTGTCTTTTTCCAATCAATATCAATGTCCATTCTATAATTATTGACATAGTAGAAATTTTTTCAATCAATATCAATGTACATTCTGTAATTATTGATACAGTAGAAATTACTTGCACATGTTCAAATATCGTTGCTCTAACATTTGAATTATCACATAATAAGTGGGGTTGGAGCACTTTTCATTTTATTGTTGGCAACGTAGAATTCATAATTAAAATATTGCATAGCATGTATGTATAAAGGTGACTTTACATTAAACAATTTTGATGCAATGCAATTCAAATGCAACATACTGCGCATGTCTTCGGGTGAGTTTTCCGTCAGCTGTTGCAATTTTAAAGAAATAGAACATTGTTACATGCCTACTGGCATGTATCATCTTTAGATTTAATTTGTAAATAAATTGCCGCAAATTTTTAAATGAATACGCCAACTTCCGTCGTCCCTGACAGTCGCGTCTGCGCAAAAGTGATGCGGAGACGCCATTAAGCTACGAGAGATGGACGAAGCAAGAACTTTCTAGTGGTGTGTTTTTGTGTATCTCAGGCATGTGGGTTCCTTTTTATCTTGCCTTGTGTCGTTCCTTTACCTGGTGTGCCTTCATACCCTACGAGTGGAAAAGAGTTTTAGGACGGATGGAAATTTGATTCAACATGGCGTAACTAGACCCAACCTCACAAAGCACAGAGGGATCCTGAGATTAAGCTACGAGATACCCACTACGTGAGTAATTTGCTTTTATTTAAATTGTGCATGCAAATTTATCTTAGATAGCGATTGCATCACCCTTAAAGCGTGGTGGGTATAAGTTACAATATGGCGGGTAAATTTGCCGCGTAATTATGCGTTAAATTATGACAATGACGTGTAGTTATGCGGGAGTATAACAATTGCGCAATAGTATAACAATTGCCCGCTATAGTATAACAACATCTAATTTCTAGCAATTTTTATGCATATCTGGTAATTTATTTTAGTTATAAATGAGATACCGAATTAGAAATAAAATTATCATGAGCTTAAGATAACCTATATTTTATTAACTGATTGTTGAATAACATAATAACCAAATTTGCATGTGAGAAAAGCAAACTTCCCTTATATTGATTTGAGTAATAATAAATTCAAAATTTCTTTTGATGAAATGTTATTTCATTTGTTGGTGACACTGCCATTAAATTAAAATTGCATAGAAGCTGCACAAGTGTAAAAAGAAAACGCCATGCAAGCAACTTCCAATTGAATCAAAATTGCATAATGTAAAGCCATCTGTAGTGATAAATGAGATTCCTGATTAGAAATAAAATTACCATAACAACATCCTATATTCTATTATTTGATTGTTGAGCAATATAAGTAACCAAAATGCAACAATGTGAGGTAAGCAAACTGTTATAGGTAATTGTAATTCATCTTATGATGATTTTACATATGTTGAATAATTAATATACGAATAGTTTATGGTGTTAATTAATGCTATTAGTATATTTTCTGTTATATTTATTTGCAAAGTTTCTTTCGATGAATTGTTATTTTCACTCATTAGTGACACCGTCTATAGAGCTAAAATTGCATACAAATTATACAACTGTAAAAAGGAAATGGCATGTAAGTTACATGCATTGCATCAAAATTTCACAATGTAAAGGCACCTTGAAGTGATCCGCAGTGTTTCTAAGTCGATTTCTCATTGGTTGATGATTATTACAAATATTATAGTGTGGATTTCGATATTCGAAGGTATTTGTTAGAATAGCTCAGTAACCACTTGCAGGCTTCTGTGACGCATTCCGTTATTTTAGAATTTATGATATAAAGGGCGCATGTGTAGAGACGATCGATCTAATCGACAGGGTTAAAATGACTTTGTTTTTAGATGTCAAGATGGCTGGTTGAACGATTTCACTGGGCGTTTTTTTTTATTAAAGGTAATGTTTTATGTTAATAATGTAGTTGCTATTTAAGGTAATCTGATTACATCTGGTAATTCCAGCCTTGTTTTGAGTGTGATGTTGGTACTTATTGTAAAATCGTTAGTTATTTAATCATTGAGGAAAATATTTGTGTTACCTGTTGTTTTTGTCTTAGATTCGGATGCCGGTTGTTTTACTTATGATGTTTAATATAGATGAATTATTTACGATTTTATTTAACGCTTTATGTATAAATGAGTGTGATTTGGTTTAACAACCGAAAACTAATATTTATTTATTTAAATTGTTTTTTTAATATTTAAATCAGAGAAAAACTAATATTTATTTATTTGAAATAATGTTGATTTTGTATTTAATGCAGAGTTGGAACTACAATTGCGTTGCACTTATTGCAGAATCAATATCAGAGGTACGATTACTGTAATTTTACGACAAACAATGAAAAGTACTGACATAATATGAAATCAAATTATTAAACAAGTTTGCATATGAACAGTATTATATTTCTATATTATATTTGTTTTGGCTTTAAGATAGTATTTGAATTAACCACAACGTTGTCGTGTATATTTTTTTGTTTGTAATTTGTAATGCCACGATGTGTTTAATTTTTAAAAGTACGTTTTAACCGATGCAATCATAATGAGTAATTTATACCATTTATTTACTAGAGTTAATATATTTAACTAACATGCATTTATATATAGATTTAGCGCCTGAATCTGGGCTTGTATTTATGTTGTAGAATTTTGGGTTATGTATTTGCTGTCAATATATTTTATAAGGTTTTATATTTGTAATTCATTTGACGTTTTTATTATGTGTAATTGTTTTATTTCAGCATATCGTTACATACCAAAATTAGCAATGTGCATTTTCATCGGAATCTAAGTTAAGTTTTTTGAGAATGATTCCTCCAATTAAGAGAACGTCAGATAAGAAAGTTTGCTTCGTTTCATTAGCCTGTTCATCCTTAAGTAATAATAAGTCTAAACGTTGCTTTAAATGTATTACACGAGATCTAACACGTTTTAACTCTACGTCTGTAGCTCCTGGATTTATTTTCTGAACTATATTATTAATATCGTCTAGAGATTGTTTGATCTCAAAGGTATTTTGTGATAGATCGGAAGTTAGTATACGAGAAATTAATTGTCCGTCAGCTTCTTGTGCTAATACGACCTTTAATTGCAAACCTGTGGCGTTTTGGTTTGACGCAGGTTGGATACCCCGGGACTCAAGTTCAAAAATGGATTCAAGGGACTTAAGGTATAGAGAATTCATTATGCTAGCTATTATATTTAGATAAATATACAGAGATGGGTTTAAGGCAAATAGGGAATACCAGTTTCTAAGGAAATAAATTTTTTCTAAAAATGATCCATAAAACTAGTTAATTATTTAAGTTGGGTTTAATAAATACCAGTTACAGATATAGTAGTTGTACTGAAACTTAGAATAGAAAAAGCAAGTTTTAGTAATCTAAAAAGCACGTCAAGACAAGTATTTAACCAAACTTAATGTGGTTTTTAAAAAAATTTTAAGATAAGGAATAACAAATGAAGGAATTAGATTGGTAAATTATCTATAAATAACAATACTTACTGGATAAATTATTTATATCCAAAGGAACATATTTTAGTTTAATCCAAATTGAGATTAGATGGTGACTATCAAACACATTTCAAATATAAATCCACTGTTTTTGTAAGGAAAATTTAAATAAGACTGTTATTGTAAAAAAAAATCCAAATTACACTAGGTTTAAAATTGCATGGTCAAGTAGAAACTTAACAAACACTTTTCAAAATGACAGTTTCAATAAGTTACATTGACATATAGCCTTCTTCTAATGTTACCACCACATAAGATAAAAAACTAACTAAAGGTAACTAAATTTGGTGTTGCCAAATTGCATTACTTTTAAAAGTCATCAGAAATTAAACTTATTTAATTATCAATTTTGAGTGAACAAACCACTTTTCCTAAAAATATAAACATTTTCAAAGCTAATATCTTACAAGTTACAACAAAAGTTACCAACGAATTTTAGTTTCAACATTGTTATACTATTTGCGGCAATTGTTATATTTACCCAGTATAATTCCCACCATTTTATAACATATACTGACCGCGCTTTCGAGTGATGCAATCGCTATATAAGTCAAATTTGCAAGCACAATTTAAGTAAAATCAAACTACTCACATGGTAGCATATCGGAAATTCATCTCAGGGTCCCACGGTGATTTGCAGGTTGGGTTCAGTTACGCCATTGTTGAATTCAAATTCCCATCCGTCCTACACGTAACTTCTGCACTCGTAGAGAGTCAGATGGAAGATAAGGTACCAAGTACACTAAAAGGTAAGGTACAAAGAACCTACATACCAATTCCTAAAAAGAAAAGACACATACGACTCAAAATAGTTGTTGCTTCGTCGAGGGCTCCTGGCTTAGTCCCGCTTTTGACACTCGCGCACTCTATTCACTCTGCGCAGGCGCGACTGTCAACGGCGACGGAAGTTGGCGTTATTTATTTAAAAATACGCGGGACTTAATTTATAAATTATAACTAAATCTAAAAATGTACATTGCTAATTTTGGCATGTAACAATGGCCCCACGTTGCGCGCAATTGTTATATTTACCCAGTATAATTCCCACCATTTTATAACATACCGACCGCGCTTTCGAGTGATGCAATCGCTATATAAGTCAAATTTGCAAGCACAATTTAAATAAAATTAAACTACTCACATGGTGGCATCTCGGAAATTCATCTCAGGGTCCCACGGGGATTTGCAGGTTGGGTTCAGTTACGCCATTGTTGAATTCAAATTCCCATCCGTCCTACACGTAACTTATGCACTCGTAAAGGGTCAGACGGAAGATAAGGTACCAGGTACACTAAAAGGTAAGGTACAGGGAACCTACATACCGATTCCTAAAAAGAAAAGACACACCACTCAAACTAGTTGTTGCTTCGTCGAGGGCCCTTGGTTTAGTCCCGCTTTTGACACTCGCGCACTCCTCCATTCACTCTGCGCAGGCGCGACTGTCAGCGACAACGGAAATTTAGCGTTATTTATTTAAAAATGCGCGGGACTTAATTTAGAAATTATAACAAAATCTAAAAATGTACATTACTAATTTTGGCATGTAACAATGGGTCCACGTTGGGCGCAATTGTTACACTATTGGCGGCAATTGTTATATTTGCCCGGTATAATTCCCGCCATTTTATAACATACCGACCGCGCTTTCGAATGATGCAATCGCTATATAAGTCAAATTTGCAAGCACAATTTAAATAAAATTAAACTACTCACATGGTGGCATCTCGGAAATTCATCTCAGGGTCCCACGGTGATTTGCAGGTTGGGTTCAGTTACGCCATTGTTGAATTCAAATTCCCATCCGTCCTACACGTAACTTCTGCACTCGTAGAGGGTCAGACGGAAGATAAGGTTGTAATGTAAATAAAAAAACGGGGGTAATTAAAACTTTTTGTAAGTTTATTACTCCTTGTCCTCGTGACTATCAGCTATATACTAAAACTCTCTATTTTAATCTGATATCACTAGGTCGAGATTTTCTTCTTTATACTCCAAGCCCAGGGTAATGTCGGATGGAAAACGGCTTTAGACAAAGAAAACTCTTAAGGGTTAAACGGCTAGTAGAGTGTTAGCTCTGGGTAGATCATGAGCATGGGTCATGGGTGGATAATCGACCAAAAATATTTTTAATAGGCGCCACCGTATTTTTTAATACAAGTGCCAACAAAATTTAACTGTGTTTGTATAAGGGAAATGCGGAAACCTTATCTTAACACCACTATCATAGCCATAAAACTTGAATTTCACTCTTTAGCACACACTTACCAAAACCTCAACCACCAGATGTCAAACAGTTGTCTCAGCTTTACCTGTGAACAAACAAAACACCACATGGACACCATTTGTGTCCTCAAAAGCATATGCCCAAAAATATAATAAGTGACTTTAAACATCTGTGAAATACTAAAGGATTCATTTTCTTTACTCTGTCTTTTTACTTAATGAGGGTTTGCTCTAGTTTTTTTTTCCTAATTTAAATGTTGAATAATAAAAACGTCTTTCAAAAGAAACAAAAGGAATTCTATTTATATATAGAAATCTGATTATATACATGTGACTGCAATATATATATGATTACTATCTTGTCATAAAATTTTTATAAAAGAATTTTAGTGAAGTTTAACATTCAAAATAAATATGTATAAATGGATCATTTCTATAAAATTTAGTTTAAGCAAACATGTAATAAATTTTTAGTTCATAACACATGAGTTTATTTTTACCATAATCATTGAAGTACTTCATTGACCATTTACAACAAAGATTTGTCATAAAAAAACAACGATTATAAAATGCATATACTCAAATTTAACTTTAATCTACCAAGAAAATACGCGAACTTCAGCACCAATAAAAAGCTTTTACATGACCTGAATGTTTTTAAGCAAAATGTGAAAATTAAATCAAGACTACATCTGGCGTCTAGATTAGGAAAACAGAATCTATATTATTTTTTATCTGACATAAGTTGTCATTCTAAATATCTTAAAACACATTGAATGCCTGTACAAATAACTGACAAACTAGATACTTATTCGTTGTTGTTAATAACTTCAAAAAAAAACTACTTTATATTTTCGTTACTGTAATAATTAATGTAGGATATTTCATAATAATTTGCTATAGTTTCAAAGTTATGGAAAGTTTCAAACACTCACGTGTATCCAAATGAAATGCAGGTGCAAAAACCATGACGTAAGCTGTTGTATTTTTCCAGCGTATTAATCATCAGTAAGTTTGTAGTGTCAAGATTCCTTGTAGAATAAATTACTGCTATATTGCGTAGTTATTAAATAGAAGGAAACCATAACTGCTTGCTTTAAATTATTGCGACGAAAATTTATTATAATTTAACATTGAAAATTGTTGTTGTAGATATGTCCATAAGATATTGCACTAAGATGAGAAAATATTAGTAAAATTTATTGTATTAATCTATACCAACTGTCTTAAATGATGTATATTATCGTTCCATGTTCTCACTTCCAGTTCTTCTTCTTGACTCTATTAGACGCCTCGTGTTTTAGTCGGGCCATCTTGACTTTTATCTCTAGTCTACAAAAAGCGACTTCACTCATGGACGTTGGAAATAAAAGTGCCGATTATTAACCTGACAGCGCTTGGTAACAAGCCTCAGAATATATATCTTCTAGAATCTATGTGTTATTATGAACATTATACTTTAATTTTTATTGGCTGAATATTTACGAATTAAATGCTTTAAAATTTATCTGTTTTATTATTAATTTATTAGACTTGGTGTAACTAGGAAAAAAAATACGTTACAAGGTACCAGGTACACTAAAAGGTAAGTTACAGGGAACCTACATACCTATTCCTAAAAAGAAAAGACACACCACTCAAACTAGTTGTTGCTTCGTCGAGGGCTCTTGGTTTAGTCCCGCTTTTGACACTCGCGCACTCCTCCATTCACTCTGCGCAGGCGCGACTGTCAGCGACGACGGAAATTTAGCGTTATTTATTTAAAAATGCGCGGGACTTAATTTAGAAATTATAACAAAATCTAAAAATGTACATTGCAAATTTTTGGCATGTAACAGTATTAATCATATTTACAACTGCACCGCTTATATCTCGGTTTAGACATAATTATATACTTGTTGTTTTGTTTATCCTATTATCTAGTCTATGTTCCTATATAATTAACTGGCATTTAACATTTGTGATAATTGTTGTGATGTAATTAAATTGAACCTCTGGTATGATCGACCATCTCGTGCCTTCGCGTTTGCATCTATGACTATGTTAGAGATAGTCTATTCAATAATAAGCGCCCTTTTAACTATGGGTAATCATACCATAAGTTCACTTCAGCGATTCATGTCGTCTTGTCAATGTACTTGTACTCTTGCAAATAATAAGAAGTCGACTAGCCTTTGTGAAATATTTTGTAGCATGGGCTGGAAACTGTTAATGCATGTATGTGGGCGCGTGTGATCGAGCTTTGTTGAATATCACTAACATGTGGGGAGGAACATTGGTAGTCAAGGTGCAGGCCATCTTCCTGGTGTCCCCCCCTCTTCAACTTTAGCTAGGTAGTATTGGTCTAGCCGACCTCAGTACCTACCAGAAAAGACTAACTGGTTTACACTAACGTTTCGTCAGTTGCCATGTGTGGTATATCTGGGTAACAGTTGACATCCCTTCAAATTCAATGTTGGTGATCTGGGGTGCTTGTACGTCACCTGTTTTTGTCGAGATGTGCCAAATGCACTTGGAAGTGCGAGGGCAGTTTGGGGTTTTCTCTGTCGTGCTCTTTCCCCAATCGCCCAGGTTGAGTACAGCACAGTTTGCTTTAAATGTCATTTTTCTATACTTTCATGCAAATGATCTATTTCTTGGTTATTCTTTTGATTAAACGTCAAGTTAGGTAAATGCTGTAGTTTTATTTCAAACCTTCCGCCTTAACGCCATCTTCCCAGTGTGAATTTGGGTTACATTATAACAACACAACTTAGGTGTCGTTGAGCCACTGCCACTAGATGTTAGATCATGGAGCCCGGTGTGCCGTTTATAGAGGGCGTTTGGATCAGCCTTCAGGTTGGTTACACTACAACCTTAAAAGCTGTTTAACATTATATGCAAGACGCAATAATTCTCACACGCTTGCACTGTTAAGGTCACTTAACTTCTGCAATTAATTTTGAATTGCATCTTGCCCATACGTTATACATATATGCTATGTATTATTTTGATTGCGAATTGTAACATGTCAACATATAAATGAAATGTGCTCTACCCCCATTTACTAAATGATAATTTCAAGTGTTAGAGCAATGAAACCTGAACATTTATAAGCAAGTTTTACTGTATTAATAATGATGACAGGAACATTGACATTAATTGAAAAAGAAAAGAAAACTCGCAAGTGGTAGTCACGGCAATGGTTAAACAGAGAAGGTAACTGGCATTTGCAAAACGACTTTAATGCTATTAATGACAAAGCAACCTACGGCAATTTTCCTCATATGGATCAAGTAGCATTTAACGCACATAAAATTAGGCATCGCATTGAAACCCTGGTTTTGAAATACCTTAAACACCACCGCACAGAATAGAATCAGGAAGACGGAAGATTGTTGCAGTTTTCGACAGTTTTCAAGTTTCTAAGCATACTTACAATGCAATACGTTCAAAAACATGATAGAATCAGGAAAACAGAAAAATGTCACAGTTTTAGAGTTCGTTAAAATAGTATTTAACACACATATAAACCTCAAATTTACTCGGGGGTTAAATTCCCGGGGCGACCTAATGTGTGATATTATAACTAACACTTACTCGCTGTATCTTGCTTCTGATACAACTGCTTTCACGGTTCTGCAAGGATTTTGTAGATGCATCCTATTGTCCCAATGTTTGGCTGGCTGTAGTCCTCTGTGACAAAGTGCCGATACGATATGTGATGAACGATGCGCTAAGTACGGAATGGTGGAATCGCTTGTCGATAAGTCGAAGCCAGTGGCGTAACGCAAAATCTTCCCACAAAATTAGGCATTGAGCCCTTATAAAAGAAACCTTTTGCACACACTTGCGAAAATATGGAGAATTTTAATTACCTTACCTATTAAATATAGCACAAAATATTGATAACGACTGTTAGGCATGGTGCGCATGATCAATATAATTAGGGAATTATTAAGAAAACTTTACAGAACTTACCACCAATCTGTGATGTAACGACTTATGTACGTTAAATGGACTGTATAACGACATCCATAAGACACAATAGTCAATCTAATTTATGCACTATAATTAATTGTCATTTTATTATTACCATCACAGCATAACGGACCGCCACGTCCATGTGTATATACGTTTTCGTAGCTCATCGACGACGCACTTTACAACCAAGTTTTTGGTTCTCGACAAAGAAACACAAACTAAGTAATCGTTAGGTCTTTCCAGTAGCAGTCATTGTTAACAAAAATAGTTTTCGAAGAAAGAATTAAGTAACCAAGGAATGATTATACTTGTTTCCACTTGCAAGAAACCATTTTTATGTTTAATATAAATATCTACAAGTTAACGACTTAAATTACATTGGCAAGCTCCAACAACGACACTAAACACTATTCTAAATTCGTTACGTAGTAGTGAAATGAATACCTTTAAAAAGTCTACAAACCTCGCACTTCATGTTTGAGTAAAATCTTACAAAAAACGCGATTGACGCCTAACACATTTGTTAGCAAAATCATTTATTAAGTCCTCGAGCTCAAGTTTTTTTGCCTCTTGCTGTTCAATACTCATAAGAGACAAATCAGTCTCTCTTCTGACATTGTTCAGCATAAGTAACTCTTAATTAGTCTTAATTTCGAAAAGGATCTCTCTGCCATTGCAACAGTAACTGGTAGGGTTAAAAATAGAAATATAG
Organism: Platerodrilus igneus; assembly: GCA_036346225.1. Lineage (NCBI taxonomy): Eukaryota > Metazoa > Arthropoda > Insecta > Coleoptera > Lycidae > Platerodrilus > Platerodrilus igneus. The sequence continues at coordinate 13,047,104 of JARFIW010000170.1, read as the reverse complement.
CATTATTGAGTTTTGTAAACATGACGCTGCGCACTTATTTTTAATTATTAAAAAATCACCTAGTTCTTTTATGGAATTCAACTTTTTTAAATCTTTGTGAAATACTGTTTTGAGGGAAAGTCTATTGATAAATCATGGCTATAATTTATTTGCGTCATTTTCAATGTTTACAATATTTTTTGGAGAAATAAAACTGAATTTTTTGCTTATGTCACTTATACTCACAAAACAATTTTTTAACTGGCTTTGTACACTTCCACTTCAAACAATCTATCAGTACTGTGTAACCTTTCCTCAGTACTTAGTTTATCAAAAAATCGTTTTACTTATATCTTTTTTCTTCAAATTTCGGAATAATATTCAATTTAGTAGCTAGATCACCAGCACTTTTTTTAACATTTGTAAAATTATTACGAAGTTTTAGAATAGAAGTTAAAATAGAATTCAACAGCTCTTGTGCCTTTTCTAAATCTACTTCCGTGGACTGTAATATTTTTGAAATTAAATTTGAATGTTCTAAAACACTGCATTGAAAAATTAGTAAAAATACAAATTCAAATTTTTCCATTTGTTTTTGAATAGCTGATGCGTCTTGTTTTTCTTCTCGCTTAGTACTAATAAGTTGAATATTTGATAATACTTTAAGAATTGCAACAAAATTAGTTATTTTGAACAATTTTTAATTCACTTCACCTCTTAATGCTGTGTCCAAAAAAATTATAAATTTTTTGCAAATATCATAAAATTGTTTTACACAAAGAACATTAAGGCATGCATCATTTAAAACCAAATTTAGATTATGGGCGGCACAATGTATGTAATTTGCCATGGGTTGATTGTCTTTAATAAGTTTTGTAATCCTCCGTAAGCTCCACTCATATTAGCAGTGTCATCGTATCCCTGTCCTCGGCACTTTTCCAAGCATGTCTAATGTACTGAGAAAATTTAACACATCACTTTTTAATTGCTTTGCTGTCTGATTTGACACTTCGGTAAAATCTAAAAATGATTCGTTAATTTTGACATTACTTGCTTTATTATTATCGTCCATTTCAATGATTACATATCTGACTACTATACTTCGCTGGTCTTTCTTTGAAATATCTCGAGTTGTATCCACAACTATAGAAAAAAAGGGACAATCTTTAATATTCTTAACAATATTTTGTCTAACTTTAGACCCGAAGATATGAATTAACTCATTTTGAATTGCAGGGCTTAGGTATTTATCAAATCCTGTTTCTGATAAACGAACTTTCAGAACGGAATCATAGCTTGACAAAAAATCAATTATGTTCAGAAAGTTTCCTCTATGCAAGGAAACTGGATTTTCTCGATGTCCTCAAAAAGGAAGATTACAGGTCGCCAAGATCATTATGACATCTATATTTCTTCGTAAAACTAAACGCCATTTGTTGATTTCTACTTTATATTTAGACTCTAATAATGCATCGACTGTTTTATTTTGTTTCCAAACATCATATGCACAACATGCTTGTATATGAATTATAGAATGTTTTTGTACTTTAATCTTTTTTGATATTCCTTTCCAGTCATTTACCTTTACACCATGCATCTTTAAAATTAACATTGTTTCTGTCTGCAAAAAGCCAACATACCTGACAATAAGCAGAATCTAATCGCGATGAATAACAAAGCCATTTTCTCTTGAGCGTCTGTTCAGTCTTGGTTGTAAAATTGTAATACGCCAACGAAAAACAACGTCCCTTTGCATCTTTTTTGAAAATCCCTTCAGGCTGACATAAACCCAGATGTAAAATCTTCTCCTACTAATGATAATAATTCCTAAGGCACACACAAACAATTAGGTCACAGCACCACCTGTTAGACTTGGGAATCCAGTCTGACCGACCCAAATGCTAAAAACAGACAGTTCACTACATCTCTGTGCACCTCGCACTTTGTTCAGTACAGTGCCACTAAAAACACACCACAAGCCTTATATCTCTTGTAAATATTTTTACAGAAAATAAATGTATAACAGAGACAACATTTCAATTAACCACACATATAATACAATTAGTAATAAATCGCCTTAAGCAATCTGGTTAATTTTTTGAAAACCAATACCTTTATTTAACATTACTAAAAAAATAAAAATCATTATTATAATACTATATTTCCTTATCTCAGAATACTGTTAAACACTCAAGAAATGAATACCAGGTTGCGACTTATGAAACTGTTGATGATCGACCATAATTCCAATTTTAATTGTGGGTATCTGTAAGCAGAATTTTATAATCAACTTAACTACTTGTATAAAAATAAGCAAATAGTTCCATCAAAATGGTTATCAACTGTTAAATTTTCTCTTGGAATAAAATTTTGAATTTTACATATAATTTTACATAGTTGCCAGTTTGAAAGACCTCGTTCATTTTTCGTTATTTCCAAACAACAAAAATAAAAATTTTAATCATCATCATTAGGTCTTCAGTCCTAGAACTGGTTAGACGCGTACCATCATTGTTCCCTATTCTGAACTAACCTACAGATTTCCCTGAAATATGCACAGTTTGCATCTATAACTGTCTGATCTAGGTCTACATCTACCCCTTTTTTCCTATCTCTGCTTGTAATATATCACATACTATTCCCCAAAAATGCCTTAGAACGTATTCCGCCCTACTATTTCTCTTTTTCCCCAGATATCCTTGTTCCCATACTATTTCTGTAACTTATTTGTTATTATCTTTGTCTGTCTATGCTACCGTCCTCATACATCTGGAGCATTTCAAAAGACTGCTACCGTTTTTGTGTCTGCATTTCAGCCAACATTTTTTAACATGTTTCTATTTATACAATTGAGAGGATGGTTATTAAAGAAGTGTGCGATTGCATTATTGAAAGGCTTAAGTAGTCGTTTTTTTTTTATATTTATTTTGAGGGGGAAAATTCATTATGATTTAAGTTACCTCTTTGGTAGATTTTAACATGGTTCTGAGGCGACTCTATGGCGGGTTTACACTTGTCAGATACCACTGTTGTTCTATGAAGATTGTATATGAATCTGAGGCGACCCTATGGCGGGTTTACACTTGTCAGATACCAATGTTGTTCTATGAAGATTGTATATGGATCTGAGGCGACCCTATGGCGGGTTTACACTTGTCAGATACCAATGTTGTTCTATGAAGATTGTATATGGATCTGAGGCGACCCTATGGCGGGTTTACACTTGTCAGATATCAATGTTGTTCTATGAAGATTGTATATGAATCTGAGGCGACCCTATGGCGGGTTTACACTTGTCAGATACCAATGTTGTTCTATGAAGATTGTATATGGATCTGAGGCGACCCTATGGCGGGTTTACACTTGTCAGATACCAATACTGTTCAACGGAGATTGTATATGGTTTTGAGGTAACCTTATTGTGGATTTATACTTGTCAGATACCAATGCTGTTTTACAAGGATTGTTAATATGCTTATTTTTATGTAATTAGTTATTTTATGTATAAATAGAAATCATGTATGTAGGCTGTATTTCATGTTAATATTGCAAGGAAAACCCAGGAAAAACTTGCAATGCTACCTAGATATTGTGGGCATTTGATTTTCATTTGTTATTTCTTTTAGTAATGGAATCCATTGTTTACTGAAAGTCACGATTTCGTTTGCAACGCAGTTATTTTTATGTAGGGTTATTTAGGCAGCTTCTTTGATTTTGCGTTTTTGGTGGTTTTCTTCTTTTTCTTCTTTTCTGGGAGTATGTGTATTCAGCTCGTTCCCTTTCTATTGTTTTCTAATTTTATACCCTATTTTACCGAGATTCAGTGAAGGAGGTTAAGCAACCTGTGGCTACCAAGATCCCCAACACTTAGACATTTGCGAAATAATGGTTTTCTAGTAAATCCTTTCACACACTTAACATTATTCGAGAATATTGCCCAACCAATTCTTGTAGTTACTTATAATAATCATCATGTTTACGCACAGTTATCTTTTCGTCATTAGTTTATCCATCTTGGGATTGGTTGGATGCGTACCTCCATTGATTTCTATTCTGGGCCAGCCTACACATCTCCCTGAAACCTCTACAGCCTACATCTTTTACTATCTGTGTGCAGTAGTCTAATCTAGGTCTGCCTCTTCTTCTCTTTTTTCCTATCTCTGCTTCTAAAATATTCTGCACTATTCCCTCATGCCGTAGTATGTGGCCTATCATCCTATCTCTCCTATTTTTTACCGTTTTCCACATATTTCTTTCTTCCCCTACCATTTTTAGTACCTCTTCGTTCTTAACTTTGTCTGTCCATGATATCTTCATCATACGCCTGTAACACCACATTTCAAAGGCTTCTACCTTTTTCTTGTCCGCTTCTCCTACTGTCCAGGCTTCACAGCCGTACAGTGCTGTGCTCCACACATATGTTTTAAGCAATCTTTTCCTTGTTTCTATGTTTGTGGTCTTTGAGCACAATAGTTGCTTTTCTTGTTAAATGTAGCACGACCTTGTGCTAATCTTTGTTTTATATCTTTGTGCTTTTCCCATCTTGCGTTATTTGGCTTCCTAGGTAGCAGAAATCCTTAACCTCTTGTAAGTTCGTGTTAAATACTTGTATTCTTGTTTTTGATTTATTTTCCCCACCTTTGCAAACTAGAACTTTAGTTTTAGTTTTGTTAATTTTCATACCAGTATCTCTCTGTTAGAACCGTTTCCATTTCATTAAGAGCCGCTTCTAACTCTTCCTTGCTAGATGCTAATACCGCTATGTCATCTGCAAATCTAAGCATATCAATTTTTTGTCCCTGCATAGTAATTCCAAATGTCTTTCTGCATTTGACAGTATTCATTGCCTCTTCTATGTACAAGTTAAAAATCAATGGGGATAGGGCACATCCCTGTCTCACCCCTTTCCTAATGTTTACTTCTCTACATTCCTGCTCTAATTCTATTACTGCAGTTTGCTCTTTGTATAAGCTATGTACTATTCGTCTATCCCTATAACTCATTCCAATCCTTTTGAGTATTTCAAACATTTTTTTCCAATTTACATTGTCGAATGCTTTTTCCAGATCTACAAACCCTATGTACATGCTTTCCCTTTTCTATTGTTTTTTCCATTATCATCCTCAGAGCTAAAATAGCATCCCGTGTTACCCTATTTCGCATAAACCCTGATTAATCTTCTCCCAGTATTTCTTCAGCTCATTTTCTATACGTCTCTGTACAATTCTAGTTAATATTTTTGAAACGTGTGCTGTCAAACTTATTGTTCGAAAATTTTCACATCTATCCGCGCCTTTCTTTTTGGTATAGTTACTATGATGCTACGTTTGAAATCTTTGGGTATCTCGCCTGTCTCATACATATAGCTTACAAGTCGGAAGAAACGTTCTATTACTGCTTGTCCAGCTGCTTTTAGAGTTTCTGCTTGCACCTTATCTGTACCCGGTGCCTTACCATTTTCAGACTCTTTAATGCTAATTCAAACTCGTCTCAAGTATAGGATATCCCAAGTCATCATTTTCAATGTCTGATTCCTGTTCTAATGCAGTTAGTTCCTCTCCTGCATATAAATTCCTATATATTCTTGCCATCTACTCACTTTCTCCGTTTTCTATAATGACGTTTCCTTGTGCGTCCCTTATATTTTTGCTATACGGTTTTATATTCCTAAAATTCATTCTAATTAATTTGTATGCTTCGTCTGTCTTTCCTATTTCCATCTTAGTTTGTACTTCTTTGCACTTTTCATCAATCCATTGTTCTTTAGCTTTCCTGCATTTTCGAATAATTTCCCATTTTATGGCTTTGTATCTCTGTTTTCCTGTTTCGTCTGATTTATTTTTGTATTTTCGTCTTTCTTCTATTAAATTCACGATATCCTTTGTTATCCATGGTTTCTTATTTCCTTTTTGTGTATACACCAAAATATATCTGGCCGCCATGTCTAGGCTGGATTTAATGTTATTCCATTCTGTTTCTACTTCCTTAGTTTCAGATATTTTCCCGATATCATTCAGCAATTCATTTGACTTTTTTTCGAATCTTACTTGAATATCTTTGTCTTTTAGTTTCTCTAAGTCCAAGTGCGTTTTTCCGTTCCTCTTTTTCAGATTTTTAAATTTAAGTGCGGCCTTCATAATTACGATGTTGTGGTCAGTATCTATATCTGCTTCTGGGTAACTTCTACAGTCTTTTACTTGATTCCTAAACCGTGTCTAACAAGAATGTAATCTAAATTTTAATAATAAAAAAATTATTAATTTTAAATCATAACCTGTTACCTTCAAACGTACACATATTATTAATACTAACTCGTACTATAGCAATCTCACTAAGCAAGTGTAAAACATTCATGTAATGTACACCTAGAAGAAAAGTCGCAAGACAGATTGGTGTCATACACACTTTATGTTGTAACATCTTTTTGACGAGATTTATAAATAGATAGATTTGCTGTCGGTTCTTGAAGCAAGTAACATTGGTTTTAAAAGGAATCGAGTGTGGGATATGCATATCGCCATTTAGATTTCCATCTTCAGATGGGAAGATCCCATGTAACGCTGCCTACTCAGTTAATGCGTTTTTTTATGGATGTTTTTAAAAAGATTATTGTGCCACGAGGTCATTCTCTCCTAGATATACATATACGGCATCCTGATTTACATTGTTTCAGTTTATTGGTTTGTGGATGACGAAGTTTTCAATTCTTTGGTAATTTGAAGTTTCGGAACGTTTCTATAAGAAGTTTGCTTGTTTCGATTCGAAATATATGGCTCCCTTGTGTTATCTTGAGGACTTTCAACATTTGTTTAGCAATTCAAGGTAAGCGATTAGCTTTATTCATGTCATTCAAGGACATGTTCATTTTTTAAGTTTGATATTTGGTAAGATTTAGACCATTTTAACTAGCTTTTGTATTGCTTGTCAGCTATCAGTTGATCTCACGAATTTTTCAGATCGCCAAATATCTTGAAAAAGTATTTTCAAAATACTAGATATGATATAAGTTCAAGAGAGTCATAAATCATCATGGGCGTTCTGAGCACAACATTTTGTAGGTCTTCGTCTTTCAGGTTGCGACTGCCTCACCATAAGAATCTGACTCTGCTGGTCTTCTTCACGAACAAGTACTTGGTAATACATCTCTTTTATATCGCCTGCAAGAGCTACGGATTTCTATCAGAATCGGTATAGTATGTGTAGCAAGGGGCATAGTAGATCCTGACCCTTCAATAACATGCATTTCATGAAATGTCATTTATGGTAGCTGTGCCATGTCACACTACTCTTAATTACCCAGGTTTATTTGGGTTGGTAACTGAATAATGGAAAGGTATCAAGTTCTTGGACTTTTAACACTAACCTCATTAGGAGGAAAGATGTTCTTGTATCTGCAATTTAATTTTATATGCAAGATCGGAATTTTTAACTAGCTTCTTTTATAAACACTGCATTAATATCTAGTGCTAGCCCTAGTTTTCAATATTTGATACCTATAAGTAAGTGGGGTCATGCATTTCGGTAACGGCTTATAGACAAATAGCGCAAATGACTGTATTGTGTGTTTTCGGCATCAAATACAAGCGACTGATTTATGAGATTAAATCTTGCAACCATTTGCACGTTTGAAATATGGTATTTGGTTGAATTTTTCTCAACTCCAGATATTTGCAAAGATACATGATGGCTATTTGTCTCTTTCCTGAAAGTGTTACCGGTCCACTTTAAATGTAATGGATCAATAGGACTCTCAAGTTGTAATTGGTTAGCAACTTCTTCGTCAAAGAGAGTTCCGAATGACCATCTAAAAATGAATAGGTTTCAATGCTTCTTGAAGGTTCATATAAAATAACAGGTAAAATTCTGAATAACAAATGTGATGATGGCGGCGAGTGTACGGAATAACAGATGAAGACACGTTTCTGGTACCCTCAGTTGCAGGTTTAAGGGCAGATTGCCTTACTAAATCATGAAGAAGGCGATGATGTTTAAATGTAAAACCGTTAACCCCACAATTTGCAAAGGCTCTGCAGCTTTTCCAATGGTGTTTTCGTAAACATTTACGACAGAGATTGAAACGTTTAACATCATTCCAGCACCCACGGTTTTCTCTTTAAATGTAGAGTAATCGGACACCACATGCTTATTATTAGAACAAACAATGAATGTACGGGCTTACTGAGTTGTTGGGAACTAATTTATGACGTTCAGTAGTGTTATTTATTATGCACATTTGTATTTTTGGGATGGTCATCATGAAAATGTTGCCCGTTCTTCTCATGCCAGTGCTCGAAATTTAATTCAAGTTCGCGTAGCGGCAAAGGAACCCAGGGTAGTATTATCGCTACTTTGTCAGTTTGCATAAACAGCCAGTCGGCAAGCATAGAGATTCAATGCAACCATCTGCTTCCATATATTTTAATTTATAATCGTCCCATTCCAATTTTAACGTTCGGGATAATTTCTGCATAATTTCGCTTAATAAAACTGAATTATTTAGGTAATTATCCATACTACTAGCTTTCATTGTCATCCAAAAAATCTCCACAGCTAATGATAATTTAATCTAGATTTTCTAATTCCACTTTAGGCAAGGCTTCGACTTCTTCAATCAATTCATAAATTAATTGTTCAGATTACCCGTACTTCATACATACAGCATTGATAACAAATGGAACCCCTTCAAATATGAGATGACTTTTTATGAATTGTCTTGCTCCCCCACACTTAAAGATTTTTGAAGAAGGTTTAAATTGTCAAGATTTGACAGTTTACACACCTCTGTTATTCTTACATAGGATGATATAAACATTAGCCACTCTTTGGGACCTTGCTTACTTCTTTTAAACTTCGGTAGGTGTTTGGAAAATGCATTTCTTGGTACCCAGTTTTGATCTATAGCCTTATCTTGTGATGGTGTAGAAAGACTTTAAAATTTCGTGCTGGTTCTTAATGCTCAACAAAGAAAGTGGCTTCAACATAAAATGTAATTGATTGTCCTCATCTAGGGCTTTCGATTTCTGAAACAGTTTGTTACATCAGCTATGTAAACATTTTTGGTAAGTTTTTAAATATGTGACAGATTTCACACCAATTTTTAAAAAATAGACTTGTGCGTGCATTTCCGTCACTTGGGACAGTTGCGTCGGCGCTAGAGAATGTGCAGACGTGGAGTGCGGAAGAAGTGGAGGTTTTTCCGACACGACGGGACTAGTCAACTAGACGTCTAACAGTGAGGTTTATCTGTGGCGTGCCTTAGTCTTTTTTCTTTTAGGTAATGTAGGTTTCCCTTTATCTCTGTCTGTTATCGTTCCTTACCTGGTTATTCCTACCGTACCTCTACAAACGACGAAGAGGGAAAACAAATCAATTTGGTTTCAACGAGGGCGAAGGCCGAACCACGCCCAACTAACAACGAGATCAACGGAAGGGAACATGGCTCCTGCCGCAAGAATAACCGTAAGGTCGTGAAGACCTCCACTTTATTTTGTGAGTACATTTTATCTTTTTCTCTGGTATTACAATAAATATTTTTGGTATGTAATACATTTGAGACGCAATTCTGACGTAATATCTCGTTGCACAATATTATGTACACTTTAGTATGTATTGCCAACTGTCGTAGTGGCTCTTTTCAATTACGCTGGGACTTTAACCGTTAAACCTTAGACTAACAGTCGCGGGCGTTCTAACAAGTTCCTTTCAACCCTGTTTAATATCAGTGCCTTTTATGCTGGATTTCTGATGAGCGTTTGTCAGACTTCTTTGACACGTAAGAGTCACTTTCTTCATCACACTTCAAAAGCAGCTTTTCCAATAACTTAATAAGTTATCTTTTTTGTCTTGTTTTGGTGCTTTAGATGTGCATGATTTCTGTTCTGGCTCAATTTCAAATGTCTTTGTCTTTGTACTTAAGTTTGTATTCACTAGGTTGACATTTTGATTGTCTGCCCTTTTTTGTATTGCTTCTTCTCATTCACATACTTTCGTTGAGACTGCACATAACTTCGCTACAAAATTTTTTACAATAATATTTAGACGTCTGTGCAATTTTTGATGTGACCAACACAAGCATACTGATAGAGGAAATCACACTGGACCATTTTCTGGCTGTCATAGCGTGTCATAGCGGATCAGTGAACGTCACGGTTCCGCTGTTGTGAACATAAGTTTGTTTTCCAAATGGGGAAGGGTAGTAGCCATCATCTTCGTTTGGATTTTTAGAATTTTTAGTGATTTCTACGGATTCTCTGATTTTTCTATTGCAGAAAAATGGAATTCTGGCAATTAGTTTCGTTTTGTCAAAGTTAATAGTATGGCCTGTTTCATGTTGGTGTTTGGCCACTGCTGAGCGATTGTACTGGCTTGCTCTTAACCATCGCTTATGCTCGTTTAGTCTAGTCTGTACTGACCGTCCTGTTTCTCCTATGTATACTAAAACCACAGCTGCAAGGTATACTATATCCGCATCGGGCTTTTAGACTGTTTTCGGAATCTTTTAGGGTTAGTAATATTTGTGAAATTTTATTAGTGGGTTTATAGATTGTACTAATGTTGTATTTACGTAAAATTTTGCCAATTCGATCTGAAATTATGTGTATATACGGAAGGATTGCTAAAGATCGTGTGTCGAGATTACAGCATGGTTTGAGGGTTCGTGTTGGATGCAGATGCCGGTTTATTACTCTGCCGATATCTGAGTTGCGATAGCTGTTTTTTATTACTAGTTTTTAGATGGGTCAGTTCATTAGATAAATGTTCTGGTTGTGAAATATTAATTGCACGGTGGGCTAGAGAGTTTATTACTGATGATTTTTGTGACGGATGACGATGTGACGATGCATGTAGGTATCTGTTTTTTGTGCAAGGTGATTTAGATGAAGAGATCTATATGGTTCAGCCTGAATTGTTTAACGATAATAGTCAGTGCGTATGCCGGATAAAAACATCGTTCTTATGGTCTCAAGCAAGCGGGTCGAGTATGGAATCGACATTTGAACAGCGCATTAAGAAAGTTTGGTCTTAATTGTTCAGCAGTCGATCCATGCATATACTACTACGTTAAAGGTAATCAAATATTAATCGTAGCGGTCTACGTTGATGGCATTATAATCTTTACCAATGACAAGACATTGAAAGACAAGTTGAAGTCGAGTTTGCAAAGCCTGTTTAAAATGAAAGACATTGGTGAGGCAAAGTTTGTCCTGGGAATGCAGATCATACGAGATAGAAAATTGGGTATGATTTCAATAACCAAAGTCAGTATATTCAGAGAATACTGGAAAAGTTTCAAATGACTGATTGCAATAGCGTGAGTACGCCGGCAGATCCCAATCAAAAAGTGACAAAAGAAATGTCACCACAAAAGAGAAGAGGATCGCAAAGCAATAAAGAATGTGCTATATCAAGAGGTTGTTGGCAGTTTGGTGTTTGCTACACAGGTGTCGCGGCCAGATATTCAGTATGCGGTTGGAATTGTAAGTCAATTCAACCACAACCCAGGAAAAGCGCATTGCAATACTGCAAAACGAATGTTGCACTATCTGAAGGGCATAGCCGATTGGAAGTTGTAATATTTGAAACATGAAAATAGTTTTGTACTGGGCTATTGTGATTCAGATTGGGCAAGTAATACCATCAATAGACATTCAGTTACAGGATACGTATTTAAACTCCAAGGTGGTGTTATTTAGTGGACTTCGAAGAAACAAAAAACTGTTGCATTGTCAACGACAGAGTTTGAATACATGTCAATGTCAGCAGCAACAACTCAAGAAGCACTATGGCTCCGTGGATTGTATGGTGAGTTACTTAACTAAAAGCAAAACATGGTTTGACAATCGTACACTGCGACAAGAGCGCTGTACAGCTGTCAGAGAAAACACCAATGTAGTACCTTCGGGTGGAGCATTTGGGGACGTGGCCGCAAGTACAGCGGCCAATATTCAAATTATAATGTCAGAGAAAACAGCATTTTCCTCATCTACAAAGCATATAGACATATGCCACCACTTTCTATGAGAAAAGGTTAACCAAAAGTCAGTAAATTTTGTCTATATTAGCACGAATGACATGATAGCTGATAGCCTGACGAAACACGTACCAGTAGAAAAACAGAAATTTTGTTCAAGGGGATTTAACCTACTCTATGGCTCAAGTGGAGGTGTTGAGGTAAGCTGTGGCGAGACTGGTTGTCATGGTGATATAATAGGTTGTAGATATATAGTTGTCACTTTTATGTTTATTATCTGAAATACGTTTTGTACAATAAAAATAGAGCTTTTATACTAAGAGACGTTTCATAATTTAGCGCGCAAGTTTATATATTTTATTTGTCATTATTAAATTTTGTAACACAATAAAGTGTTTCTCATAGTTCAAATCATGAGCTATCTAATACACAACACTATTATATCAGCCTTCCTTTGGTGTCATGCCTAGCAAAAAAGGAAAAATTTCTTTAGGTACAGTAAGAAGGCCCAGAATTTCAAACTGCAGGCTCCCAAAATAATATGAATTTAAGAAAATGGCAAGGGGCATATCTCATGAATATGTTTGCAACAATGATGGTGTCGATATCTCACTTAATGGCTGGTAAGATAATAAAACTGTTTGCCTACAATCTATATACACAGGAACACTTCCAAAGACAACTTTGGAAAAAACATATAATTGCCACATTGGAAGCACAATCTTATGAATAGCCAGCCTTATTGACATATATAAAAATTCGTTCCAAAAAGTTTTACGTATGTTATTTTATCACCCTCGACAAAATGATATTGAATGCTTGATTACTTTAGAAACGAGTAGTAAAACTGCATGGTGAAACTCCAACATAACACTGATTTTCAAGCAAATGTAGCTTGTTGTTTATGCAATCGTTAATTGTTCAAAAGAGCAGGCCCTCTGAAACTGAAAAAAAGACATGTTCGGCAATGACCTCTTATGTTCTACTGAAAGACGTAAGGCTTGATGGGACAAGTCATTGGTCAATATACAAAGAAACTCGCCCAAGATACAAGTACCCTTCATTTAAATCATTTTCTTGAATAAAATGTCAGAAATGTGGTCCACATTTTTGCTTAAACAAAAATAATTGTTTTACAAAATTTCATACTTCTTGAGAAGATTGGTTATAGAAGCATCAAGTATCATAAGCGCCACAAGTAAAAATTTTGAAAAATACATATATCATAGTTAATCAAGATTTTTAACTATTTTTTCCTTTACATACGCATAATTTTATAGTCAAAAGTATCTTTCTTGGTGCTAATAAAAAAAATTGCCTAATGTACGAGTAAGTATATATAACATTCAAAAATTTACTTACCTATGAAATATTTAACAATAATCATACTGGTAAAACCACCAATAACAAAAACAAGTTGTAAAATTCCAGCTACTCGTCGGTGATGATGTTTATGCCACCTTGCCCGTTCTCTAGGAAGTATTTCACTTACAGTTATGTAAAGAAGAGTACCTGCTGCTAAGCCCTAAAGTCATATAATACTAGAAATGTATAAATAACAATAACAATAATTAATATTTACTTGCAATACTGGAAATGCTATCTGCAGTAGTCGTTTAGGAATCTCATGTACAGCCATTCCAATGCCTATTCCCACTACAGATCCAAAAGAAAATATAAAAATGCATACAAAATGCCAACAAGCTGATGTTAACGACGATGATGCTAATTCCACTCCCAAACAAAAACCAATTACCAGTTTGTGGGATGCAATGGCACTTAGCAGCAATAACACCTATAACGTTAAACTAAACATTACTTAGCGAAAACTGATACAATATTAACATTGTTATAAAATAGTATACTTATATAAAATTTGTCACATTAATAGTTTCCTTCTAACTTAATTATGATTACTTAAATAATAGATATAAAATTCGACCGACCAATTAACAAAGTGGGTTATTATGTACCGACACAAAGGTTTGTTGTTTATTGTGTAACTAATGTACACTTTAATTCTAGTGTTCGAAAGTTATTTTCTGACTAGAGTCCAATTCATGAACCCTTTCTATTTGTCATCTTTGTAAATGATGTCACTGCAAAGTTTAACTTTTATTATATTTACTCTATGCAAATGACTGCAAGATAATCTTAACAAATTAATTGGACCATGTTATGGAATACCGAATTAAGCGACAAATTAACAAAAATTGTATTAGTGGTGCCATCTGCTTCATGTGCATATTAACTATCTCTCAAGGTGTCGATAATATCCTAAAACGATTTCAATTACGTAAAAAAAGAGCATGCATTAGGTGCCAATCCAAAATTTGATATAGAATTTAAAATCTTAAGTTATCAAATATAGAATCAATAACCAAGTAAGGTAATGCAAAATATAAGTAATCTTATCGGGATACCTTACAAAAATGAATTAAACGCTGTAAATGGTATTTGATACTCTATATTAAGATGAATTTACATATACGTATCAACCACCAATGCGTGTACGTAATAAGATAATGCTTATAAAGGAACGTTGCTTTCTAGATAAAACATGTGATTATGCGGCATTTCTTTGTTGCTTAATTCGCTTTTGATATTTTTCAAATGCACTTTTGCTAGTTGTAAGCGGTTATTATGGTAATCTTAACCAATACATTTGGCATGCAGTGTTTCCCATTGAAATTTCTGAAGTAATTAAAAAATATTTTATGCAAAAGTGTGTTTTCAAAGTATGTACCTTAGTAATTATATAATGAGATGTCTGGATACTACTTTAAGAAGGATCGGCGAAGTTACAAGTTGATTTCTCCATTCATTAACTCCAATGAGACAAACAAACCGACGACGGCGGTAAGAAAATAATTAATTTATTATACACTTAGTAGGTGATGCTATTTTCAGTATTATATAGGTAAGTGAAAGTTCCCGAAGTAGTCTTGAACATGTATGTACAATCTATATTTTTATAATCTAATATTGTTCCAATAATTAAATACAATAGTTTGAGATATCAGTAAATTCTTATAACATTGGACTATTGTGCTCCTTTTGGTCCTAATCGCTTTACTTTCAGATTACATCCTGGAACGTGACAGACACCACTCAATGAGATGTGCAAAATAGCATTGAATTTGAAGAGGTTTGTACATAGACTTGGTGTTACATTTTTTTTACCGATTACTTGTAGATTGCTCTATTATCAAATCTAAGTAAAGACCGTGATGGTACCACTGAAGTCAATTTTCAAGAAGGCCCTGAACTTTTTATAATGGTTTGTAGATATGAACTATGGTGTTATTGTCTATTATTTACTCATAACATTTAGAACACGCATTTATCATCTAGTACAGACAAAGCTTTTATTGGATATCCCAGTGAACCCCTTCCACCCACTATTTTATTACCATAGCAGAACTTTAAGTATAAAACTGGCACTACTTTATTAGATTATTTCAAACATGTATCACGTTAATCAGAAACAGAAAATGCAAATGATTCGGTTAGAACAAGCCCTTTTAACAATCTTTACAATTTGGACGAAAAGGAAACATTTATTTATTAATGTGTTTCTTCGGTTGATCAAATCGGTAATCAGTCAGCGTCAGCTTATGAACAAACTCCTATTGACTCAGTATGGATACCTGAAATATCAATAACTGACGAGAATATAATACTACTACATATGGAACTCATTAGTTTCAATCTAATAACAATTATATAAATTTAGAGCAACCTGAATACCGATATAATGGGATCACATCATGCGATGAAGTTGTGGATACAAATGAACAAAATCCTTTAAACATCCCAACTGTAATAACAGAAATTGCAAATGAAGAAAATATTAGTCAGACTACATCAGATGATTCAGAACACCGAAAAGTAGGTCCAAAAAAGGTAGAAAAAGAAAGTTTGAGAATCAAACCCGAGAATCTAGAAAAAGGTGTTGCCAAACAAACAAAAAGTATATAAGTCAGAAGGGAATAGCAGTAAATCCTCGCGAGTTTGGTGACTTTCAGTGTACAAATAAGTACTACGAAAAGATCATTATCAGAACGCCCAAAAGAGTTAAATACATTTTGAAATTTGGACACTTTCCAGGCCAAATGTTTGCATATATTTAGTAACGTGAAAGCCATTCCAATAAAAAGAAAACGAAATAAGAGTTCAACAAAAACGAACCACACAAGAACGTATTACATTGCCGGCAAGAAAGTTTGTGCAACGTTTTTTTATTCAAAGTCTCAAAATTTCATCTGCAAAAGTTGATCGAAACCTTAAAAAAAGTAAGTAGTTCGGAGATGTCATTAGAGATAATAGAGGTTTGGCAAAAAAACTAAACACCCTTTCGACCAAGCCAAAAATGAAATAATACAGCATATAGATAAGTTCCCAAAATACAAGTCCCATTACTGCAGGGAAAAAACAGAAAGACTATCTAGAATCTGATGTTACACTTCCATTGATGTAAGACATATAAAATAGATGTAATAATGCCTGCTTCCTTCTTGACATATAAACGAATTTTTTATACTGAATTCAATCTTCAAAGGAAAAACTTAAAAAAGGCACAATAAATGTGATATATTTGAAATCAGTATTAGTAATAGTACAACAGCTGAAGAACGAGCAAAATTTGAGGAAGAATGGAATTTACATCATCAACAAGCCGAAGCAGCGTGTGATTTTATGAAAGATGATCTGAAACGTGCCCAAGATAATGAGACTTTAGAGGTGTTAACGTTTAACACGGAAAAAACCTTACCAATGCCATGTGTGCCAACCAATATAGTTTTTTACAAACGTTTGCTGTGGTTACATAACTGTGGGGTATATTCTGGAAATACAAAGCGTGGATTCTGTTACACTTGGGTAGAGGGTTCTGCTGGAAGAGAAGCACAAGAAGTGAATTCCGTACTTAGAAAACGCATTTGAGAAAATCTTGCTATCCAAGCTAATGAAATCATCTTGTGGTCTGACTCATGCGGAGGTCAAAACCATAATATAAAGTTAACAATGTTACTTTTTGTTATAATGGAGGAAAACCCACATATTGAAGAAATAACCCTTCGATTCCTAATTCCGGGCTACAGTTTCATGCTTAATGACTCCGATTTTGGAGATATCAAGTCAGCACTAAAATCGCAGCAAAGATTATATACACTCGATGACTACATAAACGTAATGTTAAACTGTAGAAAGAAAAATATACTTTCTGCTGAAAAAATGAACAGACGACTTTGTGGGTGTTGGTAAATTGTTAAACACTATAGTCAACGGGAAAAAAGATGTCAATGGCATTTCAGTAAGTTGGTTGAAAACTAAGGAAATTTCTGTATTTAAGAATAAATCCATCAACAAAAAGGTAGTCAGCTAGGAAAAATGAAATTAGAAGGTTTTCCTATTCTGACAAATTGAAACCGCTATGGCCTAATGCTAAACCAATATCTACACTAAAACTAAATGATTTAAAGTCACTTTCGAATCTTATTTCAAGTGATGCAAAAGAATTTTATACTAATTTAATACGTTCTGACACAGTTACAAACGATATTGAGGAATACAATGAAAGTTTAAATTTCGAAGTTGATATCAATATGGAGTAAAAATATAATGGTGTCAGAATGCCAGAATGTTGTCGGTTTTTGTTTTTAAATAATATAGTTTCGTCGAGACTTAAAACATTGGTTGATCCCAAAGGCACAAACAGATTGCTTTATATGACTTCTGCATTTTACTTTGAAACTTATAAAACTTATTTTTTTACTTATTCACATATTAACATACTTTTTAAGTTCATAGTTATTATTTCTTTTTTATTTTTTATATGAATAATAAAATATAGTTAGCACAAGTGTATTGATGTACTTAATTCTTCACTTAACAATTAAATGCCACTCCGCGGCAGTTAATCCTTTATTACAAAATAAAATCTTAAATAACGCTTTATAGTATTAAAATATCAAGCGGAAAATACAATTTAAATCAAAAATGAAGAAAAATTTTGATATAATAGTTAGGCTACAATGTATTCTTACTAGTGCTCTATATGTATTTAATTTTTGAATTAAAAATATTAAATAATAGCTTCGTATTACACTTTTAACTTTAACGTTATTTTACTCAATTTCATGCAGATGTCGTTCAGTTTTTTGAACAGAGGTTTGCAATGCTCAGTTCTCGATGAGTGGCAAATAATTAGGATTGCCCTTTTTTGTAGTCTAAACTTCATGGAGTTTGGATCAAGGAAATTCCCCCAGAAGGCAATAGCATAACGTAATCTTGCCTGAAATAATGCATGGTAGGCTTTAAGTGAACACACCAATGTTCGTTCATTAGAAATAGTTTTAAGCACGAAACAAATAGAAGATATCTTTGTGGCTAGCACGGAAATATGATCAGACCATTTTAAATTCTGGTCTAATATTAAACCCAAGAATTTTGCGGTTGCAACCAAGTTTAATGCTGTCATTAGCAAGAATACCAATGTTGGGATGTACCTTAAAGAGCATAATCCAGGTTTTTTGAGGGTTGATTGTTAATTTATTCAAGGAAGACCAATTGTTTGGCGTTTGTATGTCGTTAATGATGTTGCTATTTAGCATGCTTGGTGAACTGGATGCCCAATATAATGTGATGTCATCCTCAAATAATGTGCGATTACCATGAATAACGCTATTTGAAAAATCATTTACAAAGAAAAAAAACAGAATGGGACCCAATACTGAACCCTGCGGTACTCCCACCTGCAGCCCTATTTTGTCAGACAGAACAGTATGATTGCTAAATGATATTCTTCCTGATTGTGATCTATCACTCAGATATGAACGAAATCAAGAATTTGCAATTCCACGAATTCCGTAGAAATTTACTTTACCTAAGAGGATATCATAGTTTACACAATCAAAGGCTTTGCTGAGGTCAATGAACATAGCAGTGGAAACGGTGTTAGTGTTATTGAAAGATGAGTATGTCTTTTTTAAGAAGTTATATACAGCATCTGCAGTAGATTTCGTCGGACGAAAGTCAAATTGAGCGCTATCAAAAATTTCATATTTATTTGAAAAGCTTAATAACCGAGTTTTAACCAATGATTCAATTAATTTGGAAAATGTGGATAAAAGAGGTATAGGTCTATAATTGTTGGCTGTGAAGGAGCCTCCCTTATGTAAGGGTACTACGATTGAGTGTTTTAAGCAAGAAAGAAGGTTGCCAGTTATAAATGATTCATTTATGATTGTGGAGAGATAATTAATAATTGGAGTTGGTAAAACAAGTAGTATTTTAGGGGTGATACCATTTTAGCCCGAGCTACATTTGTTTTTTTAAAGATTTCAAGACTGTAATTTCATATTCATTAGTTGGAAAAAATTTGAAATTCTTATCATTAGTGGATTTAGTTTAGTGTAATAGCTCTATTGCGTCAGATAACGGAGACAAATGCTTGGAGACTAATGTATAGGCTGCAGTGGCAAAATGGACATTTAGTGTATTGGCTATATCATTCTCAGGGTAGTTCTCCAAAAGGATTTTCTGTTTCCAAGAGTCATCTCTACCTATTAATTTATGTATGTTTCCAAGTTTCACGTTGTGGATTTTTTGAACTTGAGATATGCTCAGCAAATAATTTGGATTTGACTAATTTAATTGTGGTATTAAAGATTTTCTTATATCTAAGATAGAAGGTTTTTACAAAAGCAGAGTTAGTTTCTATTGTTTGACACCCGTACTATACTACCTACAGTACCAAATTAGAAAAAAGTGCAATGCAAGTATTTAAATGCTGCTTATTTCTTCCTCTTTAGTACACACCCCAGCCGTAATACTCTACAAAGTGATCTACTTTCTATATTTGGGTTGGTTAGCTTGTAACAGCGACAGTTCATATAAACCATTATTCTGTTATTTAAGTCAGTTACTAACCGAAGTTCCACGCTGAGTAGTTTATTAATTCGGGTTTTTAGGGTAAATTCACGCTGCACTGACACTTTCTACGTGACCATGCTAGTATAAACTTTGCTTTGAAATCTCTCCATCAGATGACTGTGCTGGCCTGTTCAACATATTTAACATGCTTATGTGCGATATAAAGGATAGCCTTAAATTAATTAATGCTGCAGTCCCATGAACAGATTTTAATCTATATACATTTGCTGTGTTTTGTATAGTAAAGTGTTTTAACTAATTAATTAATTATATATTCCTCATGCAGTGTCTTAACAGAAAAGTTATATTTTTATTTCTTTTACATATTTTTTCTTATACATGAATGGATGTCTTTACTAGGAATGACGACAGGTACCAGGGTACATGCCTGATAACTCAATACACGGGTCATGATTTTGATACTCGATACCCAATAAACACCAAATACCCGATAATCAAATGAGAAAAGCAGGCGTTTGAATTATTGTTGGAAGTTTTCTAAATACTACTGAAAAAGTCATGCAAATAAGTCGAAACATCCGACTGATATTGAAAAGAAGACTGAACGGTTCTGTCTTTGTTTTCTAAACAATTTCTGTTCATTTAGTTTTAGATACTTGTAAGAATGATAACAAAATTGTTAAATTACTAATTAAATTAAATAGCAAAGGTGTATTTGCACAGGTAAGCTTAGCAGGACCGGGCAGTTTAGTGTAAGTTAATTCTCGGGTATTGACAATTTTCCGTTGTTTTCGATCGGGTAATTATCACATAATTTTCCAGTGTTGATGGATATCAGATAATTATGGTACAACCGATAACTATAGGGTAACGGGTAATTATCGAGTATGATCCGGGTATTAATTTCGGGTACCTGGGTACAAACAGTATCGAGTATTGTCATCGCTAGTCTTTACATATACTTCTCATGCTATCTATGTCATTGTGTTATACATTATATCCTTAACCAGTAATTGGGTGTTTTCCCGTTGGATAGTGTACTAAATAAATTAATAAATAATCACTTAATACATTGTTCATAACCATTAGGGGATATTACAATACAGTTATGTTATAAACATATAATTGCAACATTCGGTATACATATTTTTATATATATCTATCAAGGCTTTCGACTAAATTGTGCAAAATATGTAGGCACTACTATGACATCATGTTCGTCACATATAGAGCACAAGTTGTTCAGCTGCTCTAACATTGGTGTATCAATTCGTTCTATTACAATTGTTACTTCAAGTTTTTGTTATAAGTGAAGAATAGCCGAGCAGCATGATCTCTTTAACTTTCGTAGCTTGTAGAGCTGTTCAAAGCTAAGCAAATGCAACAGGTCGTTGCCCAAGTACTTGCAGTGCTCTAAGAAGTTGTCTAGTATTTTATAGTCATTCTTGGAGACGAAGGATTGTAACGTTCCTTTAATTTATTGACTTCTTGCACGATTAAGTCGTTTTCAGTGGCAAAGTGGGGAATTCAATTTTCCGGTGTACATCATTCTACATCGTAGAAAGTGTTTCTCGAGTATGTAGACAAACTTAGTATTGCTCGTAATGCTGACCATGTTCAGTTATTTGCTCAAACTGTCGATTTCTTTACTGGTAGGGCATTGTTGTGGTTCAGAACAAATAAAGAATCCATAAATAATAGGAAAGAATTAATTCGTTTATTGCGTATGGAATTTCAGCAGATTAATTATGACAAGCGTTTAATGGAAGAAATTAGCGTTGAACCCATGGTTCTGAAGAAACAGTAAGGATTTATATTGCCATTGTGTGATTAAATGAGGTTATTTCTGAGACAGGTCAACTTACGATTTTAATGCAAATATCGTGCCCTTTTATCAGAGTCAGTTAGCACTGTTAAAGTAAGGTCTGTGAAGGAATTACTGTCATATGGTATGAACAAAGGCGTTTTTCTATTGATACTTATGCTCTATATCGTCGCTGTACTGATTTAGAAGCTGATTTGGCTTCTGGTAATGACTTATCTAGTACTGAAGTTTCTGCTAATTCAAGTCAAAAATTTAAAAAGGATGTGCATCAAAGGATTCTCCATTGTTGGAATTGTGATAAAAGTAATCAAAGAGCCACTCAATGTGATGTACTGCATCATTTTAATATTGCTACCGATCTGGAAATCCCGGTTTTTTTTACTGTAACTACTTCTAATAAAAGCCATAGATTTTCGAATCCGGTAAGAAAATGAATAATCAAGCGATTTTATTCCATATATCTACTAACTCGACTCTCTATATGCAAAATTTAGTTAGGATTCAAAATGCCGATTTAGTTGAAATACAGTTATTTTAGATTGTTTTTGAGAATTCTCAACCCGATTCGGGGCCTCAAGAAATTTTAGGTTATGAGTTACTTGGACTTTTGAATTCTGTTGCTAGAAGGACAATTTTAGGATCGAAAGGTTGAAATTTATTACATTTATTGAAGTTGCAGTTAAGGAAGATTCTTGTCCCGCCTGTACTGTGGCGAATGATCAGAAAGTTAATAATGTAGGAAACAACTAGTTTATCGTTTACTAGTGTTTGATCTAGTCCGATATTTGGCAGAGAAGCGTAATAACACGCATAGATTTTGTGTCGATTTTCGTCAAGTTAATAAAGTTACAGAGAAGAATGCATACCCTTTGCCAAATGTTTCTTCAATTTTAGATCGTCCTCAGACGTGAACCATATTACTTCGTTGGATATTAAGTCTGCATATTGACAGGTTTGTGTTGCTAAGGAATCCCATCACTATACAGCTTCTACGGTACCATGTCCTGATTTATTTGAATTTTGTCGCTTGCCTTTTGGATTACATAATGCTCCAGCTCGTACCAACATTACATGTGATTTTCCAATGCTCCACCCGAAGGTACTACATTGGCCAGAAAGTGAGTTTTTTTTTACCTGGAAAATTTTGAATTTTGCCGAACCCTTGCTGTTCCAAGCAAGATAGGGATCTTTAACGTGCGTGACAACACACACACGGGACCTCCATTTTACCTCTCATCCGAACGAGGGTGTTTTTTTGTGAAAAATGCTCGCCTAACATTTTTCAAGCGGACCGTGTCGGGATTCGAACCCGGGACATTGGGCGTAGTAGTTACACACATACCACTACGCCACGGAGCCGCCTCGCTCGCTCGCTGTGTTAGTTCCAGAGTTAGAGCCATACATTTTCGTATATTTAGATGATATAGTTTTATGTACCCCTGATTTTGAGAAACGTCGAAATACTTCAAGAAGTATTTAATCGTTTAATTAAAGTGGATCTAACTTTAGGTCGTGAGAAGTGGTAGTCTTGCAAGCCCGAATTGAAGTATCATGGATATGCTGTGAATAGTAAAGAATTACTCCCTGATCCTGATAAAATTTCCACCATCTTGAATATATCACCACCGAAATTTGTTAGTGAAGTTAGAATTGTAGGTACGGCATTTTGGTATAAGTATTTTATCCCAATTTTTTTTTTCAATGTCGCTCCATTAAGTGTATTGTTAAGGAAAAATTGTAAATTTGATTCATCTGAAATTTGTAATGTTGACTCTAATTAAGAATCATTTGATTTCGCTCTTATAGTTAGATGTTCTGATTTTGATTTGCCATTTTTTATGCAGACAGATGCATCTGTTTATGGTTTAGGCGCAGTCCTAACCCAGACCAAAGATAATCACAAATATGCCGTGTGTTATATTGCCTTTATCACAGATCACCAATCCCTAGTACGATTGAACAATTTGAACGAATCATCTGGTAAATTGGCCAGATGGACTATTAGATTAGAGCAACACAATTTTGAGATTTTACATCGAAAGGGTAAATATCGCCATGTTCCCGATGCATTATCTCGTTCTGTCTAAAATTAATGTTGTCAATGTTTTAGTGGAAAACCATAAGGAAGTAGAGCCTCCTGTAAACTCAAAAATTGATCGTTGGTATAGCCGTATGTGGAAACTTATGCAGTCTAAGTCGATCGACTATAATAGTTGCAAAACTGTTGGTGGTACCCTGTATAAGCATATGGAAGTTAATTATCCTGTTTCTGACGAAGATGACTGTTGTAGAGAAGTTATTCTGAAATGTCATCGTAAAGATCTTTTTGTGCAGTTCCATGATAAACCAACTTCAGGTCATCTGGGAATTTATGGTCATATCTCCTATCTATATCTATATTATTGGCCAAATATCTGGCTGATGTTACTCTATATGCAAACCATTGTAAAGTGCGCTTGGAACAGAAGCCTGAAATGAAGAAACCTGCAGGTTTAATGTCCACACATCCAGTTGTTAAGAGATCCTAGCGGATGATATCATATTGTAGGTCTGTCACTCTGTTCTTCTAGTGTTATTTTTATATTCTGTTAGTTACCAATTGCTTTATGAAATATGTGATATTTTTCCCATTGCATTCAGCTACAACCTCTGTTGTTGTTTAATGTCTTGAAGAGAATATTATCTTAGTATTTGGTGTTCAGCAATATTTACTTACCGATAATGGTGTTCTGGTTCTATAGAATTTCAGAAGTTACCATCATCGTATAAAGTTCAAGTTATATGTAATGCTTATTATCATCATCATCATTTTGTTTTCGACCTTACTTAAGGTCGGTTTGACGCAGCTCTAACTTCTTTTCTAATCTGTGCTAATCTAAAAAGCTCTACATACCCTTCACAACCTAAATTTCTAATAATTTGACTAATATAGTTTGGTCTAGGTCTTCCTATATCCTTCTATCTTTTTCCTATCCAGCTGACTCTACATAGATATTAGCAACCTGATGGTTGTTAAAGAAATCTAACATGTTTACATGATTACCATTTATAAGGAAATGAAATATAACCTGGTTATCCGCTTCAAAAAGGAAAAGTGTTAAATTATATGTTTTGGTAAGGCTTAAGCAACGAATCGCTGCCAACATGCCAGACCGCTACCTAATTGTGAGTTATGTCATGGTGACGTTTATTACATTATGTTATGGTAAGGCTTAAGCAACGAAACGCTACCAACATGCCAGACCGCTAACTAATTGTGAGTTATGTCATGGTGACATTTAGTTAAATGATTTTTTTTTTTTGTTTTGTTCTCGAACTTACTTAAAGTCGGTTTGACGCAGCTCTAAATTCTTTTCTATTCTGAGCTAGTCTAAAAAGGTCTACATAGCTTTCACAACCTAAATCTCTAATAATTTGACTAATATAGCTTTGTCTAGGCCTTCCTACTCTATTTTTATTTGGTAGTCTATAATCTAAGACTTTACTAAATAGTCCCTCATGTCTTAACTGGTGCCCTATCATTCTATCTCTCCTGACCTTCAATTGTTTCCACATACAGGGATCCTCACCTATTCTTCTATAAACTTTCTCGTTTGTTACTCTATCTGTCCAACTAATCTTTAACATTCTCCTATAACACCAAGTTTCAAAAGGTTCTATCTTTTTCTTATCTACTTCTTTAATTGTCCAAGTCTCACTACCAGATAGTAGAACGCCCATACGCATTTGACTTTAAGAAACTTTTTCTATTATCTAAACTAATACTATTAGCTATTAGTAAGTTTTTCTTTTTTAAAAACATTTTTCTAGCTTGAGCTATTCTAGCTACTATATCCCTTCTGCTACATCCATCCTTTGTAATTATACTACCTAAATAGCAAAATTCATCTACCTCCTCTAACTCGGTATTACCTATTTTTAATTTTGGTTCAGAACTAGGCTGTAACTCACTTGTCATTATCTTTGTCTTTACTGAGTTAATTCTCATACTATAGTTACTCCGTAGTATCTCATCTAAAATATTTAAAAACTCTCCTAACTCTTTTCTAGACTCTGCTATAATGGCTATATCATCTGCAAAACGTAACATGTCTATTTTCTGTCCCTGTACACTAATACCTATCTCTTTTCTCTCTCTGGCTAAGTTTAAAGCTTCCTCAATATAAACATTAAAAATCAAGGGAAACAGTATACAACCCTGCCTAACACCATTTCTAATCTTAGCTTCCTTATCTATTTCATCAAATCTAATTACTACGCTTTGGTTTTTATATAGACTGTAAATAATTTTTCTATCCCTATGAGAGATTCCTATTTTTTGCAAAACCCTGAACATAACAATCCAATTAACCCTATCAAATGCTTTTTCTAAATCTATGCTTATTATCATGTTCAAGTAAATCCTATTGAGTTTTGAAGATAATTTATTTATTTATTTATTTTTCTCTTATTAACACCTAGTAGGTAATTACAAATAAGAGTGGATTATTCCTAAGAGGGGCCTAGTTGTAGTTACATCACTCTATAAACTATCAATATGGAAATACAGCCTTATCTATCTTACCAATTTCTGCAAGCTTTACCGAAAATATATCTAAATTGTGTGGCTAGTACAAAATATTAGGGATGCGCATCATTTCATTTGTTGGCCCACATTCAAAATGACTATAATTAAAAACTTCAAAGTCATTGTTTCTTATTCTGAGTATGGGTACATTAAAACTTAACTTATTTAAAAAACCACAGTCTCTGTACTTGAGGTTCTGTATTATGAATACTATAAATGAGACACTAGCAATATTATGTCTATGATCAAGCGATGTCATTCATACATGTTAAGCAGGCAATTGTATCATATTAAATAAGGGTAGCATATGTGTTCTCTGGTATAAAGAAACCTTACAAATCGCTTTTGCACATTTTGTATATTATTAATATGTATTGCTGCTTACGGTGCCCAAACAAATGAGCAGTATTCTTAGTCAGGCCTCACAATGGTGTCAAATAATGTTACTAGTGTTTGTACTTTGTTGAAATATTGTGTGTTTCTTATTATAAATTCTAGTGCTTTTAGTGCTTTGTTTATGCAGTGAGTATAGTGCATGTTAAATTTGAGGTCTTTGTAGTAGTAGACACCGAGATCTTTATGTGTATATTCAAGCTCCAGAGCTACCTTTCCTAACGAGTATACATAAAATACTGGTGCCTTTCGCCTAGTCAGAGTCATGACAGCACATTTTTTATGTTGAGCCTCATTCCGTTATTTTGACACCAGATCCGTATGCTATTCATGTCTTGTTTGTTGTAGTAGTTCACAGTGTTGTTCACATTTAATAGTCAGAAAAATTTTAAAGTCATCAGCAAACATCAAACAGTGTGATGGTGTGATACTATTTGGTAAATCATTCATATATAGTATAAGCATCAGGGGGTCCCAGATTGCTTCCTTGTGGAACACCTGAGGTAGCGGTGTAGGATATTGAGCAGGCACTCCCAATACGCACAATATAGTGTCTATCTTTAAGGTAAGATTCCACTAACTTGCAAGTCTTATGTGTTAGTCCCATGTTTATTAGCTTATGCAGTAGAATTCCATGATCAACTCTGTCAAAAGCACGAGTGCAGTCAGTGTAAATTACATCCAACTGGTAGGCTGCTTGTATTGCTTCTGCTGCATGTTCAGAAAAAGTGCATAAATTTGTTCCAGTAGACTTACCACTAATAAAGACATGTTGCGGTGAAATATTTTTCTTAAATGTCATTAATATATCCAAATACATAATTATTTCAAAAACTTTAGCTACCGTATTCAAGATGCATATAGAGCGATAGTTTGCAACAGAGTTATGGTTTCCATTCTTGAATATTGGGCTTATTCTCCCTCATTTAAGAAAATTTGGTAACTTTTCCTGTGATATGTACGCAAAGGGCTTACTGGCATACTCCTTGCAACCCTTAAATATGTAGGGTGGGATATTGTACAGTCCAGTAGCTCATGTAGTCTTTAATCTATTAATAACCTTTATGACGTTATCTTCTTTGACAGTAGTGAAATTGTAGCTGCCATCATGTTCACGTTTTTGTGTAAATGAGCTGGAGACCGTATATACAGACTGAAAAAATCAGCAAATGCATTAGCAATATCAGCCTGTGTAGTTAATTCAATGCCTTTAAATTTAACCTCAATTGGTATGTCATGTTTATTTCTGCGCAATTTCACATATTTCCAGAAAGTTTGAGGTTGTTAAGAGATATTTTCCTCAACATTTCTATTGTAATCACTAAAAGATGTCCTAGTGATTCTTTTGATTTCATTTCTTAATGAAGTATAGGATTTTATATCATTCTGGATGGCATTATTCTTCTTAAATAATTCATGTAATGTGTTCTCAAGTATTATTTTTTGTTTTTAATTTAAATGCTATCGTCCACAAGGATTGGGACTGCTAACTCTCCAAAGTAGCTTGCATCATGCGTACTGTTATTCATGAGGTTATCGGCTAATTTTGGTCCTGGGATGAATCTTGAAGGAAATCCCGTTGTAACTGATTACATTAATGATTTACATGATCTTGATTTTGCTGATCTCATAGTAATCTCGTAGTAATGTAGAAAATTTATGAGGATGTATTCTAATACTGTGGCGTATGATCGTAGCAAGCTTCGGTATGATTTATGTAAACGTCCTACAGATTTTGAAGTTGGTATTTTGTGTAGAGAAAGACATTGCAA
The DNA here is from genome assembly GCA_036346225.1 of Platerodrilus igneus. Classification (NCBI taxonomy): domain Eukaryota; kingdom Metazoa; phylum Arthropoda; class Insecta; order Coleoptera; family Lycidae; genus Platerodrilus; species Platerodrilus igneus. Next base: position 13,018,701 of record JARFIW010000170.1, on the reverse strand, counting down.
CGCGAAGTTAGCTCTTAAGTTGGCCCTTTTATTATTCGTAAAAGGGTCTCTTATTCGACATAAGAACTTTACGATTCGACTGGCATGTCTAAAGGTGTATGTATCTTAAACACCATCCTGATTAGTTGTTCGTATGTTTTGGTTTTGTTTCTTTTTGTGTTTTTGTTTCTTTGTTGTTTACTTAGCTGTATTTTAGCAATGTTAGTTATCAATTCTTTTGTTTATTATTTTCATTTCAAATTTTTCTACTGTTCTTTATAATTTCTTCCACAGGAATCCACTTCCGCATCACTGCAGTTAGGCGACGTGCCCTTGTATTGTTACGGGATCCCTGTCCTTTCACGACAAATAAAAATTTATTAACATAATGCTCAGTTTACCCATAACAGCTTGTGTTGATTTACAGTAATGTTTAAACACTGTTCTCTTTGTTCTAAATGAATAAGTAATAAGATACCAGGATTACAATGTGCTGATAATTGCAGGTTTTATTTTCACACGAAAAGTGTTAATCTAACCACAATTTTTAACTTTGTTTCTTCCCGATGATATTCCACGGCCATGCACTAATTACAAGAAGAAAATTGCACTAAATAGTACTGTCCTTATTGACAAACAAGAGGACAATACAGCAGACTCGACTTCAATGATGCAAATGCTGCAGGATATTCAACAAGTTGTCAAATCATTGAACAATAAATATGATGTTTCATTCTACTGAATTCTAAGGCAAATAAAATTAGTAATTTTGAAGGTACACTTTCTAAAATGTCAGCTAAAATTAACGAATTTGAGACTTTAGTCTGAAAACGTTGAACTAAAACACACTACTGACCCCTCCCTGTGCATCAAGGAACTATAGTTGTAATCACATTTGAATAACTTGGAAATACAAGATATGTCTAAAAACAAAATAAGAACATAATTCATACAGTACAGAGTCTGTTCACTTGGATCAAATGTGAGACTCAACAAACTGGAATTGACGTAACCTATAGTGTTGCTTCAAATGCACCATATAATACGACTAACCTCTTGTCGCAAGCAAGATGAAATTCTTGTAGCCTATAGAACAATGAAACACTATCTAAATTCTAACAGAGCAGGCGTTTGTTTGGATGTGTAAGGCATTGCGTTACGCTAAACATAAAAATTAAATGGATAAAGAGGAATTAATCTTGAATAGTCAAACTTATTATTGGAGCACCCTGTATAAATTTAATTTCATGTATAAGTATTTAAAAATAAGACGTAGCAGAAAAATCGGTAGTTTTGTTTAAATCATAAACTTAAAACCACAAATATAAACATTTTATTTCTGTTAAATATATATTGGAATTCAGCACTCAAGATTGGAAATTATTTTCAGCCACAAAAATATAAACACAATTATAACTGTAAACTTTGCTAATGGAAGCATGTCATTTTGTAAAGAAAGCTTTCAGAATTATTAAGTAAATAACAACGACTTTATTAATATGTACCCCTAATATCAGCTTTTAGAAATTCGGTTAAATAAATTCCATGTAATGTAACATAGTTCTAATAGAGATAAAGAAAACCACAGACACACTGTAAAAATCCACACACTAACTATGGAAAATTAACAGATATTAAATTGTAGATGATATAATCTTTTGATACAATACATTACAATGTATTCATTTATATTGCTGCAGACAAAGAAACACAAAAAGCCTAAGTAAATCACACAATGACACATACTTTCCGCATTTCATTTCATAAACTCAATAGTCAGATTGTGCAATGACAAAAAATCCCAGAAGTAAGCATAAGAAGTAGAGTAGGAAAAATATTGGAGTTAGACATCCGACAAAGAATGAATAATCAATTATTTGAGAACCAGTAATACGTCAACTTCTAAATGTAAAGATACGCACGACTAGAAAAGGGCAGATGTGACCGTGTGGTGGAGGGTGTAATTGAGGTTTAGTTAGACGTATATCGAACAAAACCAACACCAAGATGTAATGTGGCTTTCTCCTTGAGAGAAAATTTGAAATAGTGCACGAGCTTTTTTCTAAATGCCACGTGTAGTTCTGGCAAGAAATATTTTTGCATGTGGGGAATTTTGAAAACGTATGTTGTAAGAAAAAGGCTACCTGCATAGATAGCTAAGAGATAGTTAAGATAGTTGGTTAGCTGAAATTAAACACTGGTGTGGTCTGGATATTCTAAACCTTATAACAGGTGAATCAAACTGTTAAGTAATATTATAGGCTTGTTTGTGCTCTTTATAATTTATACGAGTTTTGAAGGCAAACATGGTTGATATTTTAAGACAGGACATTAATTGAACATAAGTGATTTTTTTTTTATTGATTAAGAATTTACCAAAAGAACAAGTGCTGATTAAATTTAAGCATAGTGTTATTAGTTTAAAATATTAAGAAATACGTAGGTATTGATACTAAAGTATTTTGGAAAAACAGTGAACAGATTATGAAAAGCTTGTATTTAACTGTTTTCGGTGTTGCTATTAAAGGCATTTAATGTCATTTAATTGAATATTAGAAACAAGGAAAATGCAGTGGTGAATAGTTTTGTTGAGAGCTTAGATTTAAGGTCTTTTAAGGATATTTTTCTTTTAGCAATACCTGGTCAGATTTGCGGTTTAGAAATTGTTTTTAATAGAAAAGTAAATTTGTATTTGAATTCATTTACGAACTAGGTAAAGTCTGTTAATTGCAAATGATATACAACTACCCCAGTGATGGAATCTTATTTGGAAGAAGCATTTTATTTTGAGAATTCTTCTTAATCTTCTTTGGGAATGAAACCACTCATAGTTTTTAAAATCTATTTTATTTACGTTTCGATCCATGACCTAAGATCGTTGTCAAAATAATAATTTTATTATTTTGACAACGATCCTAGGTCATGGATCGAAACGTAAATAAAATAGATTTTAAAAACTATGAGTGGTTTCATTCCCAAAGAAGATTAAGAAGAATGCTAAACAAACCACAACAAACATACAGGGAGTATTTATTTTGAGAAGTTGTTACAGTCAAAATTGGCAATGTGCATTGTTGAATATGTGAATAAATTCCCGCAAATATTTTCAAATAAACTAGTCAATTTCCATCGTCTCCGAGTCGCACCTGTGCGGTGTGAATGATGCAAGTGTGAACGGTGTGATATGACGTCATTAAGCTACGAGATCTGAAGCTAATAACATCTACCGGTGTTGCGTGTCTGTCTTTTCTCTTTTTAGGATGTAGGTTCCTGTATCTTATCTTGCCTTATCGTACCTCTACCTGTATCCTTCTCGTCCTACCTACGTACGAGGTGAAAAGAGGATAGACGAATTTGGAATTTGAAACAACGATGGCGTAGCCCACCCACACCCAAAAGCAATGAGATGGCCCTGGGATATAACTGTAAGGTGCAATTTAAGTGAGTACATTGCTATCATTTATATTCTAAATTTGATCATTGCATCACTTTTAAACGTGTTTGGTATTTGATACAATTTGCCGCGTAATCACTTTATATTAATGATTGCGCAATAATATGAAATGCGGGAAACCGCAAGAAAGTTTCTTTAATTATGATGGAATTAAAGTGTTTTAAGGTGTTTTTGAGCAAAGTAAATACGAGGTAATAATATAGTATACTGAATCAAGAGAGATTTATGCAGAATAACCGTCCTCCATGTAAATATAATATCCAAAAAGCATTGCTGTGATAGATCGTTGATGCCCCTTGATTTTGACAAAGTAAGTCTTTCGGGGTAAGGGCTAATGTAATGTAGTTTTGTTTGTATATCACCCCTGTTCTTTATTATTTTTGTATTTCTTAATTTTTTCTCATTTTTCCTAGAAACCCCCTCCTGCGCTACTGCAATTAGTCGACACGCCCCTATATTGCTACCCCCTCCCTTCAGGGCAAATCAAAATTTATTCACATATGGCACATTTTACCCAGAAGAGATAGTTTAGGTGGATTTATATTTTATAGCTATGCAGTTTTGAACTATCCAAAAACATCATGTTATCTAAAACAAATATAAATATCGTATGTGCAACATCTACACTTAAATAAATTTCAAGGAAATATCATGATCACATGTCTTGTCATACGAGATTACAACTAAAGGAAATAAATTGCATATCATTTAAATAATAAAAATTGATTTAAAAAAGCTTCAGTATAATATAAGAAGTTAGAATAAGATCACACTTTGGATCTATTTATTCAATAATCTACAATGGGCTAATTTTACTGACAAGTTTTGGCAGACAAGATTTGTATTAGATATTACAGCAACACAAGTTAAATAAACATACCTGAGATTTGTGTGTCTGTAATCCAACTGTCAATCCTTCCAAAACTGCATGGACCGATAATGCCAACAAAAGGCCCATGTTACTTATAGGTGAAACGTGACAAGGTTCCTGATGTCCAACATGGCATAATTGAGAAGGTGGTAGTTCATTATATAAATGTTGATCTTGCATCAATAATACTCCCGAATAATTAGGATTATACGGAAATGATCTACTAGGTTCCCTGTATAACAGTGGTCGACTCTCAGTTGAACCATAGTTAGGTGGAGGTTCTTGATAATTCGTTGAATGTCTTCTTTTTGTAGCATCTGCAGTATGACTATGATTGTGATGTGTATGATTATGATTGCGATGTGTATGATTATGATCGTGATGTGTATGATTATGATTGTGATTTGTATGATCATGAGATTCACTATAAAAGAAGTGAACCATTTCATCTATGATATATACAAGAAAGAAACCGGCACATAAAATGAACTCTGCATACTCCTGGTGAGAGCGTAGCATTTGACGTGTTTCTGGCAACATATGAATTAAAGAAGTTGCCATTAAAACACCACCACCAAAACAAATTAATAACGAAAGGCACAAAGGCCAATGTTGACGTCCATTAGCAGAAAACCATCTTGGCAATAGTCCCATAAACATGCTACTCAAGCCTAATACAATCATAGCCATTAATTTCGTTTCAAACGATTCCATTGTTATTTTAACCTAGCACTTCACAAACTTTAAATGAACTACTTACGATCTATCATAGTTTACAATAAATTATGCAAGATGTTTGCTTATATACATTTTGAATTACTAGAAAAGATTCTAAATTTATAATAGATAAAGTGGGTTATCGCCTTGATAAGAATTATCTATGTATTACCAATAACCTACTGATTCACACAAATAGCTATAAGGAACTTTCTTTTATTAGATATGTACACAATTAATTTAAACGGTCTTAACTTCATACGTCTGTAAAAACTGTTCTTTAAAAAATCTTTGGTAAATTTCTTTTTGGGCAGAACTAGCTGGAAAATAGTGTTTACCTGGATGAATTACCGTTACACAATGTTCAAAGGCTTCTCCTAAACTCTCGCTCATTTCTGAAAAAAAAAATAAAAGTAAATGTATTTTTTATCATAAATTTGATTCTTAGAGAAACAAAAAAACATATCATTGGATAAACGGTTGCATTCAACACATCGGAAAAATATACCGGCTTCCAATTTAAAATCATTAAAAATTTAGCATTCATTAGCTCGTCTTTTCTAAACAATAAAAGATAAAGTTCAGTTAAATTTGAAAATAAGTTAGATACAGTTGTATTCAATAAATAAGACGGCCTTTTTCATATTTCATTAATTATTTTAGCATTAAGCAGGTGTGAAATAATATGAAATTGTTGATATAAATCTAATTGATCGTTCTAATATTTAGTACATTTGGTTTGTTTTAATCTATACGTATGACTAGTATTGGTTTTCAGTTCTTGTGGAACTTATTGTTTTCACACATAAAGCTTTTTCGCTTAGTGAGTTCATTCGCCAGGAGAGCTCTTTTGCCCAGAGAACTCTTTCACTTGGGAAGCTCTTTCGTGATCTCATGCTAGGTGTTCAAAACAACCTTCTCCAGGTACTGGATTAACCATAAGTTATAGCACTTAGAGCTTCCTGTAACAACCGCCTCATGTTAGATGTCGCCCATTTTGGCCATAATAAATTTTTAAAAGCAAAAATGAAAACAAAAACACTTAAATCAAATATATTCATATAAATCAGATCGAATTATAGTTAAAAATGAAATTTTATACTTGTGTTTTTTTACGTTTATAACGTATCTGACGTTTACAAATATGCATGTAATAGAAAAGCAACTAAAATAAAATAAAAATTAAATTAAAACACTGGTAAAAGCACAAAGCGTCCTAAATTGCACGTTTAGTAAAAATAGCGCATAATAAACAAATGCTAAACCAAGCAGAAATCGATGCTTCTGCGATTCCCGTATTCAAAGTTCTAGAAAATTCGATAGCAACCGCTTCCATAAGATAGATGGCATCACAAAAAAGAACAAACATGAGCATTGCACTGGGTATGTCGTGCATGTCATCTGAAATCATTAGCGGCGAGCTAATACCTTCACTTAGCAAAAAAACTTTTATTCCAATATACAAACGTCTAAATTGATGGAACTCCATTGGCTTATAAAATACCAAAACACATGATTTATCTTTCATTAATTTTACTGTGGTGATCCACATTTCGAATCGTATGCATTAGTTGTCATTTCAGAAATATATCAATTTGTCCTTTTTGACTTCAGCAACGATACATGCAAGATGTCATCCATATTTATTGGCAAAATCAATTTATTAACTAGTCTTTTTCTATGTGATATTAGTTTAACAGATTAATGTTATCTATTTATTAAATTAGTTTGATGGAATACATTTTTTAAAATAACTTGACAGTAAGTAACTATAATCGTTAACGTTTAATATGTATAACTTTCACTTGTTTAGTTATAGTACCATCGAAGATGGCTAATGCCAAAAGTGCTCTGTTGTAATTTATATATTTTAACGATTGTGATATTTTTACACGGAAATACTCTCTGATTTGAATTTTATTGGAAAAATTCGTGTACACAGACAATAAGTCTTCAACTTATGGTTAGATGTAATTGCCATTACAGAAACATGGCTGATCCCTGACATCCCTTCTAACCTGATCATGATTATAGACTATTGCCTTGTTAGAAATGATAGAGATGTTTTTATATTAGAAGTGGAATTAACTAAGAGTTTCTAAAACACGAACAGATACCACCAAATTAGAGCAGTTGTAGATAAAAACCAAAGTTAATAAACTAAACATAGCAATCGGAACAGTATATCGTCCCCTAAAAACTAGTATAGATTTCCTGGTGCAACTGGAATTGCCCATATTAAACATAGTCAACCGCCCTATATAACAGATATAATAAGGGCTACGAGCAAGTTGAGAAATCAAGCATATAATAAAACTTTTTTGAAAACCAAATCCAATGTCTACTACCAGTACTATAAAAATATAAGAAACATCCAAGCCATTAGAAATGTGAAAACAACTTATTTCAAATACCAACTACAACATAATGGTAAAAAGCTGTCGAACGTATTTCAAACTCCAAAAATACATTTTAAACCTAAAAATGAAATAGGCATGGAGGTTCAAGACCCAAATAAGATAAACTAGCATTTTTACCAACTCTATCAAGTACCCAAATATTCCCGAAACAAAAATTACGCAATACAGAAGTACAAGATGCCCAAGAACCTTATACTTTTCTTTAAACACAGTTGGTTCTTTAGAGATTTACAAGATGATCTATTCTCTTAAATCAGATACATTTGGAATTGATGAGATCAACATAAAAATGTTAAAGTGCTACCATACTGCCTAGAAGTCATTACTCCCATTACTAATTACTGAATACTTGATGGAGTGTACCCTGAACTGTGGGAGAAAGTTATTATTGCTCCCCTGGCTAAAGTGTCAATAGCTAATGATTTTAGTAACCTCAAACCAGTCAGTATACTTCCAACAATGTCGAAGATTATAGAAATAGTTCTTTATATGCAACTATTAAATCATGTTAAGCTTAACAATATTTTACCTGTGATACAATCAGGGTTTATACCAAAGCATAGTACTGCTATATGTCTATCGAAAATTGTTAATGACATCGTTACTAACATCGAAACAACTCAGAGATAACACTTTTATGCGTTCTTGATTACAGCAAGTCCTTTAAAGTCGTTAATCACGATATGCTGTTAGCAAAACTTAAGTTCTATAGATGTTATCACAAAACCATTCAGTGGTTCTCCAACTATCGTCAAGGAAGATAACAAGTAAGATTAAACTATTCAGAATTGATATTCCTAGAAATTAAGCATGATGTGCCCCGGAGGCTTACTACTATCTTCACCGTTGATCTGCCAGCTTGTTTAACAAAAGACTGCAGAATACATAGGTATGCTGATAATACACAACTGTATACGTCCTGCACACCATCAATGGCCAACAAAATGATTACACAAATAAACCAAATCTTAATTCAATCTATGAGTGGTTTGAAAGTAATGGTTTAATATTAAATCCCAATAAGTATGTGACCCTTTGCACAGATATAAAAAAAACAGCTACAAATTCAAAATCTTTGCCACTGTAGATTTAAAAATAAATTCTATAGTGATAACAATTAGTGATTCTCAACTATTATTTGAAAATCACATAAACAAAACAATGACCATTTGCATTTTTTAATTTAAAACTCTATACACGTTTAAGCATCTATTAAGTTCAGATACAAAGAAAAATTTAGTACATACTTTGATTTTGGGCCACTTGGACTACTACTTCACACTGTATTATAACTTCTTAACAAATCGTCTAAAACAGAGAGTCAATTAAATGCAAAATGTCTGTTTAAGGGTCACGTTTAACATAAATAGATATGACCAGATAACACCATTTTACTTTGTCTTTAATATTTTCAAATTCAACTACAGGTCAGTATTATCGTTTGCTACTTTTGTATATAATATAATGCAACATACACTTCCTTTATATCTTTATACAAAGCTGAAAAGTCGTTCAGCAGTTCACTCTCGCCACCTACGAGCTCCACTTAACATTTAACATACCTGGACACAGAACAGCTAACTTTGAAGGCTGTTTTGCTTATTGTGCCACAACGTTCTCAACAAATATTCAACACTGTTCCAAGCAAAATGAAAAGCAGCCTTTCAATCTTTGATGAAAAATGAATTACTTACTGCTCAAAAACTTAACTCAAACAAAAATAAATTTAGTTATCTGCTTTGAAGTCAACTTTTATGGCTAAGAATATAATTGAAAAAAAAATCTCTGATGAATTATATCCTTTTGAGTATTTACACAGCAATCAGTTACCTAGGTAATACGGTGGCAGTTGTTACTAAATTTGCATTGTAATTTAAGTTGTCTATTAAACATGTATGTACTTTACTCAAGAAACTATTCCATTATATTCTATTGCGCTTAACAATTATAGAAATGTCATTTGTTCAATTCATGTATTTTCAAATGTCACGTTAAAAAGCTTCGATTTGCATAAAATAGATGGGGCAGTTGAAAAGTAAAAAAAAAGGTCGATCTTTGGCATCGAACCCAAAATGCCATGATATCCGAAATCATTAGCGCTGAGCTATGTTGCTAGACAATTATAGAAATGTCGTTTATTCTACTCATGTATTTTCAAACGATGCTTGGAATTTCTAAAAATTCACGAGCGATTGTAAATATTCGGTCACATCCGTTCGTTTCTTTCGAATAAATTTAATTTTTCTTCAAAAATAAATCAGCGCTACATGTTTAGATTCCTAATCGATTTTTAAAACTAAAAATATATATATTAGGTATTTTAAAGCATTTTATTTTTGAATTTCCAAATTAATTTTGTCCTCTTAAATTTTGCTGATATTTCTTCGACTGCATCCCAATGGCATTCGAGATCCAATTTTATCAGATATCGAATATATTCTAACAACTTACTTGGAAACTGTAAAAAGTAGACCTCCTACCCTAAAATGGCATCAAATTCAGGTTCTGGGTCGATTATCAAATCTTTCTGTAAATATAGTGGTTTTTCATACATGCAACGCACATAACTATCAAAAATACCCAAAAATGTTATTTTTTCGATAAAAATTCCATTATGTGTCAAGAAACCTACTGTACTTGATGTAGAATTTTATTCCTGGTCGACACACACACACACCCATGCACGCACACACACACACGCACGCACGCACGCACGCATGCATGCATGTATGTACGTACACATGCATGCATCCAGGTAATGGTTGCAAAGAAAAATATTTCCTAAGTTATATCTGGACTGAGTTGTTCTAAATGAAGTAGTACACCTAATAAATTTAAGGACGGATAAAAACGCCATATGTATTCACTGTATCAGGCAATAAGGAGCCCATTAGTTGGGCAGGATACGAAGATAAATTGATCAACCATCCTATTGTTGATACTAAAGATATAAATCCATAATTTCATCTCAGATGCAAGTAACTACTAGAAACTGAATTGTTGCGTCTACCAATGTCTACGAAAAACATTTGAGATCTTTGGTTAATTCGCTAACTGTAGCATTTGAGTATTATGGAAATAAAAATCAGATGAAAAAGAAAAAATAATTTAAAACCGACAACTTATCAAAGCATCCCATATAATTTTGAATTTATTTATTTATGCTTTTTAATAAAATTGGTATTTTTATTCAATACAAAAATCTTAAAAACCACAAAAATAAATGCCTATCTCCATTAAAATACAAAATAGGAGCGATCGTAAATAATTTTAAACCTCTAAATATGTAAACAAAACATTTTTAAATGTAAACTTTCATAGTGGAAGCCTGTGATTTTTTAAGGACGTTTTAAAATCAAGTAAATAACAATAAATTAATGAGTATATTCATTCCAGATATGAGCTTTTAGAAATTGTAGTTAAATAAATTAAATTTAATATTACATAGTTGTGAATACAAAGGAAATCACAGATACTTTAATCATATTTTATAATACAATGTAACAACCAGATGCTATAACCAACAAATTTCTATTGCTTAATTCTAACATCGAGTGTATAAATAACTATTATCCTGCACGGTGCTTTAAAAACTGTCATTATTAAAGTAATTCGGCAAAACATCCCTGCATATTCATAGGCCATGATAATACTATAATTAAAGATAATAACACAAACCTAGCAAATAACATACCACACAAAATATCTACCAGTAACTATAGTAGCACATTCTTTAATTCTACCTCTGCTGCTTAATCCTCAACTACATATTTTTTAAAACTTTATGAAAAAAATTAAAAAATCTTTATTTAAAAAAGGCATATTTTTTTCCAAAAACTTAATTGTTGCATTTCTGCAACTTTGCATCTTAGCGTCAACCGACCACAATATATAATCTTAACGCGCAATGTTTTATTTGTGTTACATAAAATAAATTCCTATTGAAGAACTGAAAGCTAACAATAAAACTATTAAACATTTCCAAGTGATTTTATATAAAGAGATAATGATAATTGTAATTAATTGTGAAATTTGTATAACAGCTTTTAGTCTTTCTTAAATATAAATGCGGTTTGCACTTCTCATACATTATATATGAAAAGTCTTTACATTTAGGCATGTTACACCTCTTTTTTGTCAAAAAATATAGACCAATGTCCAATCATATCATTTCTTACAGGTTCTGGAGGAAGTGCAGTGGCACTTTTCTTTCTCATTTTAGTGACAATTTCTCCTTCTGCATCCAGTCTTCCTCGTTTTCCACTTAGAGACTGCTGGTTTATTCTACACATACAGATTATTCTGCTTAATAATGTTATTTATCATTTTGCGTGTAAAAAGTATATGAAAATTATAAGGATGTGATATAAAGTGCATATCTCCAATAAGTTAGCATTCCAACGAAACTCTAATTCCTCTTTTGGAATTATTAGTTTATCTTTTTCCAATTTCACATTTTTAAGATTGTAAGGATGAGTTACTTCTTCTCTTTTGTTTTTAAACTATTCCGTTCGTTCCTTTGGAGTAGAATGAATTTGGTAGAACCACACATCTGTTTTTAGGTTCTTGTATTTCTCCTGCGCTTGTTTTAGATGCTTTACTACTTTCAAGTTGAATTTGTATACCGTCTTCGGTTTGTACTGGCACATTCTCAATCAAGTTGTAGCAAGTTTATTTGTGGCACTCTCTATTTGCAATAATTTTAATTTAATCATCGTATTTAGTACTTCATATCTTTTGTGGTCCTATTATTAGTTGGGAAGGATTATAAACTTTCAAGTTAAACTCACGAGTATTGTGGGTTGTATGAATTGCAGGTACAAAAACTCCTTATTATTCACATTTGTGAGTCAGTTTGAAACACTGTGGGTGCCTTGTCAGGCTTGCATCCTAAGTTAACATTTGTTCTATATGAAAATTTATGAGCATCTGTGTGTCCTTTTGAAATTCCGAAAAGATGTTTCAGTTTAAGAAGAGAGGCAATTTAACTTAGTGACAAATTCGATCTCATTATTAATAGTCGGTAAGAAGTTGGACTTTAATTATTAGTAAGACGATTTATTTGTAGCGCTAAGTATGTATGATAAAAGTTTCATTAGTTAATATCGAAGCAGCTGCTAAAAGAACAATAGTGTTAAAGAATACACGTGGAATTTCAAATTTACATTTGATATTTAAATGAAAGCCAGGAGAGGTGAGTAGTGAATATTATTCATTACTAAGGATTTGGATCTGATCTCTCATTAATACGGTCTGGCAATGTTATTACAACGTTTTATATTATTCATGTTCATATTTTATAAAAACCTATAATTGAAAATAAAATTTTTTATTATTATTTGAGAAATAGCAGTACTTTATTGGGTAATACTTTTATTATTTTCAGATATTGAAAGTTAGTAAGTTAATATTTCTAATCTCATTATTGGTTATCTTGGGTCACAAACAGTGATTTTTTTTGTACTTATTAATTGTAGCTTTCCTTTTCAGGTGCAGCTCCTCTTAGTGAAAATCGCTACTGAGTCTCTTCAAAGTGTTTGTCTTGTTGCTCTAAGTATAAGGGTTTCTACCTCTCATCTTTTACATTGTTCCATCTAATATACAGGAGTATTAGAGGTAGTGGCGCCCTCCCTTTCCCATACACCTGTTAGCTAACCATATACCTATGACCACTCTTGTGCCCACAGCAGCAGTCATGCCCAAGTTGCTGTGGTAGCTTTTCCTCAAAAGTCGTATTCCATCTGTCATCTAGGTTCTCTTTATGCTAAGTAATATGCTTTTCACTTACCAGTGCAAAGGATAGATAAAGGGGTTTGTTTCAACCCATATAAAAGTTTTCAAAAAGTAAAATTTTTAACGGATTACAAATTCTTCATAATGATACTCAAACTCACGAGTACAGTTCAAAATCTAATGGATCTAATACATTCTCGATTAAATCTTCGCCAACATTTCGATTATCAATATCACTTACATGATTAGCAAAATATTCGAATTCTACATCTGCAAACTTTTCTTCCAAAGTGTCATATCTATAAGATGCACAATATTTCAAAAATGATATATATAATTTATTTTTGGGCAATAATTTAGTTGTAAGAAATTACACGCAAATAATTTTATAGTAATAATTTTCGTACCTTGAATAAGATTATAACTTTTATAGTAAAAAAGCACTTTATGCTTCACTGATAAACACCGTTGCACATGGTGTGAGTACACCACGTGACTAAATGCTTTTTGATTGTGTAGTGTAGCTATTCGGACAAAAATGAATCTTATTGCAACTGAGAATAATAATCATCATGTTAAACACCGTGCATGGAATACAAGTGATAATATAATCTAGCTATCGTAAATATAAGAAAATGTGACAATTCTGCTACATTATAGGGTAAAAAAAAAAACAAAATATTTCATGTCATCCTTATCCCATGATGATCCCATCACATACCACTTTTTATATAAACAATTTGTTTCCAAAAATATACATTTGGATTTTGTTATGCTTTTTGGGCGTCACAAGCCTTATTTCAGTAATAAATCATACAGAATTTCCAAACTTACATTGGAAATAATTTTTCCACTGTAATTTAGCTAGAAAGTAGGCCATGATATTAAAAAATATGGTTTTGAGGTCACATCACTGTTAGGGAAAAACATAATTTATTATATGTATTTTGCCAGATAGATGTTAACTCGTGCTTCGAAGTAATGTGCATCAGTGCTTCAACCAATGCAAAGGTGCAATATTGAAGAGATTTTATAAGTTGGCGTGAAACAAGTGTCTTGATCGGCAGATTAACTTGGGTTACCTTATCGGACAGACAAATGACCAGCCAGTGCATGTAATGCAGTGAAGTTATCTGTAAAATTTCTGCCTATCCTCTCAATACTTTGCATGTGTTCCATGTTTTAAATGTTGCAGTAGGTTAGCTCAGCAAACTCCATTGCAATTTGAAGAAAATTGGCCATTGACAATTTAGGTTTTACTTTAACTAAACTACTTAGCTGATTACAAGGTAAGTAATTTTTATCATTCAATCTTGTATTGAAAAATCTGTGTAACATTATTATGCCCTCTGTATAACAATGCTATGAACTAAAGTATGTTTGCCTATAACTGTCATTTAGCTATAATAATTTAGGTAATTTACAACTCATTCACAATCAAAATATGAAGTTCTAAAAATCTTCAGTGTAAAAAGTTCAAAAATTTTACTTTCCACTTATTTATAGACATATCCCTAAAAATTTCTATAGCGTTTGATCAAAAAATTAAATTTCATCTGTCAAAAAATCGATTATTAATTTTATAATAGCTAACTTGTACAAAATTCCTTCGTAAAGACAACTACATTGATGTCAATAATTTAGAACAAATTTTAAAACATACCTTTAGGAATAATATCATCGGTTTCTCCATATATGTTAAGTACTGGTAAACTAATAGATTCACTATAATACTTCATATGTGGTAAACTTCCAGATTTGAATCCTGATGCCATCACTGCAAAGTTGAACTTCGTGTTTGACACTGAAATGAAATGCATTTTAAATTCCACAATAGCCCGCAGATGTGTATGAAGAGTACAATGAGTGATGGATAAAATTTTTTACAACTTTTCAAAATCATAGGATACACTAGTTCAAACTATGTGTAGAACAAAAATGTTATCTACGTTAAAATTTAAAAATTTTAATTGTGATGCTATTCTGCTGAATACAACCGATAGTAAAATAATTGCTAGGTACAACTATAAACAAATATTTGCCCGAGGAATTACAAACAATATATTAATTTATGTACATGAAACCTAACAAATTTAATTTAAAATAATTGTTTTAGTAAAATTGCTTTATAACACAGTACGGAATTTATTCGGAATATAGGAAACAATACAGAATGAAGATTCAAAAACCTGTCATTTATATTAAGGCATCTGAATCTAAAACTTAAAGCAAATAATTGTTATCTAAAATATTTTTTCTCTCTGGCCCTTACTTAGCAATATTTAATTTCTAATGAAAACAAAGAGGATTTCTTTTAAAGACATAAAATAATACTGTTATTAACAATGAATAAAATTTCAACATATTACAAAAATCAATTAATAGGTGTTCAAAATGATGCCGTTGAACATAATTCTGGAAACAGTGAACTAACGAATTGTAACACTTTAATATTATTACTATTCATAATTAATGTAGAGCAAATGAAACATTAAAGTAAACGATTAAAAGCAAAAACAAAGAAATTCATAATTGTATATTTGTCTCAAACCTGTTTGCAAGGAGAGATAAAAAGTTTTAACTCTCTTTTAAAAAAGATAACCATGAGTTACTAAATATAAGTAACTCTTTAATATCCTGAGTTTAATAGAAGAAAGACGAAAATACAAAAATAGATCAGACGAAACAGGAAAACAGAAATACAAAGCTATAAAGTGGGAAATTATTCGCAAATGCAGGAAAGCTAAAGAACAATGGATTGATGAAAAATGCAAAGAGGTACAAACTAAGATGGAAATAGGAAAGACCGACGAAGCATAGAAATTAATTAGAATGAATTTTAGGGATATAAAACCGTATAGCAAAAATATAAGGGACGCGGGAGGAAACGTCATTATAGAAAATGCAGAGAAAGTAGCTAGATGGCAAGAATATATAGGAAACTAACAGCATTAGAACAGGAATCAGATGTTGAAAATGATGACCTGGGATATCCTATACTTAGAAATGAGCTTGAATTAGCATTAAAGGGTCTGAAAAAGGGTAAGGCGCCAGGTACAGATAAGGTGCAAGCAGAAACTCTAAAAGCCGCTGGACAAGCAGTAACAGAACGTCTCTTCCAACTTGTAAGCTATATGCATGAGATAGGCGAGATACCCAAAGATTTGTAATGAAACATCATGGTAACTATAAAAAAAGAGGCGCGGATGATGTGAAAATTTTCAAACAATAAGTTTGACAGCACACGTTTCAAAAATATTAACTAGAATTGTACAAAGACGAATGGAAAAACGAGCAGAAGAAATACTGGGAGAAGATCAATTTGGGTTTAGGCGAAATACGGGAACACGGGAGGCTATTTTAGCTCTGAGGGTGATACTGGAGAAAACACTAGAGAAGGGGGAAAGCGTATATATAGGATTTGTAGATCTGAAAAACGCATTCGACAATGTAAAATAGAAAAAAATGTTCGAAATACTCAAAAAGACTGGAATGAGTTATAGGGATAGACGGATAGTACATTGCTTGTACAAAGAGCAAACAGCGGTAATAGAAATAGAGCAAGAAAGTAGAGAAGTAAATATTAGGAAAGGGGCGTGACAGGGGTGTGCCTTATCCCCATTAACTTTTAACTTGTACATAGAAAAGGCAATTAATACTGTCCAATGCAGGAAGACATTTGGAATTTATATGCAGGAACAAAAGATTGATATGCTTAGATTTGCAGATGATATAGCGGTATTAGAATCTAGCAAAGAAGAGTTAGAAACTGCTCTTAATGAAATGGAATCAGTTCTAACGGAGAGTTATGCTATGAAAATTAACAAAAATAAAACTAAAGTTCTGGTATGCAAAAGAGGGGAAAATAAATCAAAAACAAAAATACAAATAGGTAACGAGAACTTACAAGAGGTTAAGGATTTCTGCTACCTAGGAAGTCAAATAACACAAGATGAAAAAAGCACAAAAGATATAAAACCAAGATTAGCACAAGGTCGTGCTACATTTAACAATAAAAAGCAACTACTGTACTTAAAGACCACAAACATAGAAACAAGGAAAAGATTGCTTAAAACATATGTGTGGAACACAGCACTGTATGGCTGTGAAGTCTGGACAGTAGAAGAAGGAGACAAGAAAAAGGCAGAAGCCTTTGAAATGTGGTGCTACAGATGTATGATGAAGATATCATGCACAGACAAAGTTAAGAACAAAGACGTACTAGAAATGGTAGGGGAAGAAAGAAATATGTGAAAAACAGTAAAAAAACAGGCGGGATATGATGATAGGCCACATACTAACACATAAGGGAATAGTGCGGAATATATTAGAAGCAGAGATAGGAAAAAAGAGAAGTAGAGGTTGTTACGTGACAATCAAATTGGCCCTTAAAAATGTATTAGTTTAATTTTGATGTGCGGAAGTTTGGCGCCACAATTTCAAAAGACTAGACGCGTATTTCCGTTACGTCAAAGTGCGTCTGCGCCAGATCGCGCGACGGGAGAGGGTTGGACGAATAACTGCGCGCCGACGTGTAAAAGACAAAAAGTGGGAACAAGTTTCCTGTGCTCTCTATAACGTGTCTTTTTCGCCCGAACCTTTGAGTGGAGTGGACGCTTTGAGGTATCGTATCGTGCTTATCTTTACCTATGTAGATATCCTGCCTAATTATCTTTGTTTGTCGCCCTTACCATGTTTCCTAATCCGATCCCTGCATAGGTAGGAGAAATTTGCATCCACCTAGGGCGAACCGTACTGCACAACCCGAGAACGAGCCGGAAGACCATGCTCCACAGACAGCACCGGAGCAAGCACCATCTTTAATCGCCCGAGCGGAGCCCTGAGTGCTGGTCCGAACGCTTTGGAAGAGCGTCGGGCATATCATCTTTAACTACCTCAACAGGGCCTCCGTAGCCTGATGGACTTTGGAGAAGCCAACTATAACCCAATTCTGTCGAACGGCGGATTCCTTATGTGAGTATTCTCTCTGTTAATTTGTTCGCTATTATAATGCTTTTATTTTAAATTTATATAAATTTCTGATTATTGCGCAATATAAATTGTGCCTTGGTGACGTCATTGGCAGATGAGCGCGCCCAAAATGTGTATAAGATTAGCGCTACCAACTACCGGTGGCGTCTAGTAAACCCCGCTTCCGGTGTTGTATTTATCGAACTTTAAAATGTAATTATCGTTTTTAAATGTAAGAATTTGCCGTCCAACGTGTTGTTTTTAGGTGGTATAATTCCTTTATGCCTATGGAATATATTAATTAATGTTTTAAATAGCTTTTTCATCTAAAAAAATTCAATAAACGTCATTATCTATGTTCCTTAAGATATCTGTGGATTTTAAATTTCAGGTTGGTATCTTGTAAAATTCCCCAGAGATTTTCCTGAATTGACATGTCAGCTGTTGTAATGAAAACCGTCATTTTGGGGTTATTGTGATATATACCTTTTGTCTTAAAAAAAAAGCTACATTAATCTTATTAATTTACTGTAACTTTAAATGAAGTGTATAACTTAAATTATCTGAAATATGTGTTTAGTGGTTCTAAACTCAACTCCTAGTTTTTAGAGGGATTTATTCGTTAACCTTACTTGTGTATTAGACGGGTAAGCGAATTATTTATACATAAAAAACAATCAATCAACTAAGTAATTGCATCCCTTAAACACCGTTTATTATCAAAGTTATCTATTTATATCAGATTAAAACATAACCCTTCCTGCTTTTTTTTAACAAAAACTGTACCTAAATTACCTTGTGTGTTTACACTTAAAAAAAAAGAAGTCATTTACCTCTTTGATTGTGATATTCGAACGCTTTTAAAGAAACCTTATGTTTAAAAAACGTTTAATGTAGTGAATATCTTTAGAATATCTTTTGAAAATGCTAGATTACAGTTCTTGATTTATTTCTTAAATAACACATTACCTAGGTGTTTTTCTAATTTGGAGTGTCTTTTTGTAGTTTATCAATGAAATATTTCTTTGATTAAACATTAATTTTGCTCTCATATAGTCTAAATGTGTTTCTTTAGTTTTTTTGGTTACTTAACGTGATAAAATTTGAATATTATTCTTTACGAGTGACGTTCATAGCAAGTTTTCACCCTTAAATATCTTATCGTACTGACTTGAAGTAGCAGTATCGTTTTTACCTTCAGATTTACGTCAGTATTGCATATCTCATATATATCGTGTCTTAAATAAAAATCCAAAATGAATATTTCACATTTAAAATCTCTCGAGCTAATTTAAGAGATTGAGTGCAGAAATATTACCCCTGCATCAAATCAAAATGATCGGAGATCTCAACTTAGAGCAATTTAAATATCGTACCTGATGCCTTATCTCGTGATGTTGTTTCTCTTAACCTTCCAAATTTAATTCCTGATACCTGGTATCTCAATATGATTAAAAGTTTCCGATAATCCCGATAAATTTCCTACCTTCGTGTAACTAATAATTGACTATATAAATTTGTATCTTCGTCTCCACATAAAATATCCAATATCCCTGAATGGAAACTGGTCGTGCCTACTGCTAACCGTAGTGAGGTGCTCAAATTATGTCACGATGATCCCATAGCTGCTCACCTTGGTGTTACAAAAACTCTCGC
Source organism: Platerodrilus igneus (assembly GCA_036346225.1). NCBI lineage: Eukaryota > Metazoa > Arthropoda > Insecta > Coleoptera > Lycidae > Platerodrilus > Platerodrilus igneus. The sequence goes on along the minus strand of JARFIW010000170.1, from coordinate 12,998,900 downwards.
TAAAATATCGGAATTATATTACTGGCCCACACTTAAGCAATCTGTTTGTCGCTATATTAAGAACTGTAAAATTTGTGGTTCCCATAAGAGTTCACAAGATGCTCGCCCTGGTTTAATAGGTAACTTTAAACGTGTATCTTATCCCTTTCAATTAATTTCGCTTGACTTATTAGGACCTCTCCCCCGATCGAAAAGAGGTAACCAATATCCTTTAGTTGTCACAATTTATCTCTAAAGATTTTCAGAATTTTGTTAAAAGTTACAAAGTACAAAAAATTTGGTTTAACGCAAAATACCACCCCCAAGTAAACCCTACCGAGAGAGTAAATAGAGTCTTAATTACCGCTATCTCTTCCTATATTGATTCAGACCATACTACATGGGATGAACATATTTTTAAAATTGCTCAAGTCTTGCGTACATCTAAACACGAAGCAACCCAATTCACTCCATCATTTCTTGTTTTTGGAAGATATACCCCAATCGACGGGAGTTACTATGGTTTAGTGCCTGACGATACTAACGTAATTGAATTTGACGATAAAGTACGCTGGGACAAAGACCAACAGTCATTACCTTCTATCTTTAACGACGTTAGGAAAAATTTGTTAAAAGCTTACGAAAGAGTAAGGACCATTATAATCTCGTAAACGAAATATTTCCTTCGCCTTGGGCGAACAAGTTTGGAAAAGAATTATGTCTTATCGGATGCATCTAAGAAATTTTCTTCAAAATTAGCCCCTAAATTCATTCTTTGTAAGGTCACTCGTGTCATTAGCCCCCTTATATACGAACTTCAGGATGCTGAAGGAAAACGCCAAGGCAGGTGGCATATTAAAGACCTTAAGCCATTTTCTGCTGACCCAAATGCTAGTTAAGTTTTTCACGTTCCATTCCCTTTCCGATTTACCTAATATTTTTTGTTCTCACCATCAATTAGTTAACTTTAATTGCTTATTCCCTCTCTCATACAGTATATAATCTCTTACATGTTTAACTTTACTTACCTTAAATTAGCTATCTTTTTCTTTTGGTTGACTTTTCCTTGACCATACCGTTACTTATACATCACTTCATTCTCTACACCCCCCAATATAACTCTGTTGTTTCATTTAATTAACCCTCGAACTTTTCCTACTGCATATTATTTGGTTTTTAGTATTTCCCTTACGTCATTTAATTTTGTGTGGTAATTGTCGTAACTTTGGTTGAAATAACTCATTGAATTTTTATGATTGGTTTTAGCTGATGTTGAGTGGATGATTTTTTTCTTTGGGCTAACATAGAAGTCATGACCTATGCCATTGTAAGAAATAGTTCATATTCGCAGTTGCAAAAACCTAGGATTGTCTATTCCATGTGTTTTTCCTCTGAATTATTGTAGTCGCCCACATTATACTATATCATTATTTGCTTCTTTTTCTACTAAATCAACATAACTTATAAACTTTTTTTTTTCATTGTTTTTTATTGAACTTTGTGGTGAGGTGCTATTGCTTTTTATTGATATCTTATTAAATTCTCGGTTGTTTTAGCATATTGGAACAGTGTACCTGTATGTAACTGCTTATAATTGGGCATTTTTGTGTGTTTAGGGTGCTACTGTTTTGAAAAACTACCTTAAAACAGTTTGTTTTTGTGTGAATGTATCTGTAATGATACTTTTAAGTTGTCGTGTCAACTTTTGTCTGATTTTCTTATCGTAGTCGATGCTCTCGTTAGGAAAAAGATCGTACTAGTTCTCTTAAAGGCCTAGTTTTTTTAAATTTATGTGTATACCTATCTTGTCGGATTAATATCGCAGGTGGCCCTTCAGACTGCGCTGTGTTTAACAGGGACAACTCTCTACCTTCTCTCGGACGCTTGTCCAAAAACTCTACTTTTTCTTATCCCGCTGTCTCCGCTATGCCTTATTCTTCTTTCGGTGGACCTGTTCTTGTCCCGGAACACCCGTCTGCCACATAAGAGTGATGTTCCCTCACTCCGAGCTACTGACTACATTGGCTGGTTGAGTAGCGCTTTGCTATCCACCTTTCTCTGTCTCTTTTGCTCAATGCGAGCCCTTCCTCTACTTTCTTCTACCTGGAAGTGCCTCTTAGGCATTCCAAATAACCACCTCCTTCTTTTTACCGTTCCTGTTTCTCTGCCTTTTCATTTCCGTTAGTCACCGTGTGGTTGCACGGGAGGTTTTCACAGACACCTGGACCACGTCTCTGCGAATCTTTCATGGGGACATGCGGTGCCGCTGTCAGCGCATGGGCTCTGGCAGTGAAGGTATGTATGAGTGTGTGAATGTGTGAGTGCATGTGTTTATATATCGCTATATACCGTGTGGGTATCGAGTGATTGTATCACCGATATCGATTAACGCCGGGTGCAGGGATGCACCCAAATGTCTTTACCGATCCCTCGTGCCGTTTCTTGTAAACGGACCTGCTTCACAGGTTTCTCTTTTTAGAGGGCACGAGACAATCCCCATTTAAACGGCTCTACCAGAGCCACTCTAACTTTACCTTATTCATTGTCTTGGGTAATAACTAGGCCAATACCTTTGTCTGGTTTATTATCTTTGATAATACCCTTAGTTTTAATATCGTTATCTTACCGAGTACCTTTAATAATAACTTTAGTTGAATATCGTTATCTTACCGACTACCGTTAGTAATAACTTTTGTTTAAATTCGCGTTATCTTACCTGTTATTTTTTAGTGATAACTTTTGTTTAATATCGCGTTACCTTACCTACTATCTCTAATAATCACTTTAGCTTAATATCGCGTTATCTTATCTAGTATCTCAAAGAATAACTAAAGCTTAATATCGTTATCTTATCCATTACCTTTGAGGATAACAATTTAAGCTCATTATCGTTATCTTATCTCTTATCTTTAACAACAATTTGAGATCTTGTTTTATCTTTTTATCTTCCTAACGTGTGGTATCTATGACCAGACGTGGAAATTATTTTCCTTGAATTTAAGTGAAAAAGCTAGCCTGATATAGAAATGTAATTTGTTAGGTTAGCCATATAAGGATTTAGTAGGGTGGTACTTTTGGTAAATTTGTTGATTCACAACCATGTCATGGACAAGTTTTAAATGTGCATAGTTAGTAAGCCAAAGTACCAGTAACAAAATTTGCCAGAGTGTAGACTTAATGCACTCTATGAACATTTTTAAATTTGGGCACTTTTTGCCAACAAGGAACAGTTTTGATGCAACACTCATGTGTGTTTGCACGTAAGAACTTTAATGTTAGTTTTAGTTTAGATAGGTTAGGCGACTTGTCGCATCCGTTTTAATTTAAGTAGTGTTTCATGCTCCCCGACAAATTTGTGCTGTCGATCATTAGTGTAGTCAAAAACAATGGGGCTACCTATTCCGTTTCCTGGTAATTCTGTAGACGTACTATCGGTCAAAAAACCAGGTGGCGCCTTATATAAACATTTTGTAGGTTTTAAGTTAGGTTTTATGTAGGGTAGTTAGGACTTAGATTTTAAGCTGTTACTGTGCTAACAGACTTTTTCTTTTTTTAAAGTTTTTTCTTTTGCGGCTTTGTCGCGATTGTTACGTGCCAATCAAATTGGCCCTTAAAAATGTATTAGTTTAATTTTGATGTGCGGAAGTTTGGCGCCACAATTTCAAAAGACTAGGAGCGTATTTCCGTTACGTCAAAGTGCGTCTGCGCCAGATCGCGCGACGGGAGAGGGTTGGACGAATAACTGCGCGCCGACGTGTAAAAGACAAAAAGTGGGAACAAGTTTCCTGTGCTCTCTATAACGTGTCTTTTTCGCCCGAACCTTTGAGTGGAGTGGACGCTTTGAGGTATCGTATCGTGCTTATCTTTACCTATGTAGATATCCTGCCTAATTATCTTTGTTTGTCGCCCTTACCATGTTTCCTAATCCGATCCCTGCATAGGTAGGAGAAATTTGCAGCCACCTAGGGCGAACCGTACTGCACAACCCGAGAACGAGCCGGAAGACCATGCTCCACAGACAGCACCGGAGCAAGCACCATCTTTAATCGCCCCGGAGCGGAGCCCTGAGTGCTGGTCCGAACGCTTTGGAAGAGCGTCGGGCATATCATCTTTAACTACCTCAACAGGGCCTCCGTAGCCTGATGGACTTTGGAGAAGCCAACTATAACCCAATTCTGTCGAACGGCGGATTCCTTATGTGAGTATTCTCTCTGTTAATTTGTTCGCTATTATAATGCTTTTATTTTAAATTTATATAAATTTCTGATTATTGCGCAATATAAATTGTGCCTTGGTGACGTCATTGGCAGATGAGCACGCCCAAAATGTGTATAAGATTAGCGCTACCAACTACCGGTGGCGTCTAGTAAACCCCGCTTCCGGTGTTGTATTTATCGAACTTTAAAATGTAATTATCGTTTTTAAATGTAAGAATTTGCCGTCCAACGTGTTGTTTTTAGGTGGTATAATTCCTTTATGCCTATGGAATATATTAATTAATGTTTTAAATAGCTTTTTCATCTAAAAAAATTCAATAAACGTCATTATCTATGTTCCTTAAGATATCTGTGGATTTTAAATTTCAGGTTGGTATCTTGTAAAATTCCCAGAGATTTTCCTGAATTGACATGTCAGCTGTTGTAATGAAAACCGTCATTTTGGGGTTATTGTGATATATACCTTTTGTCTTAAAAAAGCTACATTAATCTTATTAATTTACTGTAACTTTAAATGAAGTGTATAACTTAAATTATCTGAAATATGTGTTTAGTGGTTCTAAACTCAACTCCTAGTTTTTAGAGGATTTATTCGTTAACCTTACTTGTGTATTAGACGGTAAGCGAATTATTTATACATAAAAAACAATCAATCAACTAAGTAATTGCATCCCTTAAACACCGTTTATTATCAAAGTTATCTATTTATATCAGATTAAAACATAACCCTTCCTGCTTTTTTTTAACAAAAACTGTACCTAAATTACCTTGTGTGTTTACACTTAAAAAAAAAGAAGTCATTTACCTCTTTGATTGTGATATTCGAACGCTTTTAAAGAAACCTTATGTTTAAAAAACGTTTAATGTAGTGAATATCTTTAGAATATCTTTTGAAAATGCTAGATTACAGTTCTTGATTTATTTCTTAAATAACACATTACCTAAGTGTTTTTCTAATTTGGAGTGTCTTTTTGTAGTTTATCAATGAAATATTTCTTTGATTAAACATTAATTTTGCTCTCATATAGTCTAAATGTGTTTCTTTAGTTTTTTTGGTTACTTAACGTGATAAAATTTGAATATTATTCTTTACGAGTGACGTTCATAGCAAGTTTTCACCCTTAAATATCTTATCGTACTGACTTGAAGTAGCAGTATCGTTTTTTACCTTCAGATTTACGTCAGTATTGCATATCTCATATATATCGTGTCTTAAATAAAAATCCAAAATGAATATTTCACATTTAAAATCTCTCGAGCTAATTTAAGAGATTGAGTGCAGAAATATTACCCCTGCATCAAATCAAAATGATCGGAGATCTCAACTTAGAGCAATTTAAATATCGTACCTGATGCCTTATCTCGTGATGTTGTTTCTCTTAACCTTCCAAATTTAATTCCTGATACCTGGTATCTCAATATGATTAAAAAAGTTTCCGATAATCCCGATAAATTTCCTACCTTTCGTGTAACTAATAATTGACTATATAAATTTGTATCTTCGTCTCCACATAAAATATCCAATATCCCTGAATGGAAACTGGTCGTGCCTACTGCTAACCGTAGTGAGGTGCTCAAATTATGTCACGATGATCCCATAGCTGCTCACCTTGGTGTTACAAAAACTCTCGCTAAAATATCGGAATTATATTACTGGCCCACACTTAAGCAATCTGTTTGTCGCTATATTAAGAACTGTAAAATTTGTGGTTCCCATAAGAGTTCACAAGATGCTCGCCCTGGTTTAATAGGTAACTTTAAACGTGTATCTTATCCCTTTCAATTAATTTCGCTTGACTTATTAGGACCTCTCCCCCAATCGAAAAGAGGTAACCAATATCCTTTAGTTGTCACAATTTATCTCTAAAGATTTTCAGAATTTTGTTAAAAGTTACAAAGTACAAAAAATTTGGTTTAACGCAAAATACCACCCCCAAGTAAACCCTACCGAGAGAGTAAATAGAGTCTTAATTACCGCTATCTCTTCCTATATTGATTCAGACCATACTACATGGGATGAACATATTTTTAAAATTGCTCAAGTCTTGCGTACATCTAAACACGAAGCAACCCAATTCACTCCGTCATTTCTTGTTTTTGGAAGATATACCCCAATCGACGGGAGTTACTATGGTTTAGTGCCTGACGATACTAACGTAATTGAATTTGACGATAAAGTACGCTGGGACAAAGACCAACAGTCATTACCTTCTATCTTTAACGACGTTAGGAAAAATTTGTTAAAAGCTTACGAAAAGAGTAAGGACCATTATAATCTACGTAAACGAAATATTTCCTTCGCCTTGGGCGAACAAGTTTGGAAAAAGAATTATGTCTTATCGGATGCATCTAAGAAATTTTCTTCAAAATTAGCCCCTAAATTCATTCTTTGTAAGGTCACTCGTGTCATTAGCCCCCTTATATACGAACTTCAGGATGCTGAAGGAAAACGCCAAGGCAGGTGGCATATTAAAGACCTTAAGCCATTTTCTGCTGACCCAAATGCTAGTTAAGTTTTTCACGTTCCATTCCCTTTCCGATTTACCTAATATTTTTTGTTCTCACCATCAATTAGTTAACTTTAATTGCTTATTCCCTCTCTCATACAGTATATAATCTCTTACATGTTTAACTTTACTTACCTTAAATTAGCTATCTTTTTCTTTTGGTTGACTTTTCCTTGACCATACCGTTACTTATATATCACTTCATTCTCTACACCCCCCAATATAACTCTGTTGTTTCATTTAATTAACCCTCGAACTTTTCCTACTGCATATTATTTGGTTTTTAGTATTTCCCTTACGTCATTTAATTTTGTGTGGTAATTGTCGTAACTTTGGTTGAAATAACTCATTGAATTTTTATGATTGGTTTTAGCTGATGTTGAGTGGATGATTTTTTTCTTTGGGCTAACATAGAAGTCATGACCTATGCCATTGTAAGAAATAGTTCATATTCGCAGTTGCAAAAACCTAGGATTGTCTATTCCATGTGTTTTTCCTCTGAATTATTGTAGTCGCCCACATTATACTATATCATTATTTGCTTCTTTTTCTACTAAATCAACATAACTTATAAACTTTTTTTTTTCATTGTTTTTTATTGAACTTTGTGGTGAGGTGCTATTGCTTTTTATTGATATCTTATTAAATTCTCGGTTGTTTTAGCATATTGGAACAGTGTATCTGTATGTAACTGCTTATAATTGGGCATTTTTGTGTGTTTAGGGTGCTACCGTTTTGAAAAACTACCTTAAAACAGTTTGTTTTTGTGTGAATGTATCTGTAACGATACTTTTAAGTTGTCGTGTCAACTTTTGTCTGATTTTCTTATCGTAGTCGATGCTCTCGTTAGGAAAAAGATTGTACTAGTTCTCTTAAAGGCCTAGTTTTTTTAAATTTATGTGTATACCTATCTTGTCGGATTAATATCGCAGGTGGCCCTTCAGACTGCGCTGTGTTTAACAGGGACAACTCTCTACCTTCTCTCGGACGCTTGTCCAAAAACTCTACTTTTTCTTACCCCGCTGTCTCCGCTATGCCTTATTCTTCTTTCGGTGGACCTGTTCTTGTCCCGGAACACCCGTCTGCCACATAAGAGTGATGTTCCCTCACTCCGAGCTACTGACTACATTGGCTGGTTGAGTAGCGCTTTGCTATCCACCTTTCTCTGTCTCTTTTGCTCAATGCGAGCCCTTCCTCTACTTTCTTCTACCTGGAAGTGCCTCTTAGGTATTCCAAATAACCACCTCCTTCTTTTTACCGTTCCTGTTTCTCTGCCTTTTCATTTCCGTTAGTCACCATGTGGTTGCACGGGAGGTTTTCACAGACACCTGGACCACGTCTCTGCGAATCTTTCATGGGGACATGCGGTGCCGCTGTCAGCGCATGGGCTCTGGCAGTGAAGGTATGTATGAGTGTGTGAATGTGTGAGTGCATGTGTTTATATATCGCTATATACCGTGTGGGTATCGAGTGATTGTATCACCGATATCGATTAACGCCGGGTGCAGGGATGCACCCAAATGTCTTTACCGATCCCTCGTGCCGTTTCTTGTAAACGGACCTGCTTCACAGGTTTCTCTTTTAGAGGCACGAGACAATCCCCATTTAAACGGCTCTACCAGAGCCACTCTAACTTACCTTATTCATTGTCTTGGGTAATAACTAGGCCAATACCTTTGTCTGGTTTATTATCTTTGATAATACCCTTAGTTTTAATATCGTTATCTTACCGAGTACCTTTAATAATAACTTTAGTTGAATATCGTTATCTTACCGACTACCGTTAGTAATAACTTTTGTTTAAATTGCGTTATCTTACCTGTTATTTTTAGTGATAACTTTTGTTTAATATCGCGTTACCTTACCTACTATCTCTAATAATCACTTTAGCTTAATATCGCGTTATCTTATCTAGTATCTCAAAGAATAACTAAAGCTTAATATCGTTATCTTATCCATTACCTTTGAGGATAACAATTTAAGCTCATTATCGTTATCTTATCTCTTATCTTTAACAACAATTTGAGATCTTGTTTTATCTTTTATCTTCCTAACGTGTGGTATCTATGACCAGACGTGGAAATTATTTTCCTTGAATTTAAGTGAAAAGCTAGCCTGATATAGAAATGTAATTTGTTAGGTTAGCCATATAAGGATTTAGTAGGGTGGTACTTTTGGTAAATTTGTTGATTCACAACCATGTCATGGACAAGTTTTAAATGTGCATCGTTAGTAAGCCAAAGTACCAGTAACAAAATTTGCCAGAGTGTAGACTTAATGCACTCTATGAACATTTTAAATTTGGGCACTTTTTGCCAACAAGGAACAGTTTTGATGCAACACTCATGTGTGTTTGCACGTAAGAACTTTAATGTTAGTTTTAGTTTAGATAGGTTAGGCGACTTGTCGCATCCGTTTTAATTTAAGTAGTGTTTCATGCTCCCGACAAATTTGTGCTGTCGATCATTAGTGTAGTCAAAACAATGGGGCTACCTATTCCGTTTCCTGGTAATTCTGTAGACGTACTATCGGTCAAAAAACCAGGTGGCGCCTTATATAAACATTTTGTAGGTTTTAAGTTAGGTTTTATGTAGGGTAGTTAGGACTTAGATTTTAAGCTGTTACTGTGCTAACAGACTTTTTCTTTTTTTTAAGTTTTTTCTTTTGCGGCTTTGTCGCGATTGTTACGTGCCAATCAAATTGGCCCTTAAAAATGTATTAGTTTAATTTTGATGTGCGGAAGTTTGGCGCCACAATTTCAAAAGACTAGGAGCGTATTTCCGTTACGTCAAAGTGCGTCTGCGCCAGATCGCGCGACGCGAGAGGGTTGGACGAATAACTACGCGCCGACGTGTAAAAGACAAAAATTGGGGACAAGTTTCCTGTGCTCTCTATAACGTGTCTTTTTCGCCCGAACCTTCGAGTGGAGTGGACGCTTTGAGGTATCGTATCGTGCTTATCTTTACCTATGTAGATATCCTGCATAATTATCTTTGTTTGTCGCCCTTACCATGTTTCCTAATCCGATCCCTGCATAGGTAGGAGAAATTTGCAGCCACCTAGGGCAAACTGTACTGCACGACCCGAGAACGAGCCGGAAGACCATGCTCCGCAGACAGCACCGGAACAAGCACCATCTTTAATCACCCCGGAGCGGAGCCCTGAGTGCTGGTCCGAACGCTTTGGAAGAGCGTCGGGCGTATCATCTTTAACTACCTCAACAGGGCCTCCGTAGCCTGATGGACTTTGGAGAAGCCAACTATAACCCAATTCCGTCGAACACCAGATTCCTTATGTGAGTATTCTCTCTGTTAATTTGTTCGCTATTATAATCCTTTGTTTTAAATTTATATAAATTTCTGATTATTGCGCAATATAAATTGTGCCTTGGTGACGTCATTGGCAGATGAGCGCGCCCAAAATCTGTATAAGATTAGCGCTACCAACTACCGGTGGTGTCTAGTAAACCCCGCTTCCGGTGTTGTATTTATCGAACTTTAAAATGTAATTATCGTTTTTAAATGTAAGAAGGTAGACCTAGGTGAGACTACTGCATACAGATAGTGAAAGATGTAGTCTGTGAGAATTTCAGGGAAATGTGTAGGCGAGCTCAGAATAGAAATCAATGGAGGTACGTTTCCAACCAGCCGCAAGATTGCAAACTAATGACAAAAATAATAACTATATTTAAACATAGGAATTATTATAAACAACTACAGATATTGGTTTTGCAATACTCTCATCAGGATTTACTGGAAAACTATTAATACAGCACATATCTAAGTGTTGGGAGATCCTTGGCAGCCAGAGGCTTGCTTAACCCTCTTCACACACGACTGAATGTCGGTGAAATGGGGCATGTAATTAGAAAACAATAGAAGGGAATCGAACTGTATATAGGCTGTTGTGAGAATTGCAGGGAACTGTGTAGGCTAGCTCAGAACATAAATAAGCTGAGGTTCATTCAAGTCCAACCAGTTTTAAGACGTAAAACCCAATGATGAAAAAATAAATGCTCTTATATCTGATGATTATTATAAACAACTACAGTTGGTTGTGAAATATTTTCAACTAATGTTGATTGTGCAAAAAGATAAATTGAAAAACTATTAATTCGACAAAGATTCAAGTGCTGGGGGAACTTGGCAGCCAAAGGCTGCTTATCCCCCTTCACATACCTTATATGTGCTTTTCCAATGCTCCACCTGAAGGTACTACATTGGCCAGGAAGCTAGTTTTTTTTACCTAGAAAATTTGGAATTTTGCCGAACCCTTTCGGTTTCCTAGCGAGGTAAGGATCTTTAACGTGCGTGACAACACTCAAACACGGGACCTCTATTTTACCTCTCATCCGAACGAACGTGAGTTTTTGTAAAAAATGGTCGCCTAACATTTTTCGAGCAGACCGTGTCGGGATTCAAATCCGGGATCTTGGGCGTAGTAGTCACACACATACCACTGTGCCACAGAGCCACCTCCCCCTTCACATACCACTTAATATCGGGGAAATACAGTATATAACTGTAAAACAATAGAAGGTGACCGAACTGCATCAAACAAAAAAGAACACCAGCTGTTCAAAGACAACGAACGTAGATACAAGAAGAAAATTTCAAAGCATAGTGTGGATCACAGCACAGTACATCTATGAAATAAGGGCAGTAGGAAAAGCAGACAGAAAGAGATAGAAACGTTCTGGAATGTTGCGCTTCAGATGTATGAGAATGATAGCATGGACAGACAAAGTTAATTACAAATAGGGTGTAGAAATAGCAGAGGAATAAAGATATCTGTGGAAAACAAAAAAAAAATAGGAGAAATAGAAGGACAGGATACGTTCTAAGGCATTTTTGGTGAATAGTATGGAATATATTACAAGCAGAGATAGGAAAAGATAGGTAGAGGTAGACTGTGATCATACTTTCGCACACAGATAGTGATAGATGTAGACTGCAAATTTCAGGGAAATGTGTAGGTTGGTTCAGACTAGGAAACAATGAGGAAACAACCAGTTCTAGGACTGAAGACCTAATGATGATGATGATGATAATGATAGCTCAATATATGGTAGACCATGTGTAAATGTCAAAACGAGGGAGTACCAATTTTTTTCGGAGAAATGATTTTTGTAACGTGACAGAACACAGTTCGTAATAGCTATACGAAAAAGTTTATTGTTCTTGGCTGAGTTTTTGACAAAACACCGGATGCTGAAAATTTTCATCAAGGTAGTCCATCATATGGTAGACCTCGTATAGTGCCAATTTATTTTGGAAATATGAATTGTTTAATGCAATTGCACACGTCTCGTAATAGATGTACTATCTATATATAAATAGCGTAAGCGGTTTGTTTGTTCCGATTTTAGCTTCAATATTATAAGGGCAATATACACATATTATACATCAAAAAATTCAGCTTGAAGCGTAAATTTGTCAAAATCTATTAAAATCGGAAAATATTGTACCACTACGGAGTTATGATATGTCAAACATGCAAAAAAACGCCATAGAGATAACATTATAAATTTTAAGATGCTGCACGCACGTTAGCGTGGGTTAGCACTAGTAAAGTTAATTGTTCGTTGTTCGAGTTTTTGGCAAAATGCAGGAGGCTGAAGTTTTTCATAGGAATGGCTTATTATTTTGTTGTTATACTCAGTCAGCAGGAATATTCAGTTCATGTTAGTTTCTAAAAATCAATTATTTTATAGCAAGTTACACATCATAATACGGTCTACTATAATAGATGTACGGTTATGCTTATAGTTCGCTGTTGAGTTGCGCATTGCTAACATGACACGCATTAATTCACACACAAATTTAAAACAGCAAACAGTCTGTTAACTACTTAAAAAATAAACAATATTCCTGCTTTTAAATTTTTATAACGTTGAGGCACAGGACTCGCCATAGCAATGTTCATGTAATATTTAACAGTATTGGATTATATCTAAAACGCTTGTGACATTACTACTAATAATAATAATGACTAGTATAAAAAAATAACCAAGACTTTTAACCAGCTTAAAACTAAAACTTACATCCTCTTTGTTGTAAATCGCACAATAATCCAACAAAACATGCTCCTTGAGAAAAACCAAGAACTCCATCAAACGGGCCATATTCAGAAACAGCATCTGCTACTAATTGTACACTTTCTGCAAAACCAATTGCAGGTCCGCCTTTTCTGATTCCACGAAATGTTTTATCATCTCTATTAAAAAACCAACCATACTCTTCTGAAATGGAGGCGTGCATTATTATAAATCAATTATTAATCCATTATACCTGTTTCTACACAATTTCCAAGATCTATTTCATCTGTTTTATTTAGATCTTCTACAGATAGCACTTTATGTGGTGCAGTTATGTACACAAATTCAGCCCATTTACTAACCATTTTACGAAAAGATCCAGTTTTTTGACGAAATGTTTCTGCATTTTGTCGATATCCATGAATTGCTAAAACTTTTAGTTTCCTGTTAGTGCTATTTGCTTCCATGTCGTCTTGTTTATTAATTTTCAATTGCGTGCACGTTTCTAGAGCAGTAGATACTTTTTGTCCAAAACACTTTAAATGAAGGACGCTTAAAAAGCCATAATACAAACAAGTAAACCATAAATTTAAAAAGAAAGGTTAGGGTCGTAGATAAAGGTTATAGTAAAAATATGCATGTACCTACGTTGTCTATTTACGGTAATCTTACATTCTCGCTTCTAGAAGTTACTTCTTTTTGAATATGCATTTTAATTGGATGCTGAGTGCAAGTGGCTCTTAAATAAATCATAGTAAAAGAAACGAAAAAGTTGGTTCAACTTTAACTTTTTCGCTTCTTTTTACAATGTGACATATAATTTAAAGAAGCAACTTCTAAAAACGAGTATTTAAGGTTATCCTTTGGGTAACCTTACATACTCGCTTTTGGAAGTTGTTTCTTCAGAAAGTAGTGACGCTAGTTTTGTATTCTGCTTTACATAGTAACACAAAGAAGTAGATTATAATATTGACACACTTTCTTACCATTGCATACATAATAAAACTCTTTTTAATTGTAAATAGAGCAGTAATTTTAAATAAGAATTCATTGTATAGGTTCTTCTAACCTTGTTCATTAGTCTCTATGAAAGACATATTAAATTTTTTGACAAAACCTAACTGCAAGAAGTGGCTTGTAATATTGATCCATTTTCTTGCTATTACATACACAACAAAAAATCTTTTTAATTCTAAATTAAGCAGAAATTTTACATAAGAATTCATTATTTATCTTATTCTAATGTTGTTTATTAGCCTAAACGGAAGACACGATACTAAGTTTTATGACACAACCTAACAAGAAGCGAAGAAGTTGAAGTCTAACCAACTTCTATGCTTCTTTTTACTATGATTTATTTTGAAGTCACGTGTACTCAACAGCTAATCAAAATGCGTATAGAAAAAGAAACAACTTCTAGAAGCGAGTATGTAAGGTTGCCCTTAGGCCGGCCTTAAATAGTCGCTTCTAGAAGCTGCTTCTTCTGAAAAAAGTGACGCTAGTTTTGTGTACTGCTTAACATAGTAGCGGCAAGAAGTAGCTTCTAATGTTGTCACATTTGCATCATTTAGTATGTTAATAATAGAGGATAGGAAATATAACCATAAGAGCAGTAACGGTAATTAAAGATCTACCATTTTTGTTCTTCTGGCTTTGTCTTTGAGCTTCTAAAAGAGTTTCTCTTTAATAAATTTTCTGACATAACCTAAGAAATGTATGTCAAACTGTAAAAAGAAGCGAAGAAGTTAAAATTGAACCAACTTCTTTACTTCTTTTTACGGTCCTTTACTTGGGGGGGGGGGGGTCACGTGTACTTAGCAACCAATCAGAATGCGTATATAGGCGGTTTAACATTAGTAATCAAAAACTTGAGAAAAGTGATTATTCTGGAAATATTAAACAACGACAACAAAAATCAAACCCGCTATAGAAAAACAAAAGAAAAAGTTTAATAGAAAAAGACATACACATATTTCAATACTTGTTAGTTACCAGTCGATTTGTCGCGTCAACACGCTTGTTTAGTTATTACAGTTATATTTGTTAAGGGTGGCGGAGAATAAAATAAATAGTAGTAGTTGTTGATTTTGATTGATGTCATGTAAAAATTTGTATGGTATCAAAATAAAACTTTAGAACATTAATTGATTCTTTCAAACCCGGCACAAAGCGGCGATCAACTTTTGAGCACTAAGAGAACTAACACGGGTAGTGTTTAGTCTTGCTGGTGAAACACGATTATTAATAACAAATTTTGGTTTAAAAAAATTAATAAATTTGAAGAAGATTACAAATGGACAAAAAACTGAATTAGAGAAATAAATGTAAAATTTTCATTAATGTATAATGAAATATACAAAGGTTTCTTAAATCTTAATATAATTTTAGAATTTAAATTGTTTTATCATTAAGTACAAGAGTTCCCATGAAATGCTAAAAATGATAACCATTAACGAATTGTTATTTTTTTTTAACTAAAAAGAGCATGCGACATTGACAGCGGTGGTCATTAATCGCAAGAAAAATTTATTCTGGGGCAATCCTATACTGGAAATTGTTTATGTGCACTACAACTTTGGCAATAAATTGATTGCTTTAAGATAGTTCAAGCAATTCTTTTTACGTGGTGTTTGTAAGTTTTTAGATAACTCCAATACAATACCATGCTGTCTCCGATTCACTTCATGTTTTGGGAAGTTACATATAATGTGAGCTACAGTTAGAGGCACTTGACACGTATCACAAGTAGGTTTTGGTTCTTTTAGTAACAAGTGTTGATGAGTGAGCTTAGTATGTCCTATCATTATCCTATGCATTTTTGTAGCTTCCATTCTTGTCAGACCTAAAGTTATGTCTGAATTATAACCCAACTCTACTTCTCCCTTTACAGATTTTAGTTGTGTGGCTTCTTGGTTCCACAACGCCTGCCATATATCGCAAAATTTGTCTTGAACGGCTCTTTTAAATACGAGGGTTTTATTAGTTGCCGGTATGTAGATGCTTTCCCTGTCAATTAGTTCTCGTGTACGTATAACAAATGGCCGAGTGATAATTGTTCGCATGCCGTATTTGCTCTGTGCTATGGTTAATAGGTTGTGATTTGAGTTGTCTACGCAGTGATCTATCTTATGCAAATATGTAACCATAAGCACGCCCCTTCTCAGGTTCAGTGGCATCAGCCCGGACTCGCAACATAAGCTCGCCGATGAACTAGTATCAAACGCACCAAAACAGTATCTGATACTTAGATGATGTATCCTGCCAAGGACCAGCAGTCGACTTTTACGAGCTGATGAATAGGCGGTGCACCTGTAGTCTAATCTTGATAACACAATAGCCCGATAGACTTTGATTAGGCTTTTTGGTTCAGCTCCCCACTTGGTGTGTGCTAGGGCTTTTATTACATTTAGTGCCCTCCGACATTTATGTGCAAGTGTGTTTATGTGTGTGGAGCAGGTAAGTTTGGAGTCAAATATTAGTCCCAAAAACTTCATAGAAGGTTGGTCCACGATTGCTCTCTCCTTTATGAACAATAGTGGGTCGTGGTGCGGTGTTCTTAACCGGCAGAAATGAGTACAGCTCATTTTTTCTTCGGAGAAAGTATAACCAACACTTTCTCCAGTCTCCATTATTTTATTTATAGCCTCCTGCAACTTTCTCGTTATATAATCCACTGTTTTACCCGAAAGCGCAATGGCTACATCATCTACATACAAACTAGTAGCTAGCTGGGAGGGATGGGTCCTTAGTTATTTTAAGAATAGGCACCACGAGTGCCTCCTTTCATAAATCTGGATAAGTACCTTCATTCCATAATCCATTATATAGTTCCAGTAAATTTTCTTTTGTTTCTGGTGACAGGTTTTTAAACATATCGTTGGTTACGGTGTCCGCACCTGGAAAGGTTCGCTTAAGAGCTTTAAGAGCTTCATTGAGTTTCTGTATGGTGAAAGGTAAGTTGTAGTCCATCAATTCATTAGTGTTGAAATTTAGTTCAATTTCCCTTTCACTCTTAGTTGTCAGAAATACCTGATTGTAGTTTTTTGACGAGCTGAAGTTTTCGAAGTGTGTGGCTAAGGCGTTTACCATGTCTTCAGAATTTTCAATCAGCTGCTGATCTCCTAACTTCATATACAGGAAGGTATGTTGGCACAATATTTCCCCGCTACAGCATTAATTTTCCTCCATAGGTCACTTGTGTTATTCTCAGATGTTATGGAAGACGTATATTGGTTCCAATAAGCTCGTATGTTCTGCAGTACTACTCTTCTAGATAC
The DNA here is from genome assembly GCA_036346225.1 of Platerodrilus igneus. Lineage (NCBI taxonomy): Eukaryota > Metazoa > Arthropoda > Insecta > Coleoptera > Lycidae > Platerodrilus > Platerodrilus igneus. The sequence continues at coordinate 12,981,883 of JARFIW010000170.1, read as the reverse complement.
TGCTCTAGCTTTCTTGAAAGCTACCAGGTTCGCATTAGTGGGCTCTCTTCTAAATTTGTTGAAAGCCTTTTCCTTAGCAGTTACTATCTCCCTTATTTGCTGGTTCCACCACGGAAGCACTCGCTTCAGTGGTGTACCTCCTGCTCTAGGTATGGACTTTTCGGCTGCCTTGAGTATCACATTAGTTAAGCCTTCCACACTAGTTTGATCAGGAGGTGTTAGCTCCTTCCGAAACCTATTCCAGTCTGCTCTTTCAGTTCTCCACCTGCTCACCAAGTCCCTTTTGACGTAAAGTTTATAAGTTTCCACCACTATCGGAAAATGGTCACTATTGTGCAGGCCGTCTGCAACATTCCAAGTTAGGGTGGGTGCCAATGCACTGGAAACAAACTTTATATCATTAGCAAAGGAACTATTTGATCCTATACTAAAATGCGGTGACTCGCCATTATTGAGAAGCACTAGGTCATCTATCTCAAGCCATTGATTTAAAATACGTCCCTTGGCATTTGTTCTGGAGGAACCCCACAATGTGCTATGAGCATTCAAGTCTCCTACTATAATGAAAAGGGTGGGTAATTGTTCTACAATATCCTCGATCTCGTCTATTTGCCAATTTCCATCTAGTAGATAGATATTGCACACGGTGACTCTAAGTGGAGAAGTTAGTTTAATGACAACAGCTTGGAGCGCAGTTCGAAGCAAGATCTCAGAGTACCTTGCATCTGTTCTTACTAAAGTGGCTACCCCTTCAATAGCTCGCTCATTATTTGTACAGTCTCGCCTGACTACTGCATAGTCTCGGAGGATAGTGTTTACCAGGCTTAAGATGCGTTTCTTGTTGGCAGAAACACATTGGCTGATGTTCCTGCATAAGCATTTTCAAGTTACAATAGTGCTGCACCCATTCTCTACAGTTTCACTGTAGTATTTTATTATAGGTAGCGAATATAAAAGGTTTAGTTTATTAACAGCGAGAATAAATACTTATAATTAAGAAGTCTAAGACAAAAGAACACACACATATGTAAAATAGGACAGATACAAACAGACAAGTATAAATAGTTAAAATAAGACAAATACAAGCAGGTAAGTATAAATAGATAAAATTAGACAAATACAAATAATTAAGTACCTATAAATAAGTAAAAAGTGACGTACGAAAAAGGGAAGTGTATATATAAAAACCACAAATACAAAAACACATAAGTAACAATGTATCACAGGAATATTAATTATCACAGAATGATATTACACGTTCTTTCTCGGTGGTAATCTGGGTTTCTCTGCTGGCCACCCTTTCTTTTTCTTTTTGTTTTAGCGGGTTCTTGTGAAAGTTCTGTAATGAAACTTTTGCTATCTGAAGTACTTCTCACTTGCTTTTCAGGTTCAGAAGCGGATGTGAAAGATCTCAAACTGCTCTCCGACTTATTGCGTGATGGCGGTACAGTTAAGGTTATGGGGAGTGGTGGTTTCATGACGTTAGGAGCTGTGACTATCACTTTGGGAATGAAAGAATCCTTCAAAGCTTCCACTAAATGTGGAACTAAATCTTACACAGAGCACTTTGGTCTTGTTTGGTGGCTGCTGCTCGAGCGTAGGTTATACCTGGTGCCGGAGTAGGCATTACTACAATTTTTCTTGCCTCAAAGTATGTTATTCGTTCTTTGATTTTGACTTCTTGGATTGCAATCTCTTGTTTGTAGATAGGGCAATTTTTCGATCTTACTGAGTGGTTGCCAACACAATTTATGTGTTTGATAGGTTCCTCACAAGGGGAACCTTCGTGCATTGCCTTTCCACAAATACACGCTGGATTTACCACACATCACAGTGAGGTATGTCCATATCTCTGACATGTGAAACATCTCATTGGAGGTGGAACGTATAGTCTCCCATCCAATGAGTAAAACGCCACTTTAATTTTTTTGGGAAGCACCGGGGTAACAAATGTAATAACGTGGTTTGGCGTATCTCTAAGGACGCCATCCTTTCTAGTTTTTAATCGCCTAACCTCAATGACGTTTTGATTTTCTAGCTCCTCCCTTATGGTGTCTTCGGAGAAATTGAGAAGATCCGGAGAGTATATTACATCACAAGATTCGTTTAAATTACTGTGCGGGACAACTTCAACTTCCAGCTGTAGAAAGAGTTTTACTTTCTGCATATTGAGAGATTTTCTTTCAGATCTAGTTTCCAGTAACATTCCTTCTCTTGTCTTTTTTATAGTATTTAACTCACCTTGTCAAAGTTAAGTCCATCCTTTCTCTTCAGGACGTGACACCGGCATGATGCCGTTATCACGTTCGCTGATACTCCATAATCATAAGCCGAATTCCAAAACCGCTGTCTACAGGCTTTTCTGCCACATCAGAGGCAGCCTTATTCCCTGATTCATTAGTATCTATAGAATTAACTGAGGTCGAGCAATGGTTGGCATCTTCGGTTTGACGTTCCGCAGCAGGCAGAAATCGACCATCTGGTGCATCTATGGAACTACTCTGACTAGACAGAGTAGGTTCTAATTTTGAGGCTGGGACCTCAAGCTTATTGTTTGGCGCGTTTATCGCTATATCCTTTGTCGTATCCACGTCATAAAAAAAGGCGATAGAGATGTGTAATGTGTAGAAGTGTAAGGTGTGTGTTTTACTATTAAAATGCGCTTTAGCTAGCACACGTGTGTGTGTGTATGTATGTGTGTGGTGTGCATGTGTGTGTGAGCATGTGTTATGTGTAAGGTACGTGTGTGTATATGATAATGACACCGATTTCCGCCCCCATTCCCTACCAATCCCGCGCAGAAGCAGTACAACAGTGGCCTCGGCAAAGCCCCCCACCCCCTTCAGCATGGCCCAACCTGTGCACTACCTAGCACTACTAAAGAGGCCAAGATTATTCGTCAGTTGATAGGACAGCCTCCTCTTTGGTTAAAAGGGTTCCTGTCTTGTCTGGCGGCCCGGTTGCGCCACCCCCAGTTCTTGAACTGTACCCTCTACCAGTACCACCCCCTGCAACAATTCCGAAAAGCTAAGAGGCGAAAACACGGTGACCAAAAATGGACTGCATGCGCGAGATGTTAAGTAGTGTTAATAATGTAAGTGGTCTTGTAATGTTTGAAATGTGTGTGTCCATTTTAGTCGACTTTTACGACAGGCAGGTCGTACTGTGGGGGTATTCTTTAATCCCGGCGCCCACACGGGGGAGGGGAGAGGATAGGAGTTTGGTAGGTGGAATGGTTAACAGAAAGAGGGCTGATGGAAAATAGGTGTTGGGCAGCGGACAGCTAAGCTCGGGTACCTCGGATTTGCCGTGTCCGTACCTGTTTGGGAACTAACAGGCCCCTGGGGGGAAGAATTGTTATTGTTAATAAAACTCCACAATCTTTTAATTTTCTCAGTAAAAACTACAATTTTTAGGTGTTGAACAGTTAAAAGTAACGGATTATAAATGATTACTAACAAAATTAAAAATTCGCGTTAAAATAATCTATTGTAAAATTTTAGATCGGCTGTGGAAGAAAACTTATAAAATTCGAAATCAATAACATTAAGCTTATAGAAAAACGATTAATACGTAGGGCTTTCAAAAATTAATCGGAGATAACGTAATAAGAAATTATATACTTTTATAAGAAAATTATACGAAGTAAAAACAACTGTTAAAAGATTATAAAGAAATAAAAATGTTGGCCAATCATATGGAGGAACATTCAAACAATTTAGAAAGACAGAGCTAAATATTAAAAAAATATGTAAATAAAGAAATCAATTCAAAAGAAGAGAATAAACGATTGAATAAAATATATTTGAACAGATTAAAACATTATTGACAAAGTAAATAAAAAATAAACAAACCATGAAACACATTACATATATTACAAACACAAAAGCTAAATATTTAAAAAATATGTAAATAAAGAAATCAATTCAAAAGAAGAGAATAAATGATTGAATTAAATATATTTGAACAGATTATAACGTTATTGACAAAGTAGATAAAAACAAACAAAATATGAAACACATTATATATAAAAAAAGTTCGTCCAAATGAAAATCATACCGTCAAATTTTGGTTGCATAATACTGTTGCGAGCTACTACTAGGCAACCCATCAAACACACAAGCGCTGTAGACTCTGCATACCTTTCAGGATACGAGAATTCTTTCAGCAATCAATTACATACAAACGCTCGAGGCACGGCGTATTCTCAAGGATTCCAGAATTGTTCTAGAAATTACGGGAGCATGAGTCATCCTTGTAATCCAGAGTATATATAAGACCGCTAATGAATGCAAGAGTCAGTCTATTCTTGAATGTCTAATATAAATTATATCGTGTAAAGTAATAGTAGTTTGGAGCTTTAGAAGTATATATAAACGTGATATGCTGTGTCTAATGTACATGCAGCTTGTTGTAGTATGCATAAATAAATAGAAGTGCATAAACAAATAGTTGTGTTAGTGGTTAATGGACCTATGATAGAGAAGTTAGTTTAAGAAGATATTAGTGCTTGTAAATTCATTAGTGTAATAGTGCTTCATTGTTAAGTGGACTGAAAACATCTATAAACAAGGCATATACTGTTAATTAGACTTGTAAACAGTGAGTAATAAAGACATTTATTGTTACTTGTTTTGAATTAAAGAAGCGCGGTAGCAGTAGCCCGCTTCACTGGTGTCAGGTGTGGGGTATATAGTGATTAATTTAAAACACAAGTCTAAAGACATTTAAATAGTTTATATATGCCAGTTACAAGAAATCAGAGTAAAATGGAGGCAGAAACTTTAATGAACTTCCTCAAGGATTTTAAATCCGGTATGGATGAAAAGTTTACTGAAAACGCTGAGAAAATGGGAAGGTTAAGTGAAACTACTGCCAAAATGGAAGAAAAGTTGAATGAAAGTACAGCCACGTTAGAACAAAGATTAATGGAAAGTTCCATTGCATTAAAAGAAGATTTCACTGAACAAGTAAAAACAGTTGAGCGAAAGTTGGACAGTAAATTGATAAAAATGGAAGAAGATGTGATGAGGCTGCAAGAACAAGTGATTTCACTAACAACGCGGCCACTTGAATTACCAAACCAAGTTGTTAATCAGAACATTCCAGAAGAAATAAGAACCATGGAAGGAAGCGAGTCAATTCCGTCTAAATTTAAAGTAAAACCACCTACATTCGATGGTAAAACACCTTGGCCCACATATTTGAAACAATTTGAAGCTGCTGCAATAGCCAACGGTTGGTGCAACAAAGAGAAGGCTATCTCCTTGATAGTGGCCCTACGGGGGGAGGCTCTTAACATCTTACAAACGATTCCCGATCACCAGCAGAATGATTACGGTCTCTTAATATCGAAGCTTGAGATGAGATATGGAGACGCTCACCTTCAACAGGTTTACCACGCACAAGTTAAGAACCGCTCGCAAAAGACAAGTGAAAGCCTGCAAGAATTCGAAGCTGACATCGCAAGATTAGTTAGATTGGCGTACCCAACGGCACCAGATAGTTTCCTCGAACAACTGACTGTTCAAACATTTGTGGATGGCATCAAAGACAGTGAAATACAGCAAGCGCTAAGACTAGCAAGGCCAAAAATTTTGGATGACGCACTGGCCCATGCGCTTGAATTTGAAGCAGCTAAGCAGACATCACACAGGATGGGTCACAAAGTTCGATCTGCCTTAGAGGAACCTGGTCAAGCCCAGAACAGCATAGATGAAATAGTTAACCGTGTGGCAGAAAGGCTGGAACTACAACGACCGCGGGGATGGCGTCTGCGATGCTGGAACTGCGGTGAAGTTGGTCATATGCAGAGACGCTGTACTCAACCAAAGAAACAACCGGTTGAGTTAAAGCAGGTCAATGTAAGGGGACGAACGTCGACAGCACAGCGTAGTGCTCCGGAGATTATCATCCGTGCTGCATCGTCAATGGGAAGCCTGGACAGCATTTATATCGATGGTAGAATTAATGGTAGGGTTGTCCGATTACTTGTGGATACAGGAGCAACAAGAACTATTGTGAGACCAGATTTGGTTGGTCGTGGAAAAATGCTACCTGTATCGGTGTGTCTCCGAACGGCAAGTGGTGAGAAGATTGGTACTCACGGAGAGACTGCCGTTATGTTGACAATTGGGGACAAATTAATTAATCATCGAGTGTTGGTAGCTGATATTACAGAGGAAGTGATCTTGAGAATGGATCTCATGAGAGAATATGGGTTTCATGTAAACATGAAAGAAAATGTGCTTCGGATAGATGATGATGAGATTCCATTTCAAGGTACGAGTAACCAGACGATGCATGTTCGAATGATTTGCGATATGAAAATACCCGAGAAAGCGGAAATGATAGTAATGGGACGCCCGGATAGTACGCTTCGGGAAGGACAAGTATGCATGATGGAAGCAACTGAATCGGGAATGGGTCAGGAGGGATTACTAATTGGAAGAACGCTGGTAAAGTTTCGAAATATGGTACCAGTAAGGGTGCTGAACATTAATCCGCATACGGTGACCCTGAAGAAAGACACGATTGTGGGAAGTTGCATTCCAGTATGCCATATTAAACGTTGTGTAGACGACATGAAAGATAAACCAGGCAACGGCTGCTCACAGAAATTGCTGGATATGTTAATACCTTCGTGTCAAGGATTAAACGGCGACCAACTGGGCAAGGTAAAAGAGCTGGTCGGACGATATCGAGGTGTGTTTGCACTGGATGATAGTGAGAAAGGAAGGACGAATGTTGTGCAACACAAGATCAATACTGGAGATGCGCAACCGATAAGACAACACCCAGGCGGCTTCCTTTGGCAAAACGTAAGGAAGCCGAGCAAATTATCACCGATATGGAAGAACAGGGAGTGATTGAACCTTCGAATAGTCCATGGGCATCCCCGGTAGTACTTGTCAAGAAAAAGGACGGGTCGACAAGGTTTTGTGTAGACTACCGGCTGCTTAACAATGTGACAAAGAAAGACAGCTATCCTTTGCCCAGAATTGATGACACCTTGGATACTCTATCCGGATCCAAATGGTTTTCGACCTTGGACTTGAAAAGCGGATACTGGCAGGTAGGCTTGGAGCCAAACGACAAAGAGAAGACTGCGTTTACAATTGAAACTGGGTTGTGGCAGTTCAAGGTCATACCATTTGGATTATGCAATGCCCCTGCTACTTTTGAACGATTGATGGAGTCGATACTGCGTGGACTGTCTTGGAAGACTTGTCTGGTGTACCTAGATGACGTGATAGTGTTAGGTCGGTCTTTTGAAGAACACCTTAAGAACCTAGAGGAGATATTCCAAAGATTACGGGGCAAACCTTACATTGAGCCCCAAGAAGTGTCACCTGTTTGGAAAAGAGGTGAAATACCTAGGACATGTCGTTTCGGAGACCGGAATAAGAGCTGACCCTGACAAAATAAAAACGGTACAAGAATGGCCTACACCAGCAGATATACACCAACTACGCAGTTTTCTAGGATTGTGCACATATTACCGACGTTTTATACTTGGGTTTGCGAACATTGCCAAACCGCTAACGAAATTAACCGAAGATGGACAAGAATTTGATTGGAATGACGACTGCCACAGTGCATTTGAACAACTGAAACGGCTACTAGTTACAGCACCAATTTTGAGTTATCCACGGATGGAGGGGAAGTTTGTGTTGGATACCGATGCCAGTAACACAGCTATAGGAGGCGTTCTTTCTCAAGTGCAGGACGGACAAGAAAAAGTTATTGGGTATTTTAGCAAAGTCTTGTCGCGGCCTGAAAGAAACTATTGTGTGACAAGAAGGGAGCTGTTGGCCGTCGTCAAATCCGTAGAGCACTTTTATAAGTACTTATACGGCCGTAAATTCCTGTTGAGAACAGACCATGCTGCACTAAAATGGTTATTGCAGTTTCGAAATCCTGAAGGGCAAGTGGCAAGGTGGATAGAGCGGCTGCAGGAATATGACTTTGATACAGAACATCGTGTAGGAACTAGCCATCGGAATGCAGACGCTCTATCAAGGAGACCTTGTCCGGTGGACTGCAATCATTGCTCCAAGATGGAAGAGAAAATAAGTGTCATCCATAGAATGACGGTAACCGATGATACTTGGCAGCCCGAAAGGATGCGAGAAGACCAGGAGAATGACGCCGAATTGGGACGTATTATTGAGTGGAAAAATAGAGGACAACGACCAGCTTGGGAAGAAATTAGTATTTTAAGTAGGAGCCTGAAGGCATACTGGGCACAGTGGGACTCCTTGATGATGGAAAATAGAATCTTGAAACGACGTCTGGAATTTGAAGATGGCACTGAGAGACTTCAAGTGATAGTGCCGAGAAGCAGAGTGCCGGAAGTGTTGCAGCACTTGCACGACGGTATTTCCGGAGGGCACTTTGGCGTGAAAAGAACTCTCGAAAGAGTGAGAGAAAAGTTCTATTGGGTGAACTGCAAAGAAGATGTGAAGGAGTGGTGCCGGAAATGTGAATTGTGTGCCTCTGCAAATGGCCCGGTCTCAAAACGGAAAGCCCCAATGAGACAGTATAACGTGGGGAATCCTTTTGAGAGGGTAGCCATTGATATAACTGGTCCGTTTCCTGAATCAGAGAAGGGAAATAAATACATCTTGGTTGCAATGGATTATTTTACCAAATGGCCGGAGGCATATGCTATACCTAACCAAGAAGCCGAGACGGTTGCAGATGTACTAGTGAAGGAGTTGTTTTGTCGCTTTGGAGTTCCGTTGGAATTACACTCCGATCAAGGTCGGAACTTCGAATCAGCATTGTTTCAAAATGTCTGCAAGCATCTTGGAATCAGGAAGACTAGAACCACGCCACTTCATCCCCAATCGGATGGAATGGTTGAAAGAATGAACAGGACGTTAGGAAGTACCTGGCCAAAGTTGTCTCTGAACATCAACGAGACTGGGACCAATATCTACATTTGTTCCTACTGGCGTACCGATCTTCGGTACATGACAGCACAGGGTACTCGCCCGCTTGCGTAATGCTAGGACGTGAATTGCGGCTACCATGTGATCTTCGGTTTGGATTTAAACCTGGAGAAGATATCGCAGGTGAAGATTACGTTAGTAAGCTTCGTGAAAGATCAAATAGTATTCACGAAAACGTCCGAAAGAATATACAGGCAGCAAGCGATCGAATGAAATCACAATATGACACGAGAGCACGAGAAGGTGGTTATCAACCTGGAGATTTAGTGTGGCTGTACAATCCACAAAGAAAACGTGGATTGTCGCCAAAACTACAAAGACAATGGGAAGGGCCGTACGAAGTGTTAAAAAGGATTAATGATGTAGTGTACCGGATCAGAAGATCCCCTCGTGGTAAACCAAAAGTGGTACACTTTGACCGTTTAACCTCCTACGCTGGCAACAACCAGGAAGACTCGAATAATGATAATGGTGTTCGGCAAGTTATTAATCATGAGCCAAATGTAGATTTTGAGAGTTTTATGGCGGCGTATGGTGGTTCCGCTGAAGCGAGATTTGGCGTTGTTGTTGAAAAACAGCAAGATCTGTTTAGAGCACCAGAAGAGTATTCCCTTGCACATTGCGTAGCTCAAGATTTGGCAATGTCAAGGGGAATAGCTGTTGTTTTAAGAAAAGTTTGGATGTGCGGATGAATTAGTACAACAGCAGCCAACTGTAGGAAAAGCTTTGGTTCTTCAAGATAAAAATCGTTATGTTTACTATCTGGTCACCAAAAATTCTTCATGGCAAAGACCTAGTTATGGACATCTATGGGAGGCTTTGCTAAATCTTAAGGCGCAGATGATGGAAAATGGAGTAACAAGACTAGCGATGCCCAAGTTGGGCTGTGGACTGGATCACTTAGATTGGAGGATAGTCCGAAATATGCTAGAAGTAGTTTTCAGGAATCAACGTCCAGGTCCTTGTTTGTTGTTTTCAACCGGTTGCCTACCAAGACCAAGAAAAGAGTGTTGACTGTTATTTCCAACGACGTGGTGGATGCACCAGAGGAGATAGCTGCCGATACCGTCATCAGTCATCGAATTGGCGCCAAAATGTATCTACAGTTACGAGACGTAACGGTTTTAAAGAGGGGGCAGTGTTGCGAGCTACTACTAGGCAACCCATCAAACACACAAGCGCTGTAGACTCTGCATACCTTTCAGGATACGAGAATTTTTTCAGCAATCAATTACATACAAACGCTCGAGGCACGGCGTATTCTCAAGGATTCCAGAATTGTTCTAGAAATTACGGGAGCATGAGTCATCCTTGTAATCCAGAATATATATAAGACCGCTAATGAATGCAAGAGTCAGTCTATTCTTGAATGTCTAATATAAATTATATCGTGTAAAGTAATAGTAGTTTGGAGCTTTAGAAGTATATATAAACGTGATATGCTGTGTCTAATGTACATGCAGCTTGTTGTAGTATACATAAATAAATAGAAATGCATAAACAAATAGTTGTGTTAGTGGTTAATGGACCTATGATAGAGAAGTTAGTTTAAGAAGATATTAGTGCTTGTAAATTCATTAGTGTAATAGTGCTTCATTGTTAAGTGGACTGAAAACATCTATAAACAAGGCATATACTGTTAATTAGACTTGTAAACAGTGAGTAATAAAGACATTTATTGTTACTTGTTTTGAATTAAAGAAGCGCGGTAGCAGTAGCCCGCTTCAATACTACACACTCAACTAGTTTAAGTTGTTTCATTCTCTAATGATCAGTTTGATAAAAGAGTTTATTTTATATATTGCAGCATTGATGGTAGGAATACTCGATATTTTATAAACCATCACTGATTATTTTCCCTAAGACTAAATTATCAATTTCAACACTTACCGACGAAGTGCGGATACTAATCTTCAACAGTTCTATTAAACTTATGTAAAAATAGATATCAGAGGTCTGGTTTGTTTTAAAAATTTGATGCAGACATGCCATGATTATAGAGAATGAGTTGTTTAAAAGCAGTACATAGTTGTTTACAAAAGCTGGCCGTACAAACATTTGATCACAGTAGTTCTAGCGATTTGCGAAATTAAAAATCTTTTAAAGTTCAACACTATCGATAAAATCTTGCTTTATATTTATATAGGATAAAATTTTGATGTACAAATGTTAAGTTCTTTAAATATTATGTTAGCACTTTTGACCTCGTTTTATAATGAAACTTTCTTATGGTGTTCTTATTTATATATTTCATAATACTTTTAGCCTAATTCTCCTTTTACCACATCACAGTACGATTTTATCGTAGTTTTGTAGAATTTGTAACGTGCATTTTTGTAATTTAACATTTTACACTTTACCCATTTTGTAAATACATTTCTGTAAATACTATTTCTATATTTTATAGTTATTAACTCGTTGGCGAATGCGTCGTATTATAATTGAGTGAATTGCATCGTTCTTGTCTTGCCGTTCGTATAAATTTTGTTGCTTATGGTGATATACAAGTCTAGATAAGAGACGATAAGAGGTTGTAATAGCGACGAGTTGATATAAACAGATAAGCAGTTGTAGTTTGTTCTTGGTTCCTATATATTAATTACGTTGTATATTAACTGTAGAAAGTGTAGTTCTTATTCCATTGAAGGAAAGATGCTTTAGATATAGGCGAACGTGTTTTACTCGACATCACGTGGTTTACGGAACATTGACGGACTTACTTAGTGATTACGCGTGCTTTACTAATTGTGTTTTTAGTTGAGTTTCTTTTGAAATAAAAGTTGTAGAACTTGCTTGCTAAACTTGACCGATTCTTTTAGGATTACTGTGTGTGCGATCTAGTTTCGTGGTCCTTTTTTTATCAGAGTAAGTGCAATAAACTTGTACAGAATTTGTAAAGGAGCCACTTTAGTCAGGTTTTAAACTCCCTTTTTTTAACTCATTCCGTATTAATGATACATTAAATTTACCTTGCATTTAATAATAAGTAAATAAAATATGAACGTACATTTTTTTAAAGACGAGATTGTGAGAGTGACCGTGTTTTTAAATGTTTCCCCGTATTCAAACAATGCCTTTACCAACTGAAATTAGCTTCAGAAGTTGACGAAGTTCTTTCTGCTGAAGCAGATCCGCAATACGAAAACTTCTTGACGGATGTTTGGATCGGAATTATACTAACCTTAATTGTTTTAGTTGCGTGTGTTGCATGTGTTCCTGTCTGTTGTACCACAAATTCCACCCCCGCGAATAGACTGTGAATCTTTGCCAAGCTACACCAGTGCATCCGGCTTACCAAGCTATCAGGAGGCTTTCGATCAGTTACAGAAAGTAACAGAACAATCTGCAGTTGATAGTAGTGTCAAGTTTCAAGGTGATAATGGGATGGAACCATGGACACCCCACACTCCACCAACTCCAACTGCAAGGCTATCAGTAGCCGAATTAGTCCAACTCTATAGACACTCTTCCGGTGCTCCTGGTTGTGTAAGTTGAACTATTTCATACTTGTTATTACTTTAAATATCTATCCGTTTATTTTGCAATATTCTTTGTCGTGTTGATACTTTTTACAATAGAAGTGCATGCTATTTAAAAAAAAAAAGGAAAAAAAAAAGAAAAATCGACAATACTGGACTACTCATATCAATTGTGTCTACCTATTTATCTTTTGTTATAAGTTTGTCTGATTTATGTTTAATTGGTGTGTGAGGAAGCGTTTCTGCTACTCCCCAATATTTCCTTACTTTGTAATCAAAGTTTTGTAATGCTTTTATCGTTATTATATTATAGAGATTATCCAAACAGTTTATTTACATTTTACAAGTACAGAATAATTTATGCTTATTCTTTTATTTCAGGTTGCTAGACTATTTTTTTTTATTGCAGGTATTGTTACTAATTCCTTACAGCCGCGTACATTATATGTTGGTCTGCTTTCTACAACCTCCCTAATATCCGATTGAGCCCGGTCATTTCTTTGATTTTCTTTGTGTTACGCACGGCTACGAGCCAACGTAGCATAAATTTGGCGCCCAACGTGGCTGCCCCGATTACCGTAACATAACAAAACTATATATTGGTTACTTCGGATATTAAAGCTTTATTTTTTCAAAATATCGACTTTGTAACGTATTGATTGTCATTCAAAAAGCTTCTGTACAATTTTTATAAAAATTCTAGATTTGATATGTACAGGTTTATTGTAAATTAAGAATAAGGAAGCAATATTGTTATCGTTAGTCCTTAATTATGAATTATATTGTCTTTGTTTTGATTTTGTTACGTATCATTTATTTCGACAGATGACTATGCCTAGACCCATATATATTTAAATATTTTATGTAAGCAAAAAGCTGTTTGCATATAGAAATCTTTTCCAACCAAGATGATGGTAAAATAATGCATTGTTTTCATACGGAGCAACATAAAGATATGCATGTTTTTTTTTTAAAATTAACCACTTGTAGCACATTTTAAATACCAATGTTTTTCATTTAAAGCAGATGTTAACATTAATTAAAAAATATTCTTATTGTTAATTTATCGAATATTTGTATCATAATACACATTTTCAATTTATATTTTCAAACCATAGCTATAGTTAAATAGTGTTTTCTTGTATTATTTAAAAAATAGTTAACTTTCCTGCCCAACAGTATTATACAATTTAAACTTAACTTTGTATTAAATTAGTTACATCATCACAGCTAATGTAGGGTAGGATTTTATTGAATTTTCAAGCTATACTTCCTATTGGATTTTATTATTGACTTTAATAGTTTTGAATTGGTTGTTGTCTTAAATTAGAGAAAGTGTTGTACATATGAAGCTGTAATATAAACATTAAATTATTGTATTTATAACCATAGGTTGACAGCTCAATAAAGAAATTTAATTTGCACTAGTGCTTCAAGCGATTTTCACTCATCGGGTTTTATGTCAAAAACTATGTTCTTATTCTAATATGAAATATGCTGATTTAGTGTGATATTGTATCTGGATTTAATAATTTATTCATACCTGAAAATAGTTTGCCATATCCTTATTTTCAGTGTAATTTAAGCGTAAAAAAAAGGGTTTTAATCATCGTGGTCGATGATAACCGAGGAGCGGATTAGGAGACAATCTCTTGTGTACCTGTATTTGTCAATGTTAGTTATTCGTGTAAATTATACTTATTAGTAAATAGTCTTTACGTAGTTCCTGGCTGTGTTATTTAGAGATGGAACTAGCAAGTGTTTTACCTCCTCCTACTCAAACAATTTTTGATCGGGACGATGAACTTAAAACAAAAGCAGTTAAGAAATCTCAAAATGTGATTTTAGCTCAATCTATTGCACCACCCTATGGCCAAAGAAGAAGCTGGGTTCCACGCAAACCTTCAGATTATGGAGATGGTGGAGCATTTCCTGAAGTTCCAGTGGTACAATACCCTTTGGAAATGGGTCAAAAAGGAAATGAGTCCACCTCCAATGCTCTTGCCGTGCAATTAGATGCCGAAGGCAAAGTTAAATATGATGCAATTGCTCGTCAGGGCCATGCAAAAAATAAAATAGTTTATTCTAAACTAACAGATCTTTTACCAGCAGAGGTTGTGGCGGAAAGCGATCCTAGCTTACAGAAACCGTCGCAGGAAGAAGTGGATGAAATTACAGAAAAAACAAGGCATGCTTTACAAAGATTAACAAATTCTAAAATTGCTGCAGCTATGCCAGTGCGTTGCGCTGAACAATTAGCACCAGCTGAATATATTCGTTACACACCTTCTCAACAGGGTGTCGGTTTTAATTCAGGTGCTAAACAACGTGTTATTAGATTAGTGGAGGCACAGGTTGATCCGATGGAGCCACCTAAATTTAAAATAAATCGTAAAATTCCACGAGGCCCGCCATCACCTCCAGCTCCTGTTTTACATAGCCCAACTCGAAGAGTTACAGTAAAGGAACAGAAAGAATGGAAAATACCGCCTTGTATATCAAATTGGAAAAATGCTAAAGGTTATACAGTTCCATTAGACAAACGTTTGGCTGCTGATGGTCGTGGTTTACAACAACTACATATTAATGAAAACTTTGCCAAACTTGCAGAAGCTCTTTATATTGCTGATCGTAAAGCAAGAGAAGCAGTAGAAACCCGTGCTCAATTGGAACGAAAGTTAGCCCAAAAAGAGAAAGAACAAAAGGAAGAACATTTAAGACAGCTAGCTCAAAAGGCAAGAGATGAAAGAGCTGGTATAAAAACTGGACATCCTATTGGTGACGTTAATATTTCTAATGAAGATGAACGAGAGCGTGAAGTTCTTAGACAAGATCGTCATAAAGAAAGAGCCAGAGAACGTAATCTTGCAAGAGCTGCTCCAGATAAACGCACACGTTTGCAAAAAGAACGTGAAAGAGATATTTCTGAGCAAATAGCTTTAGGAATGCCAGCACGTGGACAATTTACAGGTGAAACTCAATTTGATCAGCGACTGTTTGGTCAGGCACAAGGTTTAGGACAAGGGTTCCCTGATGATGAAGCTTATAATGTGTATGACAAACCTTGGCGTGATGGTGGATCGATGGCGAATCATTTATATAGACCTAGTCGTAATGTAGATAAAGATGTGTATGGTGAAGATCTTGAAAAGTTGGTTAAAACCAATCGATTTGTTCCTGACAAAGAGTTTAGTGGAACTGATCGTAATGGTGTTAGTCGATCAGGGCCTGTTCAGTTTGAAAAAGAAAAGGAAGAAGATCCCTTTGGGCTTGATCAATTCTTAAGTCAAGCTAAGCGATCAAGTAAGCGCAAGGAACCAGAAAAACGCGATGATCGAGATAAACGAAAAAGAAGAGTGTAATAAATAGTTAAAAATTTAGGACTACACAAAAATTGTAAATAAATATTATTTTCATGTGTACCAATTAAATTAGGAATTATTTTAACAGATACGTCTTAAGATATGAAATATTGTTTACATAACAATTTATAAATGCATTTTTGAATGATAAATATATATTTTCATTACATGTAAAATAAGCAAATTTAACTGTTGAGAAAAAGTAATGACTGCGACAAATATCTGGAATTCCAAATCGAGCAAGAATAGTTTCCATACACATAATAACTTCATCTCAGTTAATTTTGTTAAAGGAAGTATTTCTATAATTGCAAATAATAATCGGTTAGTATTAGAAACCAGCTTTTACATTTGAACAAGTCTACGGCAATAACTTGCCATGGTCTGGTAGGAGAATATTCTCTTAAAAATGATTCCTTGATATTAATCCTTTCTTGGACACACTTGGGGCATGCTCTAATCAGATTTTCAATTTGCGTGGATAGTCCAATCCACCATAGCCAACTTTTGACCCGCTCCCTGCATTTTACTATACCCTGATGCCCTGTGTGTATGAAATTCAGAACCTCCAATTGTAAACTTGCTGGAATAACAATTCGGCTACCTTTTAGCAAAATACCCTCAGCTACGCTTATCTCATTACGATACTGAAAATAAGCTATTAATTCAAGAGGTATCATGTGTTTATCCGGCCAACCAGAAGTTGAATATAGTTTTAATTTTTGAGTAATTAAATCAGCAGACTGTGTTTCTCTAAAAAATAATCTTTAATTGGTAGTGATTTTACTACCAATTTAACATGAGCCCCTATCTCCGAAGACAACTCTGCACTTTGCAGCGTATTTTTTAAAGGACTCCTTAGTGTATCTGCCACTACCAACTGTTTTCCAGGTGTATACATGACCTAGGCGGCTCCGTGGCGTAGTGGTATGTGTGTGACTACTACGCCCTAGGTCCCGGGTTCGAATCCCGACACGGTCCGCTCGAAAAATGTTAGGCGAGCATTTTTCGCAAAAATACACCCTCGTTCGGATGAGAGGTAAAATGGAGGTCCCGTGTGTGAGTGTTGTCACGCACGTTAAAGATCCCTACCTTGCTTGGAACAGCAAGGATTCGGCAAAATTCAAAATTTTCCAGGTAAAAAAAAACTCGCTTCCTGGCCAATGTAGTACCTTCGGGTGGAGCATTGGAAAATCACATGTAATGTATACATGACCTGAAAATCGTAGCGCATAAGGCGAATTCTAAATCACTGAAGTCTGGCGGTGAGCTCGTCTAGATTTTTTGACTGTAGTATTTGCAAAAGAGGTTTATGATCAGTTTCCAAAACAATAGGAATACCTATAACATATTCTTGAAAATGCTCACATGCCCAGGCCAAAGCTAACGCTTCTTTCTCGATCTACACATTTCCGTAGGTGTCAACATTCTTGACCCGTAAGCCACTAACTTACGTTCTCCTTTTTCTTCTTGCATTAGCACACATCCAATCCCGTAGGAAGAGGAATTTGCACTAACTCTAATTTTTTTATTATAATCAAAAAATGAAAGATGGAGCCTTTATTAAGAGATTTTTATTTCTTGAAATGCAATTTTTTGTGCAACTTCCCATTGAAAAGACTAGTAATGGGTTCTAAGATTTGGAATAAATCGAGATGCAAAATTGCTGCACTTCTTTTCTATTAGTGGGTGCTGGAAATTGAGTGATTGCTTTTATTCTAGAAAGCACCACTTCCACCCCCGCTTCCGATATAACATGCCCTAAAAATTGAATTTTATCAACTTCTATAAGACTTTTTTTTTATTTAGAGTGATCCCTTCCACTTCTAAATGTTTTAGGACTTCCCGTAATATCGAATCATGTTCATTTCTAGTTGTTGCGTGAATCATAATATCATCAATATGTACTATTATCCCTTTCATGCCCGAAAAAAGTTTCATAAATTTGGCTGAAAAACTCTGGTGCACATGAAATTCCAAAAGGTAGTCGTTTAAAAAATACCTTCCAAATGGACAAATAAAAGTTGTTAACGGCTGCGACTGTTTGTCGAGTCGTAGCTGATAAAACCGAGTTTACATCTACTTTTGTAAATAAGCCCCGTAGTTGATTTAATGAACACTCAACCTTTGGAATAGGGTAATGATTTCTAAGTACCACTTTGTTTAGTTCTGTAAAATCTTGGCAGCTACAGGTTGCTTAACCCCCTTCAATAAATCTCAGTGAAATAGGTCATAATATTAGAAAACAATAGAAGAAACATGATATTTATTATAAGCAACTACAAGCATTGGATGGGCAATATTCTCGAATTATGGTAATTGTGTGAAAGCATTTACTGAAAAACTATTCTTTCGGCAAATGTCTAAGTGCTGGGGGATCTTGGCAGCCACAAGTTGCTTAACCCCCTTCAATAAATCTCAGTGGAATAGGTCATATTAGAAAACAATAGAAGAAACACGATATTTATTATAAGCAACTACAAGCATTGGATGGGCAATATTCTCGAATTATGGTAATTGCGTGAAAGCATTTAATGGAAAACTATTATTTCGGCAAATGTCTAAGTGTTGGGGGATCTTGGCAACCACAAGTTGCTTAACCCCCTTCAATAAATCTCAGTGAAATAGGTCATAATATTAGAAAACCATAGAAGAAACATGATATTTATTATAAGCAACTACAAGCATTGGATGGGCAATATTCTCGATTTATGGTAATTGCGTGAAAGCATTTACTGGAAAACTATTCTTTCGGCAAATGTCTAAGTGCTGGGGGATCTTGGCAGCCACAAGTTGCTTAACCCCCTTCAATAAATCTCAGTGGAATAGGTCATATTAGAAAACAATAGAAGAAACACGATATTTATTATAAGCAACTACAAGCATTGGATGGGCAATATTCTCGAATTATGGTAATTGCGTGAAAGCATTTACTGGAAAACTATTATTTCGGCAAATGTCTAAGTGTTGGGAGGAGTGTTTGTAGTAATTTATAATACTCCCTGTATGTTTGTTGTGGTTTGTTTAGCATTCTTCTTAATCTTCTTTGGGAATGAAACCACTCATAGTTTTTAAAATCTATTTTATTTACGTTACGATTCATGACCTAGGATCGTTGACAACGATCCTAGGTCATGGATCGAAACGTAAATAAAATAGATTTTAAAAACTATGAGTGGTTTCATTCCCAAAGAAGATTAAGAAGAATTTATAATACTGTTAATAGTGATACTTACCTTATTCATTATTAATTGTAGTAGGTTTTGGTATAGATGTCAATGATTGTCTAAAGAATGATTTTGTAATAAAAAGTTATCTGATTTACTTAAGAGTTATATTGAAAATAGATGTAGTTAATTATGTGCAGTGTTTTACTGAATATCTAAAATAACAGGTTACGGGCCCAGACATCTAAAAAATCGCAGAAAGTTTGGTAACTGTCATGAAAAATAATTTTAATATAGAACTGCTAAATGTAAATAATTTTCATGCTTGGAAGTTTCGAATGCAATCTTTATTTATGGAAAAGGACGTTTTAGAATGCATAGAAATAGAATTTGATGCAACTAGTTACACTGACGAAAAGAAAAAGGTTGAAGCCAAAAAACGAGATAATAAATGCAAATCTTATATCGTGCAGTGCATTGATGATGCTCAAATTGATTTAATAAGAGATAAAGAGACTGCATACAGTATGTGGAAGAATCTTGAAGAAAGGTATGAAAAAAAAGGTATTCCGGGACAAATGTTATTACGTAAAAGGTTAATGAGCATGAAATTAGGAGAAGCAAAAGACCTTGAAATGTTTTTGGCACAATTTGATGAAACAGTACGACAATTAAAAGTTACAGGAACAGATTTAAAAGAACAAGATTTAGTTTGTACTTTATTAATGGCGATGCCACCAAGCATGGAAACCGTAATTGCGATTTTGGAAAATATGCCTTCAGAAGAATTGAGTATAAATTTAGTAAAAGCAAAGCTACGAACTGAAGTAGAAAGAAGAAAAGCTGCGTCTGAAATTGAAACAAACAAAATTGGACAAGAACACAGTAAACCAGCAGCATTTTTAACAAATAATAGTGGTGTATGTTACGCATGTATAGAATAACTATAAAAATCAGACCTACAGAAGTGGACATTTTAGAGGTAGAGGTAACTACAGAGGAAATTTTAATAATCAAAGAGGAAATATCAATAACCAACGATGGAATTACTCGAGAAATTATAGTAATCAAAGAGGAAGATACAGAGATCAACCCAGTGGTAGTAGAGGAGATTATAGTAATCAAAGGGAAATGGAAGAATCAAAAGGTAACTTTGTTGAAAAAGAGGACACAGATAAAGGTATATGTTTCATGACACAAACAGAAGTTGAAGACAAAACTGTAAGTAAGAAAGACATTTTATTTTATATAGACTCTGGGTGTACTGATCATATGGTAAACTCTAGAAGGTATTTTTCTGAGTACATGTTGTTGCAAAATCCTATTAAAATAGCTGTTGCAAAAAGTGAAAATTTTATGGAAGCAATAGGTGTGGGCAACATCAAAATAGTCAGTCATGTTTATAATGAAAAGGTAGAATGTACTATAAAGAATGTGTTGTATGTACCCAATCTTCGCAAAAATTTAATGTCTGTGAAACGATTAGAAATGAACGGTGTCACATTAGTTTTTGATAATGGCAAGGTATTTTTGCGTAACAAAGATAGGTTAGTAGGAATTGGAAATAGAAATAAACTATATGAAATAAGTTTTGAGGTGAATGTTAATGAATGTTTAAGTACTGAAACAGAAAATGAAGAACTAAAATTATGGCATAGGAGACTAGGGCACATTTGTAATGCAAATTTAGAAAAGTTATTAAAAAATAACATGGTTGAAGGGTTAGAAAATTTAAAATTGAGCAAAGTTGAATTTTGTGAGTCTTGCGTTCAGGGCAAAATGAGTAGATTACCATTTAATTCCAGAAATAAAGCTAACAGGATTTTAGGTATAGTGCATTCTGATTTAGTTGGTCCAATAACACCTGTAAGTCATGAAGGGGAAAAATATTTTATCACGTTTATTGATGATTTCTCAGGTTTTGTTCAGGTTTATATGTTAAAAGGAAAAAACGAAGTCTTTGATTGTTTTAAGGAGTTTGTTCAGTCCGCACAGGCTAAGTTTAATTTAAGATTATCAGTTTTAAGGTGTGATAATGGTGGCGAATATATTTCTAGTGAATTGAAAGATTTTTGTCGTGAAAATGGAACTGTTATAGACTATTCTACGCCATATACTCCACAACAAAATGGGAAGAGTGAAGATATAATAGAAGTTTGGAAGAAAAGGCTAGAACAATGTTAGAAGAAGCAAAATTACCAAAACATTTCTGGAACGAGGCTGTAAGAGTTGCAGCATATGTGTTAAATCGAAGCCCTCATAGTAATTTAAAAGATACTCCTGCAGAAATTTGGAATGGTGTAAAACCAAGTATTCAAAATATGAAGATATTTGGTTGCATGGCTTTCTCTCACATTCCAGAACAATTTAGAGGTAAATCTGATAGCAAAGTTCAAAAATGTATTATGATGGAATACACAAATACAGGATATAGATTGTGGGATATAGCTAAAGAAAAAATAATTACATCAAAGAATGTGAAGTTCAATGAAAATGATTTTTATTATAAAATTAATGTTGCAAGAATAGGCTTAGTGAATAAGGAAGATAAGGAATCGACAGAAGATATCACTGAGATTGACAATCAAGAAAACGAAATAAATATAGACAAAGTCGGAGAAAATAAAAAGGAAAAGAGAAAAACAAAAGTACCAGAGAAATATTCAGATTTCGAAATGTATATGGCATTTAATGCAATTGCATACATTGAAGATGTTCCACAGAATGTAGAGCAAATAAATGAAAGAGAAGATAAGCAAATGTGGATAACTGCTATGCAGAAAGAGATAGAATCTATAAATAAGAATGAAACTTGTATGGAGGTAAAGAAACCTGAAAATGCGGAGATATTAAGCACAAAATGGATTTTTATGAAGAAACCATTGGAACATGATGTACAAGATAAATACAAAGCACGGCTGGTAGTAAGAGGTTTTGCCCAAAAGGATACGTTTAATTATGATGAGATATATTCACCAGTAGCTAAGATGTTTACTATCAGAACTTTACTATCATTAGCGAATCAATACAAACATCATATTAAACAACTTGACGTTAAGACAGCGTTTTTGAATGGGAACTTGAAAGAAGAAATATATATATATATATATATATATATATATATATCCACCAGAGGGAGTGAACTGTAAGAGGGATAATGTGTTAAAACTGAATAAGGCTCTATATGGTCTGAAGCAAGCAAGCAAGTGTTGGAATCAAAAATTTAATGATTTTTTACTTAGTTTAGGATTTACAAGGTCAAACGTTGATTACTGTTTGTACATAAAACATGATAAAGAGAGTGTAGTGTATTTAGTAATATATGTAGATGACATTTTACTGACAAGTCAGAACTTAAGTGTTTTAGATGAATACAAAAGTAAATTTATGCAACAATTTGACATGAAGGATAAAGGAAATTTAAAGAATTTTTTAGGACTTGAAATAGATTATGACCGAGAAAAGGGAATTTTGAAAATAAGTCAAAAAAGGTATGTTAAAGGAATTCTAAAACGTTTTAATTTTGATCAGTGTAAACCGTGTACAACTCCAATCGATTTAAAATTGCGAATAACTGTTAGTGAAAATAACGAAGGCTCAAAGCAAAGATCAGTTTTGTTCAAACAAATTAGGACTAGGATTAATAGAATAAAATAAACAAATACAAACTAGATCATTTGAGTAAGAGAGGGAAATGAATTAATTTTATGTTTTGATGTTAAGATTTTAATTTATTCATGTAGTTGAGATACTAACATGTTTTAGAGAATTTAAATTTGATTGTTTCATGTTATAGAATAAGGAAAGTATCAAGAGAGGGTGTAGTAATTTATAATACTGTTAATAGTGATACTTACCTTATTCATTATTAATTGTAGTAGGTTTTGGTATAGATGTCAATGATTGTCAAAAGAATGATTTTGTAATAAAAAGTTATCTGATTTACTTAAGAGTTATATTGAAAATAGATGTAGTTAATTATGTGCAGTGTTTTACTGAATATCTAAACTAACAGTGTTGTGTCATGGCGGGCGACCAGGACGGTTGTGCCGCTGTGAAGTGCAAGAAGAAACTGTTGCCTAATGAAAAAGTGCTAAAATGCTGTGGCGCTTGTAATTCCCGCTATCATATAGAGTGTATTAGTGTTAGTGAAAAGAATTATGAAGCCATCATGATCCTAGGTGATGTGGTTAGTTGGTTTTGTACAAAATGCAAGAAATTCCTGAAAATTGTTATATTAGCAACAAACAAGAATGCTTACATAAATTCTGACATTGATGCCAACTTAAAACAAATCAATGATAAACTATACTTGCACTAACCTCATACAGGACAATATCAATGCAAAAACATATTCGGAAGCAGTTACTCAAGAACGCATTAAAGTCCCTTCCAAGCCAATAATCAATGCTCCGGGTATTATAATTAAACCAAAAGTATTACAGCAGCCAGAAGTTACTAAAAAAGATGTGCAAGATAAAGTCAATCCTATCAAAGCACAAGCAGGAATTTTAGGAATTAAAACAATAAACAAAGGAGGGATATTAATAAAATGCAGTGATGTAAATGCTACAATGAGAATGAAAGAAATAATAGAACATAATTTGGAAAATCATAATATAACTCTAACTAAAATGAAAAACCCTAGACTAGTTATAAAAGGATTAGACAAGAACTATAATACAGAAGAGCTAATGGAAGACCTAATTGCACTCAATTATTACATAAAGAAAGAAGATGAAATAAAGGTAGTACACAGTCGACAACTAAAAAATAATAAGTGGATAATTTATTTTGAAGCTACAGGTTCGACATATCAAAAAATTGTAAATCAAGAAGTTAACATTGGGTGGTCATCAAGAAAAACAATGGAAGATCTAAACATTATGAAATGTTTCAATTGTAATCAATACAACCACAAAACAAGAGACTGCAAAAACCATGTCGTGTGTTCAGATTGTGCAGGAAATCACAGAACCGATTGCTGTAAAAATTCAAAAGATGCAAAAAAATGTACAAACTGCTTACACATTACAACAAAATTTAACATTGTAGATAGAGACATACATCATTCAGCAGATAGTGAACAATGCCCTACTTATTTAAGAAGAGTACAAACCACTCGTGAACAAATAAACTATAGAGTAGAAAGTTTATGAATCAATTTATAAGAGACTATGATAGTGTTAGAATTAAAACAAAAATCATAAACAATATCGAAAACTATCAACGCAACTTAGATTATAAAGCTAAGAATAGATTCTTAAGTATACTACACCAAAATATTCGTAGCATAACAAAAAACTTTGATGAGTTTCTGGTATTTTTAAGTCAGTTCAAAAGCAATTTTGATATTATAGTGTTAACAGTAACATGGAATATAATAGATATCAACCTCTTTCAAATACACGGATATGAATTAATTTATAACCAGAGCCATTTTAACCAAAATGACGGTGTGGTAGTATACATCAAAAGTAAATTCAATCAAAAAACAGTAATCGTTCAAAAAAACAATACCAACATTATTGACATCAATATTAGGCATCAAAATAAAACTATTAACATTGGAGCAATATATAGACCACCTTCAACTTGCATCAGTCAATTCATAGATGATGTATATCAGTATTTAATAGCATCCAAAAATGTAGATTATAAGTTTATAGTAGGAGATATTAATATAGATATTTTAGCTGACAATGATTCGAGTAATGAATATCTTAATGTTCTTAGTGAACAAGGATTTGAATCATTAATAAATAACTATACAAGAATTGACAAGCAATCCAGGACTTGTATTGACCACATCTTTGCGAAAAGCAACTATGGATTAGAAAACTTCGACCCAGCAATACTACAAACAAATTTAACAGACCACTTCACTACAGTAAACATTCTTTACAGTACTGAAGAAAATGGGAAATGTAAACCCTGCCCTAAATTCATAAGCAGACTTAACAAAGCAAAGTGTGAAACCAAGCTAAAGAAATACATATCACTAGAAAAAATTATGAGTATGAACGTGGACGATGCAACAAATCATTTCATTGAGCAAATACAACACGCCATCACTGAATCAACAACACAGGTAAAGATAAAAAAGTGAAATAAAACAAAAAGAATGGATCACGGAAGGACTAGTCAAAGCAACCATTACTAAACAAGCACTTTATAATGTATGGATGCAGAATATCAACGATGAAATAAAAAAAAGTAATTATATAAAGTACCGTAATATGCTCAATACACTTATAAAAAATACAAAATACAGTTACTATAGAGAAAAAATAGATAAATACTCAGACTGCAAAAATTTATGGAACACTGTTAACAGAATAGTACAAAAAAGAAAAAACAACAAGGATATCAAAGAAATTATAACCGCAACTGGACAAAAACTAACTTCAGAAGCCCAAATTGCATGCGAACTAAATATGCACTTTACCAAAACAGGACAAAAGTTGGCAAACAAGATCAACAAAGTTTCAGATAAAATCAAATTTGAAACAAAAAAATCCTAATACAATATTCTTACGTCCAACCAACGAAAACGAAGTCATAAAGTATATAACATAGCTGAAGGAAAATAAAGTGCCAGGGATCGACGGCATCACACCAAAAATAATTAAAAACATTAAACATATAATAACACTGGCATTAACAACAATAATCAACAAAATACTGGAATCTGGAAAATGCCCAGACGCATTCAAAAAGGCAGTAATTATACCCATACATAAAGATGGCGACAAAAATAATCAAGAAAATTATAGACCAATTTCACTAATATCAAGTATAACTAAAATAATCGAAAAATATTAAAAGACAAACTAACAAACTTTCTAAATAAGTACAATTTAATATCCTCAAATCAATATGGTTTCCGTGAGAACAAATCAACACAAGATGCACTAATTGAATTAGTAAGCAGAATACAAAATTCCTTGGACACAAACCAACGATCCCTTTGCATATTTATAGATTTAGCAAAAACATTTGACACGGTCAACCACGAGCAACTATTGAAATGCCTAGAACACCTGGGAGTAAGGGGAATTGCACATAAATTAATAAAAAGCTATCTCTATAATAGAAAACAATGTGTCAAAATAGGCGACAAAATCAGTGATATGACGACAGTCGAATGTGGAGTACCACAAGGAACTGTACTTGGCCCAATCCTTTTCACAGTTTATGTAAATGATATCTTTAAATTACAATCGACTGGAGAAATTATTGCCTTTGCAGACGACACAGCCATTTTCTATGCAGACGCAACATGGGAAAAATTAAAAAGAAAAACAGAAAAGGATCTAAAAATGATCAAAAACTGGTTTGACAAAAAGCTACTAACAGTTAATTACAACAAAACTAAGTACATTGCCTTTACTTGCCGTAACTACAACTTGCCAACATTTAACAAGCTATGCATAAATAATTACAATGGATCCAGTATAACAGTAGATCAAGCATATATATCGACAAACATCTAAAATGGGACGTCCACACAAACAAATTAATAAGTAAATTAAGAGGGATCTTATACAAATTCCGAATTATTAAAAAAATATTGTACTTGAACAACTTAAAAATAATATACCATGCTCTTGTACAGTCTATTATTCAGTATGAAATTATTGCTTGGGGCTCAGCAGCATATAAATACCTAAAGAATTTAGAGATAGTACAAAAAAGATTCATTAGAATACTATACAACAAGCATTGGAGACACCCAACAGAATTGTTATTTAATGAAATCGATATATTTAGTATTAAAAAATTGTATTTCTACAACCTGGCCACTTGTCAGTACAACAATAAACATCTACTGCGTACAACAGAACATAAGTATAACACAAAAAGCAGGAAAAATGAGGAAAACATTATAACTAGAACAAGTAAACAAATAGGCCTAAGATCACCTTCTGTTTTAGGTCCAAGAATATTTAATGTATTGCCGATAGAAATCAGGAATAGTAGTAATGTAGTAAATTTTAAAAATAAATGTAAAAAGTGGATAAACCAAAGCAGTAACTACATAAATGATATACTTGAAAAGTACTAATGCAATGAGAAATAAAATAAATAAATAAGAATTTAATAATAAATTACTAAAGTATAGAAAATGATGATAGTAGGTAAATATTAATTAAGGTAAGTTCAATAACGAGCAGTCTGAAAAGCAGACAGAAGAACAGTAGCAGCCTTTGAAATGCAGTGCTTCAGATGTATGAGGATGGACAGATAAAGGTAATAACAAATAGGTTATAGAAACAGTAAGGGAACAAGGATATCTTTGGGAAAAAATATGAGAAATAGAAGGGCAGAATACGTTCTAAGGCATTTTTGGGGAATAGTATGGGATATATGACAAGCAGAGATAGGAAAAAAGAGGTGGATGTAGACCTAGATCAGATAGTGATAGATGCAGACTGTGCAAATTTCGGGGAAATTTGTAGGTTAGTTCAGAATAGGAAACAATGATGGTACGCGTCTAACCAGTTTCAGGACTGAAGACCCAATGATGATGATGATGAATCTCCACATATTCTTACAGACTCGCCCTTGGGTACTACTACTATAGAAGGGATCTACTCTGTATTAAAATCTAAAGCTTCTATAATATTTAATTTTATAAGCCTCCTTAACTCCTTTTCAAGTTTAGGTAAAAGAGCTAATGGAACTCTCCTAGGCGTTGTTTGTAAGAATGGTTTTGCATCTGGCTTAATAGTAATAGCAATGTCATCTTTAAATTCACCATTTACTAATGAGGTTTCATAAATAATTCACTATAGAATGCAATTCATTATTGTGAAATTTTAAAATAGCTAAGTTTATAATGCCAGATCGACCCAATATAGAAAGTTTTAAATTTTCCATAACATATATCATGTTCTCACTTATAACATTATTATAGCCTAAGTTTAGTTTAGTTTTACCTACAACCTTAAGTGGTTGTCCGTCTGGGCCAGATATAACTTCCTTACATGGCATAAGCGAAGTTAATGCCTCACTAGGCAATGTATTATTGGGTATACAAATTACATCTGCTCCAGTATCTATTAAAAATGGCACTGTCATATCAATATCCATAATTTTCAACCAAACTTCGTTTGGTTAATGAGATGGTCTTAGTCTGTCTGTCCGTTGCACGGTTCCCGTGATGTTACAAGACATATAATATATGATTCTTATCCAGTTTTTTACGCTGAATACGAATACGCTATTCACTTTTCGATATTTCAATTATTAATCAAGATATTCGACTTTAAATACGAATTTTTACACATTACTATTTATTATTTAATTTTTTTATATATCGCGTACAATTAAATTTCAAATATTTAACACAAAGATAAGTAATATTTGTTGAACTTAATGTCTAAGTTTGGTTGTGAGCCGTACATGCGGCTTAGTTTTTTTAGATCTACTACCCATGGAGAATGATTAGTTATATTAAGCACTTCAATGTGATCTATAAACTGATCCTCTACACTACCTTCAGATTGTGCATCAATGTATCTGACTTCCTTTTTCTTACCTATAACTGGATTTCTGCAAGCTTCTTTCTTTGAACATTTGCGACATTTTCCATTTTTAGCTGGACATGTCCCTCGTGCATGATATTCAAAGTCGCAAAATGAACAATTTTTAGAGGTCTCTGTTTTGGGTTTATTTTTCTCCCTAAATTTAGAGCTTCTAGATTCTGTAATAACATTTACTTGAGCTTCGTTACGTAAAATGTTTGTTACGTGTAGCTTTCCAGTTTTGAAGTTATTCTGTGTTTTCTGTTTTGAGTTAGTGCGTGACGATTCTGCCGCTTTGTGCTGCTTGGATATGGTATTTGGAAACTTGTGTATCAGTTGGAACCTTTGAGTCACGGTTCTATATTTTCTTTGTGGCAAAACTCTGGCGCCCTTACTCTTCGAGCTTCACCATTCTGGTCCTTAGTCGAAGCCGTCAGCCCACGACCTCCTGGCTGAGCAAGCCACCCTTCCCTTCTGCCATCGTTACAACAGGGACCAATTACCTATCGTTCTATTTCTGGTTTACCATCAGCGGTGACATGTTATTTTGCTGTACCTGAATCTCTGCTTGTTTTGTCGCTAGAATAGCTTGATCCAAGGTAAGTTGACTTTGTAATTGCAGGCGTTCACTTGTACTTCTATCTGCCATGCCGACAACAATGCAATCCCTGATTAATTCATTTTTTAGATTGGCAAATTCACAACTTTCTGCCAGGCTGTGTAATGCAGTGATGTATACATCTACCGATTTACCGGGACGTTGAACAAGTTAATTAAATTGAAATCTTTCAAAGATCACATTTTTACATGGAACAAAATAGTCCTGAAATGCCTTTTTCATAAGCACAAAAGTTGTTGCTCAGATGGAAATTGTGTCAAAATATCCTCGCTTTCTTCGCCCATTAAATATAAAAATGAATTTATTTTGTCTTCTTCAGATCTTTTAGCAAGATCGGACACCGGCATGTACCTTTCATATCGTTTTATTCAATGAGACCAACCAGATGGGTTACTGAAGTTAAATTTATCTGGAGGAGCAACCATCGTAACTGCTTCCGCCATAGCGTAATATAAATTGCTTGTCAAAATAAACACTAATTTTTTATTTTACGGTTTAACTTGCTTAGTCAAAGTAAATAATTTCTTCTATCACTTTTGACTTAATTTATGGATTCCACCATGTTGTGTTATTACCTTGTAACTACCTATATTAAAGAAAGCACCCGTGTATATATGGTATAGCAGACCTTTTATTACAATAGTCAAAACTTGACAACCCGTCGTCACAGCTAACTCTTCCCATATCCGTATGTTAGGTATCAACCACCATAGTGTCTCTACTTACACAACACTTAGAGCTTGAACCTCCTTTCAACTCAGTAGAGAAAGTGTACAATGATCGTCACAAGATCGAAAATAGAATGCTGTACTAAAATCAAGATTTAGATGTTTGTTGAAACATCGTGTTCTCCATTATGACCCTGAATATGCATGTAAAATAATTAATGCGTGTCGTTTTGCACAACATGTGCATTCGCTACAATATTCCAGAACAAGAAGAGCACGATGGTGATTTAGATTTTGGGATAAACTCCAATGCAGATAATGAGGAAGCCGATCAAGATGTAATGCAGAATTGGTATTAGGAAGGCGTGCAAGACTCCGATATATTACACAATTACGTTAAAGAATATATTTGAAACTATAAATCATTCCTAATATTAAAAATAATTCTAAGCATATTTATATTACGAAATTAGTTTGTAATATTAGAATTAAGTGTAAATAAACATATATATATATATAGCTATAATATATTATTAATGGGTTTGAGGTCAGCTGGAGAAAAGTATACTCTTTTTTAAGGCCTAAATTTTCGAATCTATTTCAAATTCTTGATCACAGGCTTTCTAAAATACAATTAACTAGGCTAACATATACATCAATTGCTATTAACTTACAACGTGAGGATATATATTAAATTAACATAGATATTAAATCGAAAATTATTTTTAAAATAATGTTTGCTTCAAGTTGTTGTATAAAAATTGTATAACTTGTATAAATATAAAAATGTCAGATTTTGAAATCTTTCAGTTTCATTTTTTTGTTATTTAAAGCGTTAAATATAGGATGCCTATATTGTGTGTGTGTGTATGTATGAACATGAGTGTGCGTACATGTTATACTTATATGAGTGTCCATGCATATTTCTGATTATATATTTTAAATCTGTTTGTTTGTTAATGCGTGTGTGTATGTGTACATGTGTATGTATGTATGAATGTGATGTGCATGTATGATGTGAAGTATTAATCACTACAATATCAATTATTGCATTAGGTACAGGTTACTTCTGAAGACTAAGAAAGTATGTATAAATCGAACTTAAACCACCAATATCTGTTTTTATTTATACAATTTTTTTGAAAAATATGATACATTTCAAGGAATAATCTTTTTGTATCTTTTCTAATTCTAAAATTTTAGGATGTTCAAAATCAATTTTGTGATCTAAATTGAGCGAGTGACTTGATAAAGCACAAGAATTTGGTTTGATTCTAATGTCACTTTTGTGTTGGGTTATCGTTGTTTTAAAAATTGTGACGTTTGTCCAATATAGGGGTTACCACAATCTATACAATTAATTTGATATACAAAACATTAGAATCAAACCAAATTCTTGTGCTTTATCAAGTCACTGCTCAATTTAGATCACAAAATTGATTTTGAACATCCTAAAATTTTAGAATTAGAAAAGATCAAAAATTTCTGAAATGTATCATTTTTAAAAATTGTATAAATAAAAACAGATATTGTGGTTTAAGTTCTAACTATATCTTAGTACAATGCAATATTGATATTGTAGTGATTAATACTCATCATACATGCACATCACATTCATACATACACATGTACATCACACGCATAACAAACAAACAGATTTAAAATATATAATCAGAAATATGCATGGACACTCATATAAGTATAACATCGACTCATGTTCATCAACCACAAGCTATAGGCATCCTATATTTAACGCTTTAAATAACAAAAAATGAAACTGAAAGATTTCAAAATCTGACATTTTATATTTATACAAGTTATACAATTTTATACAACAACTTGAAGCAAACATTATTTTAAAATAATTTTCGATTTAATATCTATGTTAATTTAATATATATCCTCACCTTGTGTTAATCAATTTATATAGCCTAGTTAATTGTATTTTAAAAGCCTTGATCAAGAATTTATGTTGAAAATTTAGGCTTAAAGAGTATCACTTTTCGTCAGCTTTACTACAAACCCATTAATAATATATCTTTTGTGCAAGGTCATTATCTACCAAACTGTATTATATAGCTATATAATGTAATACTTCATGTTGATCAATTATAAGATTTGATCCGCTATTATCGGTTACTTTAGCTAACAAGTGCTTTCTTAATAATACAACTCTCTTTCCTTCTAACGCTAAAGTTGTCTTCATAGTATTAAGTTTTTCATTTTCCAAGATTTAAACCCTGCTCCATTAACGTAATTTATGCTTCGTAGTACCTTTCTTTGTATATCAATTTTTCTTTTGCAAATAATCCTTATAGCTAAATGCTGCCTGCGAAGCATTTAATAGATTTTCCATTTTCTTCGGAAATTTTCGTTTGGGTATTTGCAATTTAGTTTTGGGACGATCCATTGATGGTCGGTAACTACTGTCTACTACGTCGATGGTATTAAATTTCAACTCATTTGAGGTTGTTTATGCATTTACTTCATCACTCAGGGTATGTATGATTTCAATGTTGCTAGAATTTAAATCATCGATAATGTCTCTGATTTATTAGCATTGTGACCTTCGACTGAAACAGCTTTGATAATATCGTAAACATCCTCTTCTACAGTAGTATTTCTTTTGGTGGTGGAGGGACGCCACCCGTTTTGTTTGCATACCTGTTTGTCACACCAATTTTGGTTTTAGTTCTTGAACGAATGTCTTGCCAGCACTAAAATAAGTTAGGTTTAATAATGAAATATTTATAATAAAGTAAATAATACCTTTCTCCAACCTTTCCATGTCTTTTCGGTCCCGCACATAGAATTTAAGTTCCCGGCGAGTTCACTCCACTGTTTTACGAAATCCTGATGTGTAAAGGTAGCACTAAATCCACCACTTCCCAGTTGTGAATGTAGTTTGATATATTCTACAATACATCGTTTTTGTGCATCTGTCAGTTTTCCACTTCACTTTTTAATTGTTGAATTCATTTTTTATTTTAATAGCACAACTATAAACGCAATATTAAACTCGCTCCAAACAAATTTGCTTTTAAATGTCAGTTATCGGCTGTCAAAGATACCAGCAGAATGAAATGCGGTGTTGTCATACACAACGATCATCGTAATTTAACGAACGAGATGATTGATATCGAAGGGCTTCAAAAATACGAATATCGTAACGTATGCGCTATCAACCAATCGTTTGGTGTTAAAAGATATGTTCGAAAGGGATAGCTAGAATCACCCAACCGTGCATAATCCTGATGACCTCTGCTATGTAAATCTTAAACAGTTGCTGCAAACCCGAACGATTCCAGATATAAGCATCGTTTGTACTTCCGGGATATTTTGCACATACATTTAAATCTGAATCGCAAACCTAAATTTAAACATTCACATAAATTGCATTATATGTATTGTTATTCCACATACCAATTGAACATTTATTGAATGGTAATTTTTCTGTTAACATACAGATGTTCAGGAAAATTGAGATGCTCAACTTGTGGAGAAAGTTTTGTCACATGGGTACAATCAATGCAACCGACTATTCCCGGCATACAATGTTCTTAATAAAAACTAAAATAAAATTATAGAGCTTCAATTACTGATATGTGTAAAAATTTACTAGCGACGAACTGAGTTTAATTTTTCGAAAGTGTCTGGGAAAGAAATCCATTCATTAAAAACATTAGGATTATTTAATGCGTCTGTTACTTCTTTTAAGCAACGGCTAACGGATGATTGGCTTACACACAAAAATTTATTAACTCCAACGCTAGCCTGATAGTTGCCATATGCAAAAAAATGTAATGCTGTCAGTATCTATAAAAATTTCGTAAGCAAAAAAGTGTTTAGGTCATTAGACAAGTTTGTATATCTTTGTCTGTATTTCCAAGTGGGTAGATCTCAAGGGATTTCGCATGTAAGGTGTCAATGTATTAATTAAAATTCGAAACAACTCTTTACTCGGGCGAAATAGTTTGTGAAATTGTTTTTCACTTAAGTTAAACGGCTCGTCAGGATGCCTCTGCATATTAAAAAGCGGACGACTCTCAACTTCTTCCAAATTTTCTATTAAAAAAATATTTATTAGTTCGTCCATTTTGCAGAAAATTTCCAAACAACGAGCCGAACTCGAAATAACTTTAACCCCACTTTTACAACCATCATTGTTAATTTTCCACTTACTATATACCATCCAATATCATTATCTATTATACGTATGCGCTAAATAACAATTAGCCAAGAATAACGACTGAGAAAGATTCTAGAATTATAAGTGATAAATAGCGAAGCGAATGTTCAAAAATCGAGCCCCTGGCACTTTTAAAAATTACTAATAATTTTTAATAACTCTGAAGGATCTCACTGTTAGATTTTTATGACACTATGTAATAAACTTTATGAAAAATGTGCCTTGATGCAGTTGCTTAAAAAAATTGAGTCTATTACGAGAAATTAGTTTGTGCTTCAAACCCACTAATAAATTTAGATCTGAACCGATAAAGAATATCGGTAATACTTGTTTTATAAACTTTATCATTTAGCATCTCTCGAATACACAGCTACTTCTGAAATATGTTTATAAAGATATTCTAGTATAAGAGGAACAAAGTTTTCTCGCAAGCGATAAAGAAGTTATGGTGTGATAATTCATTTAATAGAGTAGTTAATACTTTAGCTTAGAATCACAAATTTGGCATTTTGCATATCGCTTTGTGTTATTCTTAACAAGACGTACAAGTTACTGCAGCCTCCGTGAAGATGTCAATCCTTTTATTCCTTACATGTGATTTTTTCCAATGCTCCACCCGAAGATACTACATTGGCCAGGAAAAAAGTTTTTTTACCTGGGAAATTTGGAATTTTGCCGAACCCTTGCTGTTCCAAGCAAGGTAGGGATGTTTAACGTGCATAACAACACTCACACACGGAATCTCCATTTTACCTCTCATCCGAACGAGGATGTATTTTTGTAAAAATGCTCGCTTAACATTTTTCAAGCGGACCGTGTCGGGATAATCTTTTTATTCCACAACTTGCACTAACTTTACAGAAATAGGTTAAAAATTGAACTACTGTGAAAACGGTTTCAAGTAGCAATGCCATTCAAGAATGGGCAATTCAAAAGTTGTACATATTTTTGTGAGACAGTTAAAATTCACTTTACATTGTACATGCCGTAGATGCTATTGTTGCGATCCACTATTAGGCAACCCGTCAAACATACAAACGCCCGGGGCACAGCGTATTCTTCAGCATTCGAGAATCCTTCTACAAAGTTCTAGATAATGAGTCATATCTTAATGCAGGGTATATATAAGGCCGCTTATGAATGTAAGAGTTGGTCTATTCTTGAATGTCTAATATAAATTATATCATGTAAAGTAATAGTAGTTTTGAGCTTTAGAAGTATATATAAACGTGATATGCTGTGTCTAATGTACATGCAGCTTGTAATATACATAAATAAATAGAAGTGTATAAATAAATAGTTGTGTTATTGTTGTTAATGGACCTATGGTAAAGAAGTTAGTTTAAAAACATATTAGTGCTTGTAAATTCATTAGTGTAATAGTGCTTCATTGTTAAGTGAACTGAAAACATCTATAAATAAGGCATATACTGTTAATTAGACTTGTGAACAGTGAGTAATAAAGACCATTATTATTACTTGTTTTAAATTAAAGAAACGCGGTAGAAGTAGCGCGTTACACTGGTGTCAGGCATTTGTGGGGTATATAGTGATTAATTTAAAACACAAGTCTAAAGACATTTAAGTAGTTTGTATATGCCAGTGACAAGAAATCAAAGTAAAATGGAGGCAGACACTTTAATGAATTTCCTCAAGGATTTTAAATCCGGTATGGAGGAAAGGTCGGCTAAACTAGAATTGACACTTAGTGAAAATGCTGAGAAAATGGAGGAGAGGTCGGCTAAACTGGAAGTGACACTAAACGAAAACTTAGTGAAGTCAGTTGAACTGGAATCGACCCTTAAAGAATTTAAATACGGCATGGAAATGACACTTAGTGAAAATGCTGAGAAAATAGAGGAAAAGTTAAGTGAAAATACAGCCACGTTAGAACGAAGATTAATGGAAAGTTCCATTGCATTGAAAGAAGATTTCACTGAACAGGTAAAAACAGTTGAGCAAAAGTTGGACAGTAAATTGATAAAAATGGAAGAAGATGTGATGAGGCTGCAAGAACAAGTAATTTCACTAACAACGCGGCCACTTGAATTGCCAAGCCAAGTTGTTAATCAGAACATTCCAGAAATAAGAACCACGGAAAGAAGCGAGTCAATTCCGTCTAAATTTAAAGTAAAACCACCTACATTCGAAGGTAAAACACCTTGGCCCACATATTTGAAACAATTTGAATCTGCTGCAATAGCCAACGGTTGGTGCAACAAAGAGAAGGCTATCTCTCTAATAGTGGCCCTACGGGGGGAAGCTCTTAACATCTTACAAACGATTCCCGATCACCAGCAGAATGATTACGGCCTCTTAACATCGAAGCTTGAGATGAGATATGGAGACGCTCACCTTCAACAGGTTTACCACGCACAAGTTAAGAACCGCTCGCAAAAGACAAGTGAAAGCCTGCAAGAATTCGAAGCTGACATCGCCAGATTAGTTAGATTGGCATATCCAACGGCACCAGATAGTTTCCTCGAACAACTGGCTGTACAAACATTTGTGGATGGCGTTAAAGATGGCGAAATACAGCAAGCGCTAAGATTAGCACGGCCAAAGATGTTAGATGACGCACTGGCTCATGCGCTTGAATTTGAAGCAGGTAAGCAGACATCACACAGAATGAGTCACAAAGTTCGGTCTGCCTTAGAGGAACCTGATCAAGCGCAGAACAGCATAGAGGAAATAATCAAACGTGTGGAAAAGCTTGAAAGACAACGACCGCGGAGATGGGGTCTGCGATGCTGGAACTGCGGCGAAGTTGGTCATATACAGAGACGCTGCACTCAACCAAAAACAACCGGTTGAGCAGCAGGAAAACTAAAGCAAGTCGACGTAAGGGGCGAACGTCGACAGCACAACGTAGTGCCCGGAGATTATCATCCGTGCTGCATCGTCGATGGGGAGTTTGGACAGCATTTATATCGATGGAAGAATTAATGGTAGGGGTGTCCAATTACTCGTGGATACAGGAGCGACAAAAACTATTGTGAGACCAGATTTGGTTGGTCGTGGAAAAATGCTACCTGTATCGGTGTGTCTTTGAACGGCAAGTGGTGAGAAAATTTGTACTCACGGAGAGACTGCCGTTATGTTGACAATTGGGGATAAATTAATTAATCATCGAGTGTTGGTAGCTGAAATTACAGAAGAAGTGATCTTGGGAATGGATCTCATGAGAGAATATGGGTTTCATGTAAACATGAAAGAAAATGTGCTTCGGATAGATGATGATGAGATTCCATTTCAAGGTAGGAGTAACCAGACGATGCAAGTTCGAATGATTTGCGATATGAAAATACCCGAGAAGGCAGAAATGATAGTAATGGGATGCCCGGATGGTACGCTCCGGGAAGGACAAGTATGCATAATGGAAGCAACTGAATCGGGAGTGGGTCAGGAGGGACTTCTGATTGGAAGAACGCTGGTAGAGTCTCGAAATATGGTACCAGTAAGGGTGCTGAACATTAATCCCCATACAGTGACCCTGAAGAAAGGCATGATTGTGGGAAGTTGCATTCCAGTATGTCATATTAAACGTTGTGTGGACGACACGAAAGATAAACCAGCCAACGGTTGCTCACAGAAATTGCTGGATATGTTGATACCCTCGTGTCAAGGATTAAATGGCGACCAACTGGGCAAGGTAAAAGAACTGGTCGGACGATATCGAGGTGTGTTTGCACTGGATGATAGTGAGAAAGGAAGGACGAATGTTGTGCAACACAAGATCAATACTGGAGATGCGCAACCGATAAGACAACACCCAGGCGGCTTCCTTTGGCAAAACGTAAGGAAGCCGAGCAAATTATCACCGATATGGAAGAACAGGAGTGATTGAACCCTCGAATAGTCCATGGGCATCCCCGGTAGTGCTTGTCAAGAAAAAGGACGGGTCGACAAGGTTTTGTGTAGACTACCGGCGGCTTAATAATGTGACAAAGAAAGACAGCTATCCTTTGCCCAGAATTGATGACACCTTAGATACTCTATCCGGATCTAAATGGTTTTCGACCTTGGACTTGAAAAGCGGATACTGGCAGGTAGGCTTGGAGCCAAACGATAAAGAAAAGACTGCGTTTACAATTGGAACTGGATTATGGCAGTTCAAGGTCATGCCATTTGGATTATGCAATGCTCCTGCTACTTTTGAACGATTGATGGAGTCGGTACTGCGTGGACTGTCCTGGAAGACATGTCTGGTGTACCTGGACGACGTGATAGTGTTAGGCCGGTCTTTTGAAGAACATCTTAAGAACCTAGAGGAGATATTCCAAAGATTACGCGGGGCAAACCTTACATTAAGCCCCAAGAAGTGCCACCTATTTGGAAAAGAGGTGAAATACCTAGGACATGTCGTCTCAGAGACCGGAATAAGAGCTGACCCTGACAAAATAAAAACGGTACAAGAGTGGCCTACACCAGCAGATATACACCAACTACGCAGTTTTCTAGGATTGTGCACATATTACCGACGTTTTATACTTGGGTTTGCGAACATTGCCAAACCGTTAACAAAATTAACCGAAGATGGACAAGAATATGATTGGAATGAAGACTGCCACAGAGCATTTGAACAACTGAAACGGCTACTAGTTACAGCACCAATTTTGAGTTATCCGCGGATGGAGGGAAAGTTTGTGTTGGATACCGATGCCAGTAACACAGCTATAGGAGGCGTTCTTTCTCAAGTGCAGGACGGACAAGAAAAAGTTATTGGGTATTTCAGCAAGGTCTTGTCGCGGCCAGAAAGGAACTATTGTGTGACAAGAAGGGAGCTGTTGGCCGTCGTCAAATCCGTAGAGCACTTTTATAAGTACTTATACGGCCGTAAATTCCTGTTGAGAACAGACCATGCCGCACTGAAATGGTTACTGCAGTTTCGAAATCCTGAAGGGCAAGTGGCAAGGTGGATAGAGCGGCTGCAGGAATATGACTTTGATACGGAACATCGTGTAGGAACTAGCCATCGGAATGCAGACGCTCTATCAAGGAGACCTTGTCCGATGGACTGCAATCATTGCTCCAAGATGGAAGAGAAAATAAGTGTCATCCATAGAATGACGGTAACCGATGATACTTGGCAACTCGAAAGAATACGAGAAGACCAGGAGAATGACGCCGAATTGGGACGTATTATTGAGTGGAAAAATAGAGGACAACGACCAGCTTGGATAGAAATTAGTATTTCAAGTAGGAGCCTGAAGGCATACTGGTCACAGTGGGACTCCTTGATGATGGAAAATAGAATCTTGAAACGACGCCTGGAATTTGAAGATGGCACTGAGAGACTTCAAGTGATAGTGCCGAGAAGCAGAGTGCCGGAAGTGTTGCAGCACTTGCACGATGGTATTTCCGGAGGGCACTTTGGCGTGAAAAGAACTCTCGAAAGAGTGAGAGAAAGATTCTATTGGGTGAACTGCAAAGAAGATGTGAAGGAGTGGTGCCGGAAATGTGAATTGTGTGCCTCTGCAAATGGCCCGGTCTCAAAACGGAAAGCCCCAATGAGACAGTATAACGTGGGAATCCTTTTGAAAGGGTAGCCATTGATATAGCTGGTCCGTTTCCTGAATCAGAGAAGGAATAAATACATCTTGGTTGCAATGGATTATTTTACCAAATGGCCGGAGGCATATGCTATACCTAACCAAGAAGCCGAGACGGTTGCAGATGTACTAGTGAGGAGTTGTTTTGTCGCTTTGGAGTTCCGTTGGAATTACACTCCGATCAAGGTCGGAACTTCGAATCAGCGTTGTTTCAAAACGTCTGCAAGCATCTTGGAATCAGGAAAACTAGAACCACGCCACTTCATCCTCAATCGGATGGAATGGTTGAAAGAATGAACAGAACGTTAGGAAAGTACCTGGCCAAAGTTGTCTCTGAACATCAACGGGACTGGGACCAATATCTACATTTGTTCCTACTGGCGTATCGATCTTCGGTACATGACAGCACAGGATACTCGCCCGCTTGCGTAATGCTAGGACGTGAATTGCGGCTACCATGTGATCTTCAGTTTGGATTTAAACCTGGAGAAGAGATCGCCGGTGAAGATTACGTTAGTAAGCTTCGTGAAAGATCAAATAGTATTCACGAAAACGTCCGAAAGAATATACAGGCAGCAAGCGATCGAATGAAATCACAATATGACACGAGAGCACAAGAAGGTGGTTATCAACCTGGAGATTTAGTGTGGTTGTACAATCCCCAAAGAAAACGTGGATTGTCGCCAAAACTACAAAGACAATGGGAAGGGCCGTACGAAGTGTTAAAAGGATTAATGATGTAGTGTACCGGATCAGAAGATCCCCTCGTGGTAAACCGAAAGTGGTACACTTTGACCGTTTAACACCCTACACTGGCAACAACCAGGAAGACTCAAATAATGATAATGGTGTTCGGCAAGTTATTAATCATGAGCCAAATGCAGATTTTGAGAGCTTTATGGCGGCGTATGGTGGTTCCGCTAAAGCGAGATTTGGCGTTGTTGTTGAAAAACAGCAAGATCTGTTTAGAGCACCAGAAGAGTATTCCCTTGCACATTGCGTAGCTCAAGATTTGGCAATGTCAAGGGAATAGCTGTTGTTTTCAAGAAAAAGTTTGGATGTGTGGATGAATTAGTACAACAGCAGCCAACTGTAGGAAAATCTTTGGTTCTTCAAGATAAAAATCGTTATGTTTACTATCTGGTCACCAAAAATTCTTCATGGCAGAGACCTAGTTATGGACATCTATGGGAGGCTTTGCTAAATCTTAAGGCGCAGATGATGGAAAATGGAGTAACGAGACTAGCGGTGCCCAAGCTGGGCTGTGGACTGGATCGCTTGGATTGGAGGATAGTCCGAAATATGCTAGAAGTAGTTTTCCAGGAACCAACGTCCAGGTTCTTGTTTGTTGTTATCAACCGGTTGCCTACCAAGACCATGAAAAGAGTGTTGACTGTTACTTCCAACAACGCGGTGGATGCACCAGAGGAGATAGCTGCCGATACCGTCACCAGTCATCGAATTGGCGTCAAGATGGATTTACAGTTACGAGACGTAACGGTTTTAAAGAGGGGGCAGTGTTGCGATCCACTATTAGGCAACCCGTCAAACATACAAACGCCCGGGGCACAGCGTATTCTTCAGCATTCGAGAATCCTTCTACAAAGTTCTAGATAATGAGTCATATCTTAATGCAGGGTATATATAAGGCCGCTTATGAATGTAAGAGTTGGTCTATTCTTGAATGTCTAATATAAATTATATCATGTAAAGTAATAGTAGTTTTGAGCTTTAGAAGTATACTGGGTGCTTCAAAAAAATGTATACACACTTTAAACTATTGTAGTTTTCCCGCACTACAAGGCTAATGTTATATTTCTTCGCCAGGTGCCAGCATAATCGTCCCTCTATGTTATATTATCAGTTGGAATTTGTAATATCAACATGGCGGACGTACGTTTGAGTTTTGAAGAACGAAAGCAGGTTATTAAGTGGTACTGGAAGTTTGAGAATGTAAATGAAGTTCAAAGACAGTGGAGAAGGGAGTATGATACAGAACCACCTTCAAGATTAACAATTACACGCATACGAGACAAATTCGAAGTTCATGGAACAGTGTGTGATGTGCATAAAGGTCATTCAGGTCGGCCTCGAACAGCTACAAGTGATGAGTCATCAACGACAGTCTTGGAACTGTTTCAACGCTCTCTAACAAATCTTCAAGGCAAGGGGCACGTGAAAGTGATGTAAGTGCTAGCAGCGTGCTACGCATTCTGAAGAGAGGCAAGTATCGTGTTTACATTCCAAGGCTGGTGCAACAGCTAAATGACGACGATCCAGATCGAAGGTTGCAATTTTGTGAATGGATTCAGGAGATGGTGATACGTGAACCGGGATTTATGGGTAGCATCATTTGGTCGGATGAAGCCCAATTCAAACTTAATGGAACTGTCAATAGGCACAATTGTGTTTACTGGTGTGAAGAAAATCCTCACATTACAATTGAAAAAGCTGTAAATTTGCCTGGTGTAAATGTGTGGTGCGGTTTGTCTTCAAGGGGGCTCATTGGACCTTTTCGATTTGAAGGCACTGTAACTGGTGTTAATTACCTAACAATGCTTGCTGATTCCATATTTCCTGCCATTCGTGCATTATACGGTAATGATGATTTTTATTTTCAACAAGATGGTGCTCCGCCGCACTATCACAGGGACGTACGAGCTTACCTGGATCAAAATTTGTCGGGCCAGTGGATAGGACGCAGGGGGCCAATCGAGTTTCCAGCACGCTCTCCAGACCTTACACCACTGGATTTCTTCTTGTGGGGCACAGTAAAAGATGAGGTGTACAAACGTAAACCACGTAACCTAGACATTCTTTGGAATGAGATTCAAGCAGTGTGTAGAGAAATCTCATTGGACATTTGATACGATGTACAGAATCTGTGGTGACTCGTACTCAGAATTGTATTGATGCTGCAGGTCACCAATTTGAACAGTATTAACATTTGTTATTTATGTTTCATTTACATTGGACTTT
Source organism: Platerodrilus igneus (assembly GCA_036346225.1). Taxonomy (NCBI): domain Eukaryota; kingdom Metazoa; phylum Arthropoda; class Insecta; order Coleoptera; family Lycidae; genus Platerodrilus; species Platerodrilus igneus. Next base: position 12,939,381 of record JARFIW010000170.1, on the reverse strand, counting down.
CAGCTTTCTATTTTCCTGAAATTTAACTTTGTAGAACGGTAAATAAATTTTCTATGGAAGTTCAAAGTGTGTATACATTTTTTTGAAGCACCCGGTATATAAACGTGATATGCTGTGTCTAATGTACATGCAGCTTGTAATATACATAAATAAATAGAAGTGTATAAATAAATAGTTGTGTTGTTGTTGTTAATGGACCTATGGTAAAGAAGTTAGTTTAAGAACATATTAGTGCTTGTAAATTCATTAGTGTAATAGTGCTTCATTGTTAAGTGAACTGAAAACATCTATAAATAAGGCATATACTGTTAATTAGACTTGTGAACAGTGAGTAATAAAGACCATTATTATTACTTGTTTTAAATTAAAGAAACGCGGTAGTAGTAGCCCGCTACACTATTCTGTAACTTTTGATCCAATTTGGGACTTATCACTTTCTACACCTGTGTGCTAGTCAGTTAAGGTTACAGCACTATTTTGGTCATTTTATCAATGAGGAAACGTTGGATGGTGATGAGAAACCAACATGGTAAAAAGTAATGTAGAAAATACGCAAATTTGTTTACCATACAGAAGTTTCCTAATAATACATTTACAACGGTTTTGCATTTAACTATAAGATTGGCGGAAATTACATGCAGCAATTTTCCAAGGAATAGTTTGGATATGCAAAATTATACTGCCAAAAGCAATCCTGGAAAGCATCATTACAACTCGTACATAAAACCAAATTACAGTGGAAAGACGTAAACTGGCAATTATTCAGCATACTGTCGGCAGCATTCAGAAGATTATTACTTGTTGGCATCCATAATTATTTAAATGGCAATAATACAATGTCTCCAGGGTGTGCAGCATAAAGAAATAAATAAAAACAAGAGTTGCTGACCGTCAGTTTAAGATTAACAATTGTATAAATGATTCTTTTGCTATACGCATTTTGATTGGATGTTGAGTACACGTGACCACAGATTATTCACCTAGATAATCTGTAACGTAACTCCCAATTTTATCATGGTAAAAAGAAGGGAAGCAGTTGGTTCAATTGTAACTGTTTCGCTTTTTTTTACAACTTGACATATTATTTGTTAGGTTATTATTGATATATTAATTACGTATGTATCATTAGAAGCCACTTCTTGCAGTTGCTATGTAAAACAGTATACAAAATTAGCGTCATTTCTTTCTGGAGAAACAACTTCTGCAATCGAGTACGTAAAGTTACTTTAAAAAAAGGAACAGAGTTTGTGGCTTTATCATAAATAACCGGCTTATGTTTGTTATATTTTAAGATATGTATAAGAGTATAAACATAAACTTGTAGTGGTTCTAAATTTGTGTACAATATTTAAAATTGAATAATGTGATGCGTAACCGGATATTCGATAGCTGGGGTTGTCGTGGTATGACGGAAAACGCCGATCGCACTAAGTAGGCGCTCGTAACAAGAGAAGCGCAAGGACCACGGAGACGGCGAGGGAGAGTCTGTTCTCTCTGGTTACAACGAAAAGAAGCTTAATTATTATTTTAACTATGAAGAGCATCATATGGTTAAATATTGAATTTAAATACAACCATCACTTTTAATTAATCGGCAATTATACCACAGCTGTATGGGTTCAACACTGAACAACTAATAAAGAAGAGAAAGGTTTTAATTTTAGGGTGGCGTCACCAATTTTTCCATTTAAAGCCTGTTTAATTAGATTAAGATTTAAGATGAAATATGTCATCAGATTAGTGGTAAGTTTTGTTATGAAAGTGACAAATTTGTATATTAATAAAATTATTTGGGAACGTAGTATACCTGGTTTTTCTTCGAATTTTTATGTAGAAACCCCCCTAAATTTAATAAAAACACTACAAACTTCAAATTGAGATCAATAAAAACCCAAATTAATAGTTTGCTAGAATTTTATTCAAAAAATCCACATTCACATATTTTATAAAACTACTTAACTGTTTGCATGGATCTCAGTGAAGAAAGTACGATCGAATACGTCGTTGTTATTTGAGATTTTGAAGTGAAAAATTTGGTATACACTGCATGATGGCGAAGGTTGATTCTGTATGCCTCTGATATAATTCTTTAGCTTTGATTGGAGACCCTTCTTGTAGTGGATCAAGAAGAAGGGTTTGCTTGATATCGCACTGGTAGGATGTCATTTCCAAATAAAGAAATGTACGGCTAATTTTATGCCTTTATTTACGGGCTAGATCACAAACATTGTAGCACACAAAACAAAATATATAAAGCATAGTAAAGAATCGCGGATTACATAAATTTCGTGTCATATATATCGTTAAAACACGCTAGAGTGCATCAATACTAAGAGCGCGTTGCTCATGTCACGAGTGCCTGACGACTACTGGTCGCAACAGGTTAAGGAAGGGACGCAAACCCCTCGTTCACTACATAGCTAAAGGCGGGTTTAAATAATAACAAGAAGTACGCCTTGACACTGCATATCAAGATTTTTGCTAACAATACTTGTTACGGGTAAAAATGACGTTACAAATTTTTCAGAAGAAGTGGGAACCGCGTAACAGTTTTTAAAGGTTTACCGATTTGCTTGCAATAGTGGGGAATGGGTTCCTATGGATAACATAATAAAAATGTAAAGGCCAAAATTTAAACTTCCTTCAAAGTACTAGTTTGAAAGACTTTACTAATTGCTTCTTGACTTTCCATCCAACTACAGAAATTCTCAAAGTAATCACCTCTCGGATATATTACTTCATTTAGGTAACTGATTATTCTCTCACAATAATCATCTTACATACCTTATGACTAACTGCAAATAAAATTCCATCCAAATTTAGATCCTATTAAAAGTAAATTCATCATTGCTCGTAAATTAACCTTAAAAGAAAATTAAACCAAATCTAAGTTCCTCTGGCTAGGTACTATTAACACAACTCCGTAAACTGAAAATAATGCTATCACTCCATTGCACTCGATTCCTAAATTGCTTTGTACAATATTTTATAAGTCCCTATTACTTGAAAATGCTCTTAACAAACTGACTTAGAAATACATAGCTCAATCCTAACTTCCGCTAGTTTAAGGTCTAGTAAAAATATGAAATTTACACGAAGAAATACATATTACAATTAAAACTTGTGTTTCTCCTAATACGCCCGCCCTTCTTGGCATTTTAAAAGTTTTAAACTTCTAATAATCTTATACTTAATTGTAAATAACTAAATCGATTGCTCTACGAATCAATTACAATTATGATTACAATTTCGTATGTTCATATTGTTTAAGTGTCAACCAAAATACATTAAAAGAAAAACTCTGAGAAGTACTCACAATTTTTTTAACTTAAGGATTTCCAGGTTACTCCACTGATGTACCGATTATTTTCTAGGTACGTTAGGACACTTCTTTACAGTGATTTATTGAACATAAAGTTGTTAATTAAAACTTTACTTATCACCCTTTTTATTCAACTCTAACGCTATTTAAATCCATGCAAAACATGCGTGTTTGAACTTTCTGGCCGTCTCATCTAGCAAATCCCAAAACAAATTAAAATCGGCCACCTGTTTGGAGACCTTAGTCTTTAAACACACGTCCCCTACCATTAAACTATCATTTCGTTCTTGTTTTCATCAAAGAGCCAACGACCTTCGTACGCGTCCGTGGTTAATTACGTATAATTTCGTTCTTGTTCACTTCCGAACTTAATCGTTATGCTATAACCTCCCTCCAGTTTGTTAACTTTTAGAATTCCATTTTATACGTTATATGTCTAAAGGTTTCTTAGGATTAAGTTGAATGTCTTCAGAACGTTCTATGATCCTGAGGTTGCTGCTGTTTCTTGAACTTCATTTAAACTTATACAAATATTATTGTGGATAGTAATGTCCCGGGTTTTATTGATGATATCTTTAATTGAATATCACTAGGGTAAAATCCATTCGATATTGCTGTTTATATAAAAATGTACTAGATGCCTTTTTGGTTTATTTATTTGTCATGATTTAACATTAGATTAAAATAATCCCTCTATTAACTATAAATTACTTGATATTCTATAAAAAAATTTGCGGAATTTCTTGCTAGAGCTCCTGAACTAACTAAAATTAATCAATGCTTGTCTGGAGAAAAAATGTATGCTAAATCAACTCCCCGGCATTACATATTATAATAATTCCTCTGTTAATATTTCAACATTATCCTAATTGAATCGTGGGAGTTAAAAGTTGTTCTTCGATAGCGTTTCTCACTTCCTCCATATTTTCACTTCCAGCAAGCTCATCTGCATCTTTTTCGTGTTGCGTGGATTCTATATCACGTAAATATTGCACTATTACTTTCTCATCACGTAAAAGGCTGCTATTATTAACAATATCATCTGGAAATATTTTCAGTAAATTCCAAAGACAAACATCCGTTAATTGCTCCCAATCTCCACTTTTCAAAGAATGGCCTTTGCGAAAATATGCCTCCAGCAAAAATGTTTTCTGTTTTTGAGTTAACAGTTTTAACTAACTATTTTTTTTAAAGCACTCAGAGTTTTTAAAGTACCCAAGAAAGATTAAAAAAAATACATAACAAACCACAACAAACATACAGGGAGTGTTAACTAATTATTGTTTCAAATTGCATCAAAACATTGAATAGGTTAATTGTGTGTTTGGCAGTCAAATAAAGCATCAATTCAATGAAGCAAAGTAAGATTCCACATGGGTGTTTGATTCCACTGCCACCAAAGCTAAAATAATTGTTGAGCTGCGCTATTTATTAGTTTATGGTTTACATAAATATCGGTTGATGGGTGGCTATTCACAACAACGAAGTACGGTGTAACCTCAAATTTACTTTTCCCGCCACAAGTGTGCTATATTAGAATATATAGTTAAATAAAAATTTAAATCAGTATTGAACTAGAATTAAATCATGGATAATCCTGATTTTGATACACGTCTTCGTGAAATTCAAGCAGAATATATAGATTTTTTGGATGATGAGGTAGGAGCAACTGTAAAATGTTGCAACTGAACTGCTTGATTAACAATGCAAATATCAGTACTTAAAATGAAAGAAATTATTGTGCAGCTCCCAAAAGTAGTATTTCTAAATTGAAATTGCACAGTTTTACAAGAGCTATAACAGTCTTAGATTAGTACTGTCAAACAGTTCAGATTGCTTAGTTGACCTTTTACATATATTCATCATAATTTTTTAAATAGGCAGATCAGGGCAAATACTCAACCCTTATTAAAAATCTTTTAGCCGATAAAGGATCCAGATTAATTGTAAATGTGAATGATGTAAGACGCAAAAATCCAACTCGTGCTTTTTCTCTATTAAACAAGGCATTTGAAGAGCAATTAGCCTTTGAACGTGCATTGAGAGAGTATATTGCGACACTTTCTACTGACCATGGAAAAGAAACGAAGGAATATTTTATAGGATTTGAAGGAAGTTTTGGAAATAAACATGTAACACCCAGAACCTTAAATTCAAAATTTTTAGGAAATCTGATATGCGTGGAAGGAATTGTTACTAAATGTAGGTATTGAATTAATATATGTAAATAATTAGTGAAGATACGGGAACAAATTCAAAACACCTAGTCAAATGGATCATTGGTTATTTTGTCTATACAAAGTTTAAAGCAGACTATTGAGTCAGCATGGTAATACTTTATACATATAGCATTTGTTGTTGAATTTGGTGAAACAGATGTTTTGAATTTTTCATTGGATTTTTCGGGTCCGGTGTACATTGTGTGACCTGTCAAAAATAATTAAAAATTATTAGAAACTATACAAAATCACATACATTTTCAAATACTAATGAAAAATTTGCAGGTTTTTCAGTAAATTTGGTTTAATTAAATTCCAAAAGTCTGGAACTACTTACTGAAATGTCACGCTACCGTAGATCGCAGGTGAATATACAATGCGTTCTGAATACTATTAGAGCAATAACCTCATGTTGGGTAATCTTTGACGGTTGGAAGAGCTTTTAACACTATTGACACTATTTGAGTCGGAACAATAACATAATCCCCTGCAGTACAAAATTGTAATTTAAATATCAATGCGTGCCGCAACAATGAAGGCTCTCAAGGATTGATTCATAAAGGCACATGGAACATTTATTAATCCTTAAACACACATTGGCGTAGCATAATTTGTGAAAAAATAATTGCTGCATTTAGTTCAATCTCTTGTTCCAACATTGTCGATCTTATTTCGCTATTGATAATACGATAGAAATTTTGCGGGTTATTGAGTGGAAACACAGACAACACTTATAAGTTGAAAACTAATTCAGCATACCATAAAATGAAATGTTATTTAAAAACAGAGTTTTGCAGATTTTACACATGTATGGTTTGTTCTTTAAAATAAATCCGTATTCTTTATCGAACAATAGTGGTACTATTGTAACATCAAGCCCTTCCACTAATAATAACCATACGAAAATAACAAACTTCACAGTAATTAAATGTCAAACGTGCGAATTCCCACTGCTTCCTAATTGTGTTGTGATTGTTCTGTTATAATGATGTATCTTTTGCAATTGCTTGTTTGTATGTTTTCATTTAATATTCATTTATTCTATTAACTATTCCGAACTCTTTTACAAAACTAATCAATTAGCGGATGTTATTTTCATGTGTGCGTGCATTGTGCATGTTCTCATCGACATTGATATATGAGTATTTTCGACGTGGCAAAGCCGTTGAAGTAGAGGACTTGCAACGAGATGGCTTTATACAGCATAATCATAGATGTATTGCGAAGATATGCTGCGGTCCCATGCAGTTAGTGTTGAACCCATCTTCGATTATTTTGCCTTGTATTAAAATGTTCCACCTAGTAACACACAATAAAATCACAACAGTATTTTTACACATATTCCCAATCGATTACTTTATCTTAGTAGTAAAACGTTACGACTACTAAACTAAGTAGAAACCTCAACAATATTTTCGCCTCCGCACTATTTATGCCTCAACACTATACTCGCTCATGCACTCGTTCGATTAGTTTGTCTTAGTAGTAAAACATTTCAACTACTAACCTAAGTTAAAACCACAACACTATTTTCGCCTCAGCACTATTTATTCCTCAATGCTATTTCCGCTCATGCACCTGTTCGATTATTTTGTCTTGGTAGCAAAACAATTCGACTACTAACCTAAGTTGAAACTTTAACACTATTTTCTCCTCAGCACTATTTATGCCGCAACAATATTTTCGCTCATGCACCAGCCGATTATTTTCGACTATTAACATAAGTTGAAACCTCGACACTATTTTCGCCTCAGCACTATTTATGCCGCAACACTATTTTCTCTCATGTACCAGGCGATTATTTTCGACTATTAACCTAAGTTGAAACCTCGACACTATTTTTCGCCTCGGCACTATTTATGCCTCAACACTATTTTTGCTCATGCACCAGTTCGATTATTTGTTTTAGAAGTAAAACATTTCAACTACTGAGTTAAAACCACAACACTATTTTTGCCTCAGCACTATTTCCACTCATATACCTGTTCAATTATTTTTGTTAGTAGTAAAACAATTGGACTACTAACCTAAGTTGAAACCTCAATACTATTTTTGCTTTTGCACTATTTATGCCGCAACATGTGGGAATTGTTATGTCAGCATGCTCGGCAACCTCAAAGATAAGTCAGTGATCTAAATAACTGTGTGAACAACAGCTTAGCATGGTTTTCACAGGTGTCAGCGGTATCGTTATTATCTGCGGTGAATTTCCCCATACAGAGTCCTGAAAAATTTCCTAAACCTAAATTAATAAAATAATACATGGGAGTTTTAAAATAAAGCGTAACACTGCTTCAGCTTGTATACTCGTTTTCCTTTCCGTAATATTTTGAAAAGTAATGCACAAGTAAATTACGTATGTATAAGTTCTAGAATATTTTATTTCAAACGATATGTATTGTAAAATAACACTAAAGTTATGCTCATGTTTTGTAGGCTCATTGGTAAATCCCAAAGTTGTTCATAGTGTTCACTACTGTGCTGTTACAAAAAGGTTATAGAAAGGAAATACACTGATTTAACAACTTTAGAGGCATTTCCTACAAGTTCTGTATATCCTACAAAGGTAACACATTTATATCTTATTTTTATGAAATTGTATTGATATACGTTTGCAGGATGAAGATAATAATCCATTAGAAACAGAATACGGTTTATCAGTTTACAAGAATCACCAAACAATATCAATTCAAGAAATGCCTGAAAAAGCCCCTGCTGGGCAATTGCCAAGATCAGTTGATATTATTTGCGATAATGACCTGGTTGATGTTTGTAAGCCAGGAGACAGAATACAGGTTGTTGGAAATTATCGTTGTTTACCAAATAAGCAAGGCAGTTTTACATCTGGTACATTTAGGTCAGTGTATTTTACTTAAAATTATTCTAATCACATCTTTATACCCCAACATTTTTTTCCAAAGAAGCATAAATTTTCTATGTAACGTACCAAAAACGCTACTGTCTTCTTTAACATATTAAGAATTTTGTTTGGTGTTGCTCTTCATCTAGAGTTTATAAAAAAAATTACATCTTGGTGCATTTAATATCTTCTGTGATCGTCGGCTTTTAAAAAGTATCTTCCATTTTATCTTCATAAATTAATTAGTTGCGATAACGGTGTAACGACATGCATATTTTGATAATTTTTATATTATTTTCAAATTAATCGTATTTAGTAATGCATCTTTGAAATGTTTCAACTTTATTCGATAATTCCAGTGGCATATTTTTAAAAAACTTATCTCCTTGTAATATTTGCTGAATTATAATCACAATTTTCCAAGAAATACTTGTTTGTGTTTACTCTTAACTTGTCTTGACCTGAATAAATTTTCTCAAAGCTTAAAACATATAATAAAAAGAACTATTTTGCTATATCTTATGTTCCCAGGATTTTTGACTTCTCCTTAACCTATCAAAACATATTTCTATACTCAAGTTAAGAACAAACCTATATTGGGTGACTCAAACTTAATGTTACTCAATCGTATAAAGAGTAAATTTTATTGAATTTCATGCGCTTATTTAATTATTTGAGATCTATCTACCATTTTTTGCAGTCTGCCAATCACTAATTTGTGTACAACAAAGTTAAAATAAGATGTATGTGTGAGTAAACTCCTATGAAAATAATAAAAGCTATTTATCTATACAAATCGGGCTAATAGTTGTATACCATTAACAAAACAATAACTTTGTTACCTCACAAGGGGTAGAAACATTCACTGACCGGTTTTGGCTTTCATGAGCCTCATCAGAGCAGACTAGTTTCCAACCACCCTATAGGGTTAGTACCCACCTTAAGGGATTTGTAACTATCAAAATTTGTTTTTAATTCAACACATGAGATAACCTGTATTGATTGTTTTTGTAGGTGCTTGACAATGTCATCAGTAGAATATGGTCGTTGTATTTAGACACAAAAACAAATGCAGGCTTAATAACTCCTGTCTTATACCATTTGTAATAGAAGTTTTCTTTCTGGTAACGCGATAATCATGATTAGACCTAACCTCTGAACCAGTCGCTTCGCTTTCTTTTACAGAGCCTGTTTAATCTTCATATCAGGAATATCCAGCTGTAATTGATGTTTAGCGGGCTTGATACAACCGTCATTCCCTTGTAAATTATTTACAGAATTCATAATTTGTCTTTGTGTAGATTCCAAAGAGGATAAGTTTGATGACCCATGTGTAAAAACGAGAACAAGGCTGCTTATTAGCAGCTGTAACATCTTTATCCACAATCACGTTTCAGATCATAATTAATAACATTAAGAGGCACAGAATTATTACTATATACCACATTCATCAGAAATTGTAGTGTTAAAACTAGGTTGGTATAAAACTTGGATTTAAGAAATGTGTTTTCATTCTGCAGTAGACATTTTGTCTTTTAATAAGCAAGTGTTTTCAGTCAATAAATGTATTTCACTATGTAGCTATTCAATAAGCTGTTTATGCACCTTAATGAAATGGTTTACATCAATATTATCTACTTCGGGCACTACGGTAACTGCTGAAGGCGGTTCAATCTGTGGCACACAAGAATTTATGTAAATTTCGTCAATGGCAGGTAATTTGCATTGCTCAGCACAGCTCCTACACATAGGGCCCCCCCCAGAGGCACCTTTTTCACATACTTTACATAAAACTTTAGACAAGTGAACAGGACACGAGCCATTTTTGTCAGCGATCTTTATTCACTTTATTCTTGAATAATTATCAAATATGTGTAATGTTGACTTATTTGTTTACTTGCAAAATCATCTGTATATAACAAGAATTATTATCGCGAAGTTTCACACTCTTAAACAATCTCAACCCTTAATTTGAATTCTTAAATAAAAATTACTAATGTAACCAGTAAACAGTTTGTTTACTATCAAAAGGTATGTTATATTACAATTGTGAACTGTCATTGTAAATTAAATTTTGAGAATAATTTGTCCAATTACTCTTAAACCCACTTTAACGACTTGTACTAAACATATCGACATCAACATCTGGCTGCAACACCTAGCACGTCATAACTCAAATCTTCTGGAGCTCCAAGATAGGTGTTCATAAACATAATCTGCTTATGAAGTTTGACTAAGGTAACTGGCATTTGGTGGCTCCGTAGCATAGTTGGTATGCGTGTGACTACTATGCCCAAGGTCCCAGGCTTGAATCTCAACAGTCCACTTGAAAAATGTTAGGCTAGCATTTTCAAAAAAATATGCCCTCATTCCAAGAATTCTGCATTGATTGAGCCTTCTGCCGTCATCAAGCAATTGTGATCAAACTTTTACTAAATCGAATTTGTAATCATCAAATTAGGGTACAATTTGAAGCACTAGCATGCATAGAAAACAATCACTCGAGCGAGAATAACTTGTATCGCACCCGTTTCTTCCTAAGTATAAAATTATATAGCTGAGCCCTCTGATTAACGGTTTGTTCCAAAAAAATATTGAGAAATCGAGCAGACGACGGAAACCATTATAAATCTGACTATTTATCGTTATTGATTTGATCTATTACGACTACATTCTAATTCATAACCACCATAAATATGCCAACCTGCAACTAGGCTTGCCTAATCATATTATTTGCACCAGTAATTCATATTGTTACTCTTTACAGTAAAATGTTAATCCTTATAACTAGTATGATTTTCATATTCAGGAACCTTGAATCAATTCCAGATAAACAGCCTCCCAATGCTTTAAAGCTTTGAACACGGACCTCTTTCTCAAGGATTGATACTCGAACAAAATTTCTCAACACTCGCACCAAGTCTAAATTAAAATCCAATTCAATTTAGTAGAACCAAACCAAATATGTTAAAGCTAATATCAGCAGTAATGTTTGAAATTATCAGTGAAGCGATGATTGAATTTATAAATGAACTAATACTTGAAATAATGATCGAAGAAATATTTGAAGTCTCAATTGAAACCGATTTTAAAATGGCAAAATCAAATTCACTGAACAACACCTTTTAATTATAATAATGTTTCCACTTATTTTATAGTACTTAATTATTTTCAAAAAATCTTTGATTTACAGAAAATGCTGCAATCTCTTTTAAAGGAAATCTACCCTTATACTTTAATTCAGATTATAAGACCATTTGTTTCAGGAAATTTCATTCTAAGTCGAGTATTAAACTTGCTAAGAGTTACTTACCCCATAACCAATTAGAAACTTTTCCATTCGTAACAAAAGGTTCCATTCATTGAGCACGTTGATTAATGCTAGATCGACTTCATTATGATATCTAAATTCCAGTAATTTTAATTTCTATTAACATGTTTGCCGCTGCTTTTGAGTGTGTAGTGTACTGCATAGCTGACTTATTATTTGCAAAAATAATATGCTTTTTAGTTTGAAGGGTGTATTATTTGGGTAGTTATAACACATGAAAACAGTTTTGATAATTTTATGACATTGACGCACATTTGCGTCGTCAGCATATAGGAAGCAAATTATAACCGTGTGCTGTTTGATGAGAATGCGCGGTCATTGATTTTATAGCAATTTTGTAATTTGTTTTGGAAAAGAAATTGGAATAAAATTTTATAACTATTCTAGACATAATTTCAAATCAAATCTAAATATAATATGGAATAATAGAAAATAATAAATATTCAATTAGATACCTTCATCGCTTTTGTCAGAATCACCGGATGAAGTCTGAATCTACTAAATATTCGTCATCTTCATCAACATCTTCATATAGCAAGCTCTCCAACTCTTCGCAAGTTAAATGTTCTTTGTCGTTTGGGGCGAGAAGGACCTGCTTCGTTATCACTCATAACGAAATCTCACATTAAATTGAACAATTTAAAAATAAAACAGAAACGGCGTGTAAATCTCGTTTTTAGAAGGTGTCAGCTATATTCTTCCACAAAACGAATTCCACTTATCGAGTACTGAACTCGTACTGAAGATTTAAATGAACCTGTTCTAATGCCGCACATGTGCCTTGGGCGTATATTGGTACACCATGCGTAATGACGCACATGTGCTGCATTCGCAGCGAACGTCTTAATTTGTAACACAGAATGTTTCACTATGTAAAAATCCTAAGTAGGTGACACCTGAAGCACTTGCAACGAATGCTTGTTATGTTATTGTAACCGTTGTAAATAAGCACCGTTAATGTAGAGTAGTTATAATGATTATTGCAATTTATTGAGAATATTATGCGTTTAATGCTGAAACAGTATTTATCAATTATTAATAATGATTTCGAACTGTAGTGTTTTAGTATTAACAGTGCAACATTTCTTTGTTGGTAATTTAATAATCAAATTTAATTTTTGTTTTTAGAACAATAGTAATTGCATCAAATATTTCACAACTCACTAAAGAAGCTCATCCGGCAATCTCTCGTGAGGATGTTGTCAAATGCAAAAACTTAGCAAATTCATGCAAAGACATTTTTAAATTACTCTCAAAATCATTGGCACCTTCTATTCATGGTCATGATGAAATTAAACAAGCCATTCTTTGTCTTCTCTTAGGAGGAGTTGAAAAAGTCTTAGAAAATGGAACAAGACTTCGAGGTGATATTAATGTTTTGCTTATTGGTGATCCTAGTGTTGCAAAGTCTCAGTTATTACGTTATGTTCTCAACACAGCACCACGAGCCATAACAACAACAGGTCGTGGTTCTTCTGGTGTTGGTCTTACAGCAGCTGTTACTATGGATCAAGAAACCAAGGAACGGCGTTTAGAAGCTGGTGCCATGGTCCTTGCCGATCGCGGTGTTGTTTGTATTGATGAATTTGATAAAATGTCTGATATTGATCGTACTGCTATACATGAAGTTATGGAACAAGGTCGAGTTACTATTGCAAAAGCTGGTATTCATGCAAGTTTAAATGCACGTTGTTCTGTACTTGCTGCCGCAAATCCTGTTTATGGGAAGGTATAGTTGTGTACGTATATACTTATTTACTTAGCTATTATTTTTATGTTATAGTATGATCAATATAAAACACCCATGGAAAATATTGGTCTACAAGATTCATTACTATCACGTTTTGATTTATTATTTGTTATTTTGGATAGTGTAAATGAAGAGAGTGACTTGATGATTTCAGATCATGTTGTTCGTATGCATCGTTACAGGTAATTATATAGATTTTAGTATAGTTAGTTTTTTTTGTATCAAGGGCATAAACTTTTCTTTTGGTATGATTTAAACTTATTAATTCTTTGTAAGTGTATTATGAAAAATTATAGTTATATGCTCATTCATATTTTCTAATTCATATAATATCATAGTATTGTAAATTTGAATTCTCCTGTGCCCCACCCATAGGTTCTGAAACGAGGTTTTTGTCATAGTTGTTTTCCTATTGAGTTTATTCAAAAGAAACCTGGGAAAGTACTTACTTTATCATGTGATTTACTTATGTTAACATTTGTGTTTCTTTTTGTTTAGCAATATACACGAATACATTGCAATGTATTTAAATGATTAAAATATATCTGCAATCTACCATCCGTGCCTTTTCTGGGTTTGTTCTTGGTTATTTCTACTATGTATATTGAAACTATGTAACATTAAATGGAATTTATTAACTAAAATTTATAAAAGCTTTCTTGAAAAAGACATGATTTTGTTGTGAAAGTATACAGTTATAAATATTTTGTTTACACTTTTGTGGTTTAAATTAATTTACGACTCTTAGGTTTCGTCCTAAATTGCATTTAAAAAATCCAAAACGACGTTTTTATGGTTTTTAAGTTTATGATTTGAATAAAATTACCATTTTTACTGCAATGCCTTGTTTACTGTACACTACTATGCAGTGTCTCAATTTCGATGCTCACCATTGGTATCTCATTTATTAGAAGACATGGAGCAGCGGTTAAATGGAGAATGTTTTGCAGAACTCAAAATTCGTGACTAATCTTATTTCAAATTTGACCTGCCTTTTAATTTTTAAAATATTTTGAAAAAACAAAAATTTGTCGATTTCATAATTCCTCTATAACTCGTTAACACTTAATCTGGCCCATTTTAAAGTTTTTTACATTGTTGAGATGCTTTTAAGACAGACTATTTGATATAAATAGCAACTTCCAATTGTCATTTGTGTTTGCGTTATTAGTGCTAACGTTTTTTTTTCTTATATGGTGGCCATATTGGATTTAAGATTGGTTATATATTCGTTAAAAAGTGTTTTTCAACAATGTTTAATATACCTGAAAAGCTTTGTCATAAGGAAAATATTAAAAAAAATTTAAATATTCTATATACGAAATACCTCTAAAACCACCACTTACTACAGTTATTTAACCTCAAATTTATTCGGGGATTAAATTCACCACGACGACCAAATGTGTCGCTAAGTTATTATGACTAACACTTACTTGCGGTATCTTGCTCCTTATGCAGGGGCTTCCAAAGCTCTGCATGGATGTTGTGGTGGCATCCTATTGTCCCGGTGTTTGCTTGGATGCAGCCCTCTTTGACAAAGTTCCGATGTGTGTTGAATGATAGGATAGGCACGGAAGGGAGAGAATTGCCGATGCACTACCACACTACTAGTCTACACTCTGGGGAAGTTGGTAGTCAAGTCCTTTGTTTCTGTACAGTCACTTCTCTTGAAAGTGTCTATCCCCTCCAGGAGAGACGAAAGTTCCCTGACGTATATTGGTTGGTACAGCGTCATATAAGGCGTAAGAAATGCAGTGTTGGCATTCTCTCAGACCACAATGACTTTTGTGAGAACCAAAACTGTGATTTTCCCGTACGGTTGTATTACAACATTAATCTGCTGATAATTTTCCAGTGTGGGGTTTTAAAAGTTCCCTGAACCTAACTAATACAATAAACGTTAAAGCTTTTCAAAAAAGCATAACAAGTAATACTGTAAAATAAAGAAACTATAAAAAATCGTAGAAATAAAAAGTAAAAACACACGTTTGACACATTGTTCTAAAATTTCCCGAGTTTCTGGTGGTTCAAAATTAAATACACAGTTTTTAACGGTACTCCATAAATAAAAGTTAAGGGGAGGTAAGGTCGGGTGATCGCACAGGTCGTTGCACTGTTTCATTATTTGAAAGCTCTCTCGTTAAAGTTTTTTCTCAAAAAATGTTGCACGTTATGAGTGTCATGTGCTGGGCAACATATATTGCTGAAACCAGATGTTTTGCATGTTCTCGGAATTAATAATTTGTCTCAAAGCGGGCATTATCTCGTTTGTTAATAGCTACCAATATCTATTACCAGTTAAATTGTAATCTAAGATGAAAGAACCTATTAAGTGATTATCTAAAATGAAAGAACTTACAAAACCAAAGAAAATACAAACAAAATTTCATACCAATTAAACCGCACCAGACATTAAAACCAAGTCAATCTTGATATCTTCTTTGATTTACCAAATGTGGATTTTCAGTAAACCAATGATGATAGTTATTCCTATTGAACACTCCACAATTGGTAAATCGTGTTTCATCTGTCCATAGTATTATTTTAGGAAAATTAGCGTCATATTCAAATTTTTGAAGGTACCACCTGCTAAACTGTAATCTTTCGGGATAGTCATTATCACATAAACCTTATACAATTGTTGGTTCGTAAGGGTGATGCTTGTTTTCCTTCAAGGTTCCGTGAACAGTAGATTTTAAAATCTTTGTTTCTCAAGCCACACGACGAACTGATGTGCTGGGATTGTTCTTAACGTTCTGTAAAATATTATTTCGACATATCACCATCATTAATTTCATAGTTAACTCGTTTTTGTTAGAACTTTCCAAAGTTCTGTAAATTACTAGATAGATAGATAGATAATTTATTCATGTGTTAAATTTTGCAATTTTTACAATCGTCAGAAGTTATCTATAAATTAACAATAGAAACATACATATTACAGTACATCGACAGACAGAAGTTGAAACATATTAAAATGACAATAACAAATCAACTATAGTTCATCAAAAATTTCTTTGTTTACTTGCAGAAACTCATCTAGGGAGTAGAATGCATTGCAAGTAAGGAACACCTTCAGTTTAGCTTTGTGAACATGGTAGCAGATTGTAGAATTTTATACAATAATAGTTCATACTAAATCTTGATTTTTGAAGTCTTTGCTGCGGCAAACAAAATTTAGATTTATTACGGGTGTTGTAATTATGAAATTCACTATGAGATAAATATTGCTGTGTTATTATGAATATACAAAAGACATTGATAAATATACATTGAAGGCAAAGTCATAATTTTTAAGGATTAAAGTAATGCCGGCAATCTTCAGTATATGATAAATTTGCAATTACTCTCACTGCACGACGTTGAATCGAAAAATTCTTTTGGCAAAAGCCGAATGTCCCCAAGCTAACAGAGCATAAGACTGCGATTGGAATAGGGCAAAGTATGCTGTCATGGTTATGCCTAGTGAGACTGACTCCTTTAAATTGCGCAAAAGATATATGACCGAATTTCATTTTTTAGACAATTTATCAGCATGGCAATCCCATTTGAGATCTTTATCCATATATACTCCCAGAAGTTTCACTGATTCTGTATTTTCAAATTCAAAGTCTCTAAACGAAATCAATATATGCTGTGTTTTCCGATAATTGATTAGTGTAATCCAAACATCAGCTGAGCTGAAGGTTTGTTCGGCTAAGTTGATGATATTTCTAACATCCGGTGATCTATTAATAAATGTAGTATCATCAGCATACATCAAGGTTTTTGAGAAAAGATTATCAGGGAGATCGTTAACATAGATTAGGAATAGGAGTGGTCCAAGTATCGAATCTTGAGGAACTCCATAATTTAACATGGTTAGAGAAGACTAATTGTTTCTAATTGAGACTAACTGCTGCCTGTTTGTCAAATATGAATTAAGAAGTTGACAGCTGTCATTATCAAATTTATATGAAGCCAGCTTTTTAATGAGTATCGGATGTGATATGCAATCAAAAGCTTTGGAAAGATCGAGTGTTAAAAGGCCGAATTCCTTTTTTTCAAGACAGGCTGATATCTCCTGCAATAATGATACAATAGCACAAGTGGTAGATTTATGCGGTCTAAAACCAAATTGCCCTGCGAATAAATTGTTATCTTCAAAATACAGAAAAATTTGCTTAAGTAAATTTTTTTCGAAAATTTTTGCAAAAACAGGCAGTATGGATATAGGACTCATGTATATCACCTTCTTTAAAGAGAATTACTTTCGCAATTTTGCATGAATCTGGAAAAGTATTAGATTGATTACAAAGGTTAATAAGTTTTGTGAATGGTATAATGTAGGTGTTAATTAATGATTTTATGATTATAGAATTCAATTCATACAAATCCATAAATTTGTGTTCTTTAAGGTATTTATCGTATCTCTAACTTCCGAAACAGATACCAAATGAAAAGAAAATTTTAAATTAGTGGGTAATACAGTATTCATAATCAGACTATCAACAGTTACCGTTGTGTGTGATAAGTTGGATATAATATCACTGACGATATTAGCAAATACACATTGAAATCATCACATGTCAAACTTGATTCTAAATTCTGTTTCTCGACTGGAGAGCACCCTTTGATCAATTTCCACATATCTGTAGCTGGATTCTTGGATTTTTTTTTTATAAATTTGTCATTAGCTTTTACTCATGCTTTTTTAATTGCTATGCGATAGGTTGACCTACATCTATTACGAATTATTCTATTATAATCTGTAGAATGAAGTAAATATCGTTCATGAGCTTTTTCAAAATTATCCCGAAGGCATTTAATGTTATCATTAAACCAGCCTATCCCTTTTTTTTTAGAATAACCACTCTTTACTAGCGGAAAACACTTAACGAGGTTACTTTGAAAAATCTGTATAAATAAATGTATCTTTTCATTAACAGTTACGTTGTGGTCACCTATAAAATTCCAATCATACTTTTCTAATACATCAAACATCAGCATCATCCCGCCAGTAGTAATTTTTCTAAAAAATTATACAGGCTTATGGCACACAAATATATCGGTAGACATAGGCAGCATCATTTGAATACCATCATGGTCAGAGAAAGCAGCTGAAATTTTTTAAATTTAGATCTATGGAGTTTATTCATGTAAAAATTTGTAAATATATTGTTCAATTGATTATTTCTATGCATACTGGAATGAAATACAGGAACTAAATTAAAGGAATATAAAAGATCCATTATTCTAACAGCATCATTTGTATTTAGGTTAAAATGTACGTTAAAGTCCCCGCAAATTACAACCAATTTTGTAAAGTGAATTTCATTACAAATTTTAGTTAATGTATTAATAAAAATATCAAAGTTGCCAAGTGGGGAACGATATATATTTATAAGCATAGTACCGGACTTTGATAAGAGGATGCCAGTAACTTCACAATGTATTTCCACAGACCTTTTATTTACCCTGTCAATACAACAATAATTAATATCTTTATGCATATAAATTATTACGCCTCCGTGACTACTATGTTTCTTACAAAAACAAGATGCTATTTGATGATTTTCTAAACTGAAAAATGGTACCTCATCAATCCTCAACCAATGTTCACTTAAGCAAATAATAGAATAACTTTTGTTAAAAATATATGATTCTAATTCATGTGTTTTACTCTTTAATGATTGGGTATTTAGATATAGAAAATTAAATTCGTTCTTACTTGGCTTCTCTTTAGCACAGTACAAAGACTGCTTCACATGACGTGTTTCTTTTAGGACTACCTGGCAGATATTTTTGGCCTCATGGACAAAAAATTTTCCACTTTTGAAAGCATATTATTAGCACCGTTAATAAGAGGTTTTGAGTTGCCAGTTATCACATCACAGTTTTTTTTTACAAATCAGTAGTTTTCCTTTAAAAGAGATATGAAGTCCGTGTTTTGTGAAAAGAGAATCAGAGATATAAAAGTTAACATCTAGTAGTTTAACATGTGAATATACCTGAATTAAGTCATAAAGTAAACTATTAAAATAGAATATATCATTGTTGTACACTTCAGTATCGTATCGATAAGGAATAGTCATCAAAATTAAATTACAATGTTTATGCTTAACAATTAAAGTACTTATTAAAAGTGCAGTATTCGTTGAATTGCCGAAGTCATTGGAACCGCCTTGTATTACTATAAAGTCATTCATGCTAAAATTTTTGATTATAAATATTCCCTGTATGTTTGTTGTGGTTTGTTTAGTATTCTTCTTAATCTTCTTTGGGGATTAAACCACTCATAGTTTTTAAAATTATCTTTAATCCCCAAAGAAGATTAAGAAGAATACTAAAATTTTTGGTTAGTATTTCCATGTCTTCAACAACGTTTTTTAATTTAGCATTGGGTTTAAATATCGTTGTAACATTGTGATTTTGCAGCAAATTTTTTAAAGGCCTTCCCATGCTCCTACCATGCGAGTCTGTTAGAAGAAGCACATCATGGATTTCAGATACTTTAGTTATGTCAGCATATGTTGTCGTGTTTGCTACAGGATTATCTCCTTGAGTCAAAGTAACCTCTGGAAGCTTGTCAATCCCATTATTGACAATCGTATTATTTATGGATGCCTTAAAATTATTTGGCTTATGTGTAACAGTGGCGCCCTGTATTGTCATAGCATTAAAACTGCTGCTAGTGAGTAACCTGACATGCTCAATATTACTTTCTTTAAGGTTTGTTACCTGAGTTTGTATTTGAATCACCTCATTAAGGACTTGAATAAATTCTTGTTTAACATTACCTTAAGTAAATTTTGAAATGTGTTACTGTTTAAAAAAGTTTCTCTTTCCTTCATTGTTTTAGAAACCGCTTCTGGTAGTTTATCATTTGCAATTTGTTTTGATGTTTGTTGTGCTCCAATAATAAATCCTTTTAAGTCCATCACCTTTAACTCAGTTGCATTTAAATCAGAACAATCTCTGTGCAAAGATCTATGACATCCATCACAAATAATGACAGGAAATTCAGCATTTGTCTTACATATCATGCATTCCATATTTGGTTTGTAATTAATAATTGACTAATTTTCAACTGGTGTGAAAATCACTATCTCTTGCATTTGACCAGATTGTTCAAATATAATTAAAATAATATTTAAAAATTTTACTTTAAATTAATCATAAGGCCCTAAAATGATTATATTGTCTAGAGTAGTATATATCAAAATGATGCTCTGAATTTACTCAACACAATGATCATGATTTCAACATTTCTACTTTACTTAGCAGCACAATAAAACACTTATATTGCAGAGCACAATTAAAACAGGTTCACACACATTTCCCACTCCAGATGTTACTAACTAGTCTTCTAAAAATGGTCCCCTGTGGTCGTTGTCTTTCTGGAACAAACTCTGCATAACTTTTGCACACATTTTCAGTGTTTCTATTTGCTTTGAAATACGCTTTCAACATATCAACTTTTCTTCGTTTGAATATGTATGTGCCATCATCAATACTTATAAATCTTAGTACTTGACAACAATTACTTATTACTAACTACAAGTAGTTGACAAGGTTTTAATTAACTTATTTGTGCAACACTAATTTTATTGGACAGTCTGTTGTATGTTAGTAATGAAATTAAACGTCAGTATCGTTTCTTTATTTTACAGTATTACCTACAATATCTTTTCACTTTCATTCATCATTGGTGTATAATTTCATAGCCTACTGTTTCATATTAAAGATTAATTTAGGTTTTTATTAACATCTTCCATATAACTAAAAAATTTTTAGGCATGTTATATACATCGTTGAAAAGCACTTTATAAGTTCTTCTTAAGTTTCTTTGGGAATTAAACCACTCATAGTTTTTAAAATCAACTTTATTTACGTTTTATTATTTTGACAACAATCCTAGGTCATGGATCGAAACGTAAATAAAGATCATTTTAAAAACTATGAGTGGTTTAATTCCCAAAGAAACTTAAGAAGAATGCTAAACAAACCACAACAAACATACAGGGAGTATTCACTTTATAAGGACTATGTATTAAACACAAAACCCAATATGGTCGCCATATGAAAAACAAAAGATAGAGCTAATAACTTCTAAACAAACGACAATCGGAGGTTGCTCTTTATATCAAATAATTTGTCTTAAAAAAGTGTCTGAACAATGTAAAACTTTAAAGGAGGTCAGGTTAAGCATTATCGAGTTATTAAGGATTAATGAAATCGGTAAATTTTTGATTTTTCAAAACATATTAAAAATAAAAAGGTTAAGTCAAATTTGAAATAAGAATAAGTCGCAAGTATTGAGCGCTGCAGAACATTCCCCATTTAATCACTGGTCTATCTTTTAATAACCGAGATACTAATGGTGAGCATCAAAAATGGAACACTATACAGGGTGCCCTATTTCTTACACGTTGTATGGGTAACTCTGTTATTTGTGATATTAGAGAAAAGGTCAAATGGGGAAACTAGTGCAGTTTTTAATGCTGAGTTCAACCATGAAGAGATAATTAACATACAGGGTGTGGCAAAAGCGTTATACCAAAATAACGAAATTTTGATCTTTTTTGTTTTGCTTCGTGGTTTATTTATTGTGATAGATACAGTAAAACGTTGTAGATCTTTTTTACATTATTTTAAAAGGAGAATAAGATAAACTTACTTGTTTTTACATGGCTTTGGTCATGTTCGAGTAAACAAGTGAGGTTATGTTTTTTTAAATGGAAACCATAATTGGCGGTAGTTCTGATAGACAGACATTTTTTTTCTCTTTTCAGTGATGTACTACAGTGTACATGTTCAACATAAAAATTTTGAAAAATTTTGTTTTTATGAAATCTGAAACTTGGTATTAAATAATAAAATACTTATGCATGACGTAACAAAAATATCAAAAACAAATTATGTTAAAAATATTAAATATAATATCACTTCAAAGTGTGTTCAAAGTGCCCACCATTTTATTGAAGGCACAAGCTCACATAGTTTTTTAACATTACGAAGTGCTTTTTCTATTGTGCGTTCATCAATGCTTGCAATTGTTGTTTGGATTCTAGCTATTAAATCCTCAGGCGTTTGAGGAGTAGTAGAATACACTTTATTTTTTAAATCACTCCACAAATAAAAATCTAATGGCGTAAGTTGTGGTGAATGTTTTTTCCATTTTGTTACCAATCACGTGCTCAAAACAATCAGTTAAATATTGCTTCACTGATGTACCACTGTGTGCACCATCGTGTTGGAAATACTTTGGTCTGTAATGGATGTTAATAGGTAATTCATCCAAATATTCTTCCAGTTGATGTTTTAAGAAATTTAAGTAATTTGCAGCGGTGAAATTGTCGTTATAAAAAAAGTCCAATAATTTTTCCACAAAATATTCCACACCAACAATTAATATGAAATTGTTGTTGATCTGTGGATTCACGCACAAGTTTAGGATTTTCTTGAGAATAAAATACTTTGTTATACCGATTAAATATTCCGTTATTTGTAAATTTAGTCTCGTGAGTAAACATAATGGTTCTCCAAAAATATGAATCCTCTTCACATTTATTAAGGTACCAACGACAAAATGCTATCCGTCTTTGATTATCCACTGGATACAATGTATTCGAAATAGAATAGTGATAGGGATGATATTTCCGACTTTTCAGAGTACACCTCGCAGTTTCCTTAGAAGTTGCACAGTGGTTTGCAATTTCGGCAGTAGAAGATTCTGGTTTATAGTTAACAAACACCAACACATTCGTTTCAACATTTTCGTAAGAATTTAGGTTTGGTAAATACACCATATGCCTTAAGATTATTTTCAAGATTGCTAAATATCCGACAGTGTGGTTGCTTACTTTCCATGTATCTTTCAAAGTACAAATCCGCTGCTGCACGTGTGTTACGATTCGAAGAATAGTAGCAAAGAGCATGTCATTATTTTCTTAATTTGTATAGGCCATTCTATCTCTTAGAAGAAAATAATGTACGTATAAACACAAAATAACAGTACTATCTAATTTCTGTTATTTAAACAAGTGAAATCTATTGTTATGTGTCATATGGCTACTTGATTCTTAAAATCAGTTCAAATATTCACATATTATTTAATACAAAGTTTCGTATTTCATAAAAACAAAATTTTTTCAAAAATTTTTATGTTGAACATGTACACTGTAGTACATCACTGAAAAGAGAAAAAAAATGCCTTTCTATCAGAGCTACCGCCAATGATGGTTTCCATTTAAAAAAACATAACGTCACTTATTTACTCGAACATGACAAAGGCCATGTAAAAACAAATAAGTTTATCTTATTCTCCTTTTAAAATAATGTAAAAAAGATCTACAACGTTTTACTGTATCTATCACAATAAATGAGCCACGAAGCAAAACAAAAAAGATCAAAATTTCGTTATTTTGGTATAACGCTTTTGCTACACCCTGTATGTTAATTATCTCTTCATGGCTGAACTCAGCATTAAAAACTGCACTAGTTTTCCCATTTAACCTTTTCTCTGTCACAAATAACAGAGTTACCCATACAACGTGTAAGAAATAGGGCACCCTGTATATGAATGCAAAATATACAGGGTATATCGATATGAATTTTGTTTGTTTTAGAATACTTTTTCTTTGCCTCTTTAATTTTTATAGCTAGCGTAAAGCGCCCACGTTACAAAATGTAAATTACCTATTTTTAGTACCTTTGACAGTATTTATTTATATTATTGTATTAATTGTAAACACCTGTTGGAATTATTTTAACATATAATAATTGTATCTGTATTTCTATTCAAAGAAAGGTAGCCTGTTTTTTCTTGTTTAGCTTGAATATTATGTTGGTGTTATCCTCATGTCAAGTAGCAGCTGTGGTAGTAAAAGTTATATTAATAAATGTACCATTTACTAATACAAAATCACTTTCATTTAAACAGCCATTATTAACAAATATCGTGAACAGGTTCTTTGACGATAACCATAAAGAACGTACAATTCTGATTTTAAAAATGTGATATAGAGTCTGCCACAATATTGTATCTATCATCTCAAAGAAAATTTAACACCACCCAAATAAGAGAAGATCGTATATGTTATTTACAAGTAACGCTTTATTTAAACAACCAGTTCACAGTGTATTTCCAATCCTTCAAAGATTTTCATTATGTTTTTCTATTGTTATAGATTGTTGTGCGATAGTGGGCGAATTCATCATATCTTTGCCAGCACTTCCTACACTTAGTCTCTCCACACTTTGTACCTGAAAACTTAATTAGGTAACACATGTCATTGTTATCTCATATATTCACAAAAAGATTATTTTAGAACATATGAACTGAAATTGCGATAAAGGGTTAATCAAAAATGCACGATTAATATACAATGCATTCAAAGGTCTGATGTTATAGTGCTTTTAATCATGCAAGGCAATATAAACTCTTACAACAAAATGTTTATTTATCAAATAAACTATAAGTGCAAGTCTGTTTACAATGCTGGTGCATCACAATGGTAACTTACACGACTCCTACCCTAATGTACCCAAAGTTCTCAAATCACACCTGCTGGAAATTGTTTATTTGTTTATGGATTGCACGTTCCTAAATTCTGAATTTAGAATCTTCGTGTATGGACATTGATGGGAGATAAATAGATGATTATTGAATGTATATTTGTATTAACATAGGTGAGGACCACATTAATTAAGGTATTAATAACACCAGATGTCAATGTCTGTCAAATAACGTAAAACATAGTTCTATGCAATAAAGCACATACCTGAATCCATATTCGGGTTCTCTACTGCGCACTCTTCGTGTGTTATCTTGCAACGGCGGTGCACCTGACCCTTCAACAGCACTGAGATCACGCACACAAGCAACTCCACTCTTGAATTTTAGTTGTTCATACTTAATGTCAACTGTTTTTACTTACACACGCGATCCGTCCCATTGTCTATAACGTGACGGAACAGTGTATATGTCTACCTTCCTTTCAAATTGCCACTCCAAATTCGGAAACACCCTTTATAATATGTTGGCATCAATACAGGATCCTTTAAGCGCACCTTTATCACGCTCAGAAATATGGTTCATGCTTCTTATATGTTAATTATGTTGGTAGTGTACTCTAATGAAGCCAGACGTAGACTGTGTTTATTAAAAATAAAACATAAGGTCATACATACAATAAGGCTAGTGAGGATGTTAGGCAAAGCAACTTACAGAAGATTGTCTACCTAACATCTCCCCAATCAAATAAATAAAAAATAATTGTTTTTTTAACTAAATAATTTCTTGTTAATAAGTAACATACTCCTGAAATTTTCAAGGTAATTTTATTTCACGTTTGTACTGCACTTCACTTTTGCAACTTTCTTCAGGATACACTGTGACCCTGTCATTCACATCATTCGGACTAATTACATAATCTGCTGTATAGGTAGGTGAAAAGTGCATGTCATTGTTACTACTGTTCCTGATTTTTATGTAAATTTCATTTCTAATTATGCATTTTCCATCTTCCTTAACAACTTTGAATGTATTATCCCTGATTTTCTGTACAATTTTACCTTTTCACCATATACTTTTTGGAAACATTTGAAACCATACCAAATTGAAAAATTTGAAAAATTTTGGTCTGAAACCTACACATCTTTTGTCATAGTTATTTTTAGCAATGGTTTGATGAACATCTAGTTGTTTGTTATAAAATTTTTTGTTTATTGGTTTTGACGCGAGGTTTTTATTTTCAAATATTAGTTGATCTCTTAGATATCTAGACATTAGAATTTGCACAGACGAGAAGCTACTGTTTAAAACAGGAGTATTACGGTAGGCAAGAAGTGCAAGATATATGTCTTCATCATTGTCTAAGCATTTTTTAAGCAATTTTTTAACGGTCTGTATAGTTCGTTCTACGAATTCGTTGGATTGTTGATGATGCGGGGAACTATTGATAATATTGAAATTCCAAATGTTTGAAAATTCATTTAGTTTTTCACTTCGACATTGAGTTGCACTATCACTCGTGATTATTTTGGTAATCCCATGTCTTGACAAAACCGATTTTAATTTATTAATTATATTTTCTGATGTTAAATTGTTATTCAAATCCATAACTTCAGGATATTTTGAATAATAATAGACTATTATTAAATAACTCTTACCATGAGTTTCAAATATATCCTATCGTAATTTTTGCCAAGGTTTATTATGTTGTGTGGAGTCATGAGCAATTTTCTTTTTGTATTTGCGTATTTACTACAGATTTCACATTTTTCTATAAGTACCTCTATATCATTATTAATTTTTGGCCAATGAACTGTATTTTTTGCTCTTGTTGTACACTTTCAAGCTCCTAAATGACATCTGTGTATATCTGATAAAATTTTGTTTCTCCAAGTATTTGGAATAATTAGTCTGTTACCAACATATATCAACCCTTGTGCCGATTGAATAATAGTTTCTTTTAATTTATAAAATGGGTTTAGACTACTCGGTACTTGTTTATTTTTTTGTGGCCAATTATTTTGTACGTATCTTTTAATTTGGCATAACTCTTCATCATTTTGTAGTGCTTTTATTAATTGCTTTAATCTTTCATCAGTCACTTTTATACTATTTTGTATTAGGTAAACCTGCAATTCTAAATCTAAATTATCTTTTAGTTCTTTACTCATATCTGCAACTAACAGATCCTTTCCACTTTTGTAAATTAGTTTGATATTATATTTTTGAAGAGATAACCTCATTCGTTGTAGCCTGGGCGGACAAAGATTAATGATTTTTTAAAAATAGAAATTAGAGGTTTGTGATCTGTTTCTACGTAGAAATCTCGACCATAAATGTATTGGTAAAATTTGTCAACACCAAATCAAATCGCTAGGAAGTCGTTTTCTATTTGTGCATAGTTCTTTTGAGTGGCTGCTAAAGAACATGAAGCATATACACATGGTTTATTATTTTGTAACAAAACAGCTCCCAATGCGTGATGTGAAGCATCTACTGAAATTGCTGTGGTTTCTTTTGGATTGAAATATTTTAAAATTGGTTCAGAAGTAATCGTTTCTTTTAATGTTTTGAATGCATTAGCTTGATGCTCATTCCATTGAAACATAACCTTTTGTTTTAATAAATCTCTGAGGGGTTTGGTTATTTGAGATAGGTTATTTATAAATCTACCTAGATATGTAACCATACCTAAAAATCGTTGGAGGTCCTTTATATTTTGGGGCTCTGGCATATATTTTACAGCTTCAATTTTCGTCTATACATATACCTTCTTTTGAAAATTTGTGCCCTAAATATGATCTTGTAAACCAAATTGACATTTAGATAATCCAAATTTTATATTGTTTTGTAATACAATTTCAAATACTTTGCATAGCCGTTCATCGTGTTTCTTTTTTGTTTTACCACGAATTAAAATATCATCTATATAGATTTCAACACCTTCAGATTGAAATATTTCAGTAGAATATTCCTGAAATACTTCGCTAGCTTATTTTTATACTAAATGGCATAGGTAAGAATTTAAATCGACGAAATGGAGTACCAAATGTGCATAATTTGCTAGATTCTTCGTCTAATGGAATGTTCCAAAACCCACTAGTGGCATCTAATCTAGTAAGAATAGTTGGTCAATTTAGTCTGGATGTAATTTCATCAATGTTTGGTAATTTGTATTTGCTATCTTGCATAACATTATTTAAATTCTTCTTAATCTTCTTTGGGAATGAAACCACTCATAGTTTTTAAAATCTATTTTATTTACGTTTCGATCCATGACCTAGGATCGTTGTCAAAATAATAAAAACTTCAAGTTTGACGTTTATGACATAAATTGAAGGTTACTTTGATTTATTGATGTTTGAAATATTTGGTTTGAGTACACTAAGCAAAAATTTTTAAAGTTTAAAAGAATGATTGCCTTCAATTTGTGTTGCGACCTGGGATCGACTTTCCTATGGTAGCCAATACGCTTAACGTGAAATCAGCTGATTAATTTTATTGGTGAATTTTATATAAATTCAATAATTTGGAAAACATTTTTAACATGTTTCTATTTATACAATTGAGAGATTTCTGATTTTATGTCTTATTTTACCGAGATTCAGTGAAGGGGTTAAGCAACCTGTGGCTACCAAGATCCCCAACATTTATAATTTGCGAAATAATGGTTTTCTAGTTAATATGCTTATTGTTATGTAATTAGTTATTGTATGTATAAATAGAAATCATGTATGTATGCTGTATTTCATGTTAATATCGCAAGGAAAACAGGTTGCTTAACCCCCTTCACTGAATCTCGGTAAAATAAGACGTAAAATCAGAAATCTCTCAATTGTATAAATAGAAACATGTTAAAAAATGTTTTCCAAATTATTGAATTTATATAAAATTCACCAATAAAAATTAATCAGCTGATTTCACGTTAAGCGTATTGGCTACCATAGGAAAGTCGATCCCAGGTCGCAACACAAATTGAAGGCAATCATTCTTTTAAACTTTAAAAATTTTTGCTTAGTGTACTCAAACCAAATATTTCAAACATCAATAAATCAAAGTAACCTTCAATTTATGTCATAAACGTCAAACTTGAAGTTTTTATTATTTTGACAACGATCCTAGGTCATGGATCGAAACGTAAATAAAATAGATTTTAAAAACTATGAGTGGTTTCATTCCCAAAGAAGATTAAGAAGAATGCTAAACAAACCACAACAAACATACAGGGATCATTTAAATATTTAGAATCTAAGAGAATCTTAGAGAACCATCACTTTTTTTGAGTTAAAACATATGAATTGACCCACTCTGTACTTCCTTGTACTCTTTCAATAATTTTTAATGTAACTAATTCATCAAGGCAACTTTTGAATTTATTGTGTAATCCAAATGGTACATTTCTGACTGGATTTACTACTGGTGTGACATTTTCTTTTAATTGGATGTGATTTGGTTTGCAAATCTCTCCAATTCCTTTAAAAAATTCACCATACTTATTAATTAATTGGTTATAATCATTGTCAGTAATAGAATTGATTGTTCTAACCTTTACTTCTTTATGTAATTTAATAATCCCTAAATCTGAACATGTACTTAAACCTAAAATCGGTTCAGATTTACTTTCTGCGACATAAAATTCTACATTTTTAATAAATATGTCATTGAATTTTAAAGCTAAATAACATTTACCAATAATTGGAATATTTTCACCTGTATAGGTTGATAAAATTTGATGTGTTCTAACAATTTTCTTTTTTGTATCTAATTCCAGCTCTCTAAAATTAAATAAAGAAATTAAATTTGTACTAGAACCTGAGTCTACTTTGAACCTAGTATGTACATCGATATTTGAGGTTATGGGAATATTAATTGTACAATGTTGGTGAACATTTGATGAACTGATACTATCAATTACCAAATGGCTTTCTAAATTAATTTCATTGACGTAATATCTATTAGTTTTATCTACAAACATTTGCAAAATGATTTGCTTTTTACAAACGTTGCAGTGCTTTACATATGCATAATATTTATTAATTCTATGAGTACGACCACATTTTGTACAGTTGTTGATAATTTTCCCTGTATTAATTACGTTCGGTAAATTTCTTACAGATGAAGGATAGCGATTGTTTGATCTTGACCTCATGCGATTAGTTTTATTGCTCGTTCTGTTGGAATGTCCTGCCTGTATGTTGTTTTGTCTAATAACGTCTATTTTGTTTCTTTGTTCTCTATATGTAGTCGATATGATTTCCTTGTCTTGCATTAGAACTTTCCCTTATAATACAAAATTCTTTTACCTGAGTTAGCTCCTTATTTTCATATTGCAGCAGTTTTTTTCTTCAAGATGTCATCTTTGATGCCTATAATGACCATTGTTTTTATGAGATCATCCTTTATTTCCTCATTTTTGAATTTGCATTGATTTCCTTGATTTTTTAATTCCGTTACAAACTGTTCTATCTTCTGACTTGGATTTTGTCTTCATGTAAAAAATTTATATCGTTCATAAGTTAAGTTTTTCTTTGGCGCAAAATAATTATTAAATTTTTGTTTTTGTGTTTTAATTTTATCCTTTTCTTGCTTGGTAAATAAGAATGTATTGAATATTTGAATTGATTCTTCTCTCATGTATTTTTTCTGGTTCCGCAACTAGTTCTGTTGCAGTTGAATAAATTTCAAAACGCTGTAACCAGTTTTTCCAATTCTCTGCTGAGTTTCCTTTAAGGCGGCTCCGTGGCGTAGTGGTATGTGTGTGACTACTACGCCCTGGGTCCCGGGTTCGAATCCCGACACGGTCCGCTTGAAAAATGTTAGGCGAGCATTTTTCGCAAAAATACACCCTCGTTCGGATGAGAGGTAAAATGGAGGTCCTGTGTGTGAGTATTGTCACGCACGTTAAAGATCCCTACCTTGCTTGGAACAGCAAGGATTCGGCAAAATTCAAAATTTTCCAGGTTTAAAAAAAAAAAAACTCGCTTCCTGGCCAATGTAGTACCTTCGGGTGGAGCATTGGAAAATCACATGTAATGAGTTTCCTTTAAAACTGAGGGTCGGTACTAAATTATTTTTTATTTCCATATTAATAATTAATTAATTGTATTCAGTTTGCTAGTATTTTAATTTGCAGTACACAAATATGTTGAGGTTCTTCTACTACGCTGCGCCATGTTAATTATGTTTGTAGTGTACTCTAATGAAGTCAGACGTAGACTGCGTTTATTAAAAATAAAACATAAGACCATACATACACTAAGGCTAGTGAGGATATTAGGCAACCCAACTCACAGAGGATACAATTGGTGTTGTCTACCTCACATTATATTTACGAACTTATTTGATTTTGATTTCAGTAGAATTTGCTGTGCCATACCAAGTTGATTAATTGACGAATATTTTAGTTAACAAATTATTCACGATCACCACCATGTCCTTGACTCTTCGAGCTAATTCTAAATACAATTGTATATAGTTCCCTAAATTTATTCTACTGTTATTCTAAAGTTTATTAATTTATTTTATACAGAAATCCAACAGAACAAGATGGCGAAGTGCTTCCTATGGGATCTAGTGTGGATATGCTAACTACACAAAATCTCGACGTTCCAGATGAAAATAAGAAAACCTCAATATATGAAAAATATGATCCACTTCTGCATGGCAGGAGTCGAAAACGCACAGATAAAATACTAAGTGTAGATTTTATGAGAAAATATATCCATTTTGTAAAAATTATGAAACCTGTATTAACAGAAGAAGCTTCTGATATTATTGCCGACGAATATTCAAGATTGAGATCTGAAGATGCAATGGATGCTAACACTGCAAGGGTATGTAATATACTTAATGTTAATTAATTGTTTGAGTTGATCATAGTTTTGAAATTTAATTGTTGTAAATGGATATAATTCTTGTGTTGGTGTCACTTTAAAAGGCGTAAAGACAAATTAAAGGGTTTTAAAGAATACAATGTGATGGTCTTTCTTGTATAGCACACTACAAGGCAGTCTAGTAAATTAATCATATGAAAGTAACAGTAACGCACATTTTTTTAATTATTTAAAAAGTATACAATTAGAATATATTAAAACATGGAATTGCAATCTATAATATCGTGTGGCATTATTACTGAAGTATGGACACTAATAGGTGGCATACTTCAACATGTTAATTTGATAAATGCATTTCAAGCAAAGTAATAATTTTGTTGTTGCCATCAGTGGTGTAAAGAAATAACTTTTGCATGACCTTTGGTTGCTGTTAAAATAAGTTTTTACTACTCTTCGTTAACTATCAGGTTGCTTTGTGATGGTTTCTCTTTGAGTAAAATTCTATCTAAATAGCGATAATATTTTTCAATTTCAAAATGCGTTTAAACCAACCACCATAATCTGGTTTTATACAGAATCAAAGTTAACTAATAATTTTTGTTAACAAGTGCTTTCTATGTTAATGCGACTGTTAAGATCATGATTTTGTAGTGCAGTAAATACAAGTTGCTGATGGAAGCGTTTTTATTTAAACTGGCTTTAAATAATTATAAAGGAAAGGAACATATAATTAGTTGAAGTACAAACATTAACTTCCTTCAAATAATACCTTTAGTTTCCTTTCTCACTAAAATGAAATATATATGTATGAATACACGCCACTGGGTTAGAGATCGCTTTTGTACACCCATGTCTACGAAGCAAGGATGCACATAGGTATTCGTTCAATAGTATGTATCAGACACGCACATTACAAAATTCGAGGCACTTCTTGTAATAATCTTTTATGTAACCAGTTTTGCTATAAATGCATTATTAGTGAACCCACAAGTGTTTTATCCCGTATACAGACTTTGCTTCTTGTGACATGATATAAATTAAAATTGTTTTTGCTCTTTTACTGACTACCTATATTTCTACATATATTTGAAATTCACAGCTAGCTACAGTCTAAATTTACTACACTTAGTTCTGCACGCAACATTCTCCCTCCTGGTAACTGTATCGGAATCGATGACAGCTTACCTTAATCTTAACTTTTGTAATGCTCCCTTTATTACTTTTGTTATTATTCATTTTAGAAGTTTTAGTTAGCAGCTTTTATGAGAAACACTAATAACAGGTTCAAGGTTATAATTATATATTAAATTTTGAAAATTATAGTATTATTACTGATATACCCTAACTAAATACCAAAAAATTTAGGAGAACTCTTAGCACTACTACACTATCAAAAGGCTCAATAATTTCACTTATTATTATTTATACAGCAAAAATACATTAAACGTTCTATTAAACACAATGAAAATTATTCAAGTTTTTTTTTTCATTATTTAACGTACACAAAAGTTCTTAGATATCTACCTGGCTATAACATTTTGGCCAAAAGAATAAAGAATACATTTCTAAGTTACTCACCTCTAAGAAAATACCTTAAACTACTTACAAGAATTATGGCGTTTACAGTAACAGCTTTTCGAATTGCTCCTTTTGCTTCATACCTTTTGATGATGGATCCAATGTATCGGTGCCTTACCAATCGTATTTATTTTTGTAATAAATTGATGCAGAGCTCCTTTTTCTTCTGTATGTGAGGTACCCAAGTTATTTTACCAAAACGATTATAAAGTAGCGTTTACTGGTAATTAACAGCGATTCTATTGCTATTATAAAATTATCAGTAGATTTAATTTTCCTTTTGTTAATTAGTTTAAATGCTAATAAACTTATTCGTATTTGTCGAATTTACGACTTTACCGCCGAAGTGCAGGACACCTCAGCACTACTTGAGCTCAAAATTGCCCCAGTACTTTTTTTTTAAGTTGAGCGTATCACGTAAAGAACATCAATGAATCTAATCTCAGTGGCTTATATTTATACCTTTTTCTGGATGCTGAATCAGTCCACTATTAGACTAACCAGTTCGAAGGGTGTTTCTTTGAAAACGCAGGATCATGTCCCTGCCAGTTTCGACAGGATTTTTCACGTCATATGACTCACAGCTATGGAACGTTTTGCCAACTGGGTTTCATGTACAATTCGTGTGATTATCGAGACAGGGCCGAACTCCAAAGTATTGGACTACACATTACATTAACAAAATATTTAAAATATATGAATTATTCCCATTTACAGGGTTAGCGGTCATTACACTTTGGCCGTCCAAAACTGCCAATTTCATGGCAGGTGTTATGTATTTGCTGTCATTAGTTCTAACTGTTGCTTGACGTACCTGTCCATCTTTATAGGTCACTACACGACTAACTATACCTTTCAGCTAAGTATTTCTGAGTGGCCTCTCACCCACCACTATGACGTTACCAATTTTTAATTGCGTTTTGGGGTTCTGAAACCATTTTGTATGCTTCGTAATGGTAGGTAAGCATTCCCTAATCCATCGGCTTCAAAACATATTGGTTAGCTGTTGGGATTTGTGCCAATTCTTACGCTTTAACATATCGTTATCGTTAAACATTCTATCCGTTTTATAACCATTTGGAGAGTCTAATAAAAAATGATTCAGAGTTAAAGCTTCGTCAGTGTCTGCTTCTTCTGCAACATTATATCAAGAGTCTTCAGTTTATCACGTTTTCTTTAAACAAGTTCCAAAGTGTTTCGTTTCGCAAACCACAGATTGCAATGGCTGGCAATAGCTAATGCAAAACTTTTTTTACTGAACCAACCAACGTTTCTTAGCACCCTCCCATATGTGGCGAAGATGGTGGTATAAATTTCCATTTACTGTGAACTGTGGTAAACTTTAGCTGTAATTGATACAAGTCAAGGTTCTTTAGCTCGACTTTAACTCATTGTCTGCTCCATGAAAATTAGTTGCGTTGTTACTGTGTATATCTAGTGGCACACCTCGAGTTGCTACAAAGTTCTGCGCACGCATAATACATGAATCGGTAGGTAAAGAATGTGCAATCTCCAAGTGTATAGCTAGAATGGTGAGGAATGCAAAGATAACTCCCCATTGTTTTTCCCTCCGTTTTCCTACTGCTACTATAAATGGTCCAAAGTAGTCAATGTCGACAAGAGAATATGATTTCATGAATGCAGATATGCGAACAGTTGGAATTGCAGCCATTTCTGGTTGAACTGGTTGTGCACGGCTATTCTTACAGTTCTGACATTTATAACTGATGCCTTCGACAACTGTGCATAAACAGGATATTCAATAGTTTTGTCTGGCTTCATTTACGGCCACTTCAATACTGCAATGGTGAAGTTTATCATGGTAGGATTTCACTAAAAGTAACGTAACTCTGCTGTTTCTTGGCAAAATAATAGGTCTTCTAACCTCGTGTGTTCAATTGTACTTCGTATTCGCAAAATGTTATTGGGGTCAAGATAAGCAAAACATGTAGCTAGGGGGCTTGATTTGGACAAATCTTTATGTTGACTTTTAGGAAGTTCTAAATTTTTTTTAAGTACAGTAATTTCATCACCAAAGTTAATCATATTGAGCACGACGATACAGTTCAGATTGTGCGCTGAACAGTTCCTCTCATGACAGCAAATCAACTTAAACGTCTAATAAATCTAAACACGTAGGCAACTGTCCTGTACAAGCGGTGCCAGGTTGAAAATCACTCGAAACCTATCACTAACAAAGACTTTTGGCAATGAACTAAGAACACATAACTTGGTTTTGCCTCTTCTCTGACATATAACATGTGTTCGCATTTTTCGGCGAATCATGTTTGTTTTCATATACAGAACTTGGAGCAGAGAACCATCGGATACTGCTGCTAAAGTTAGGAACTTTTGATCATTTTGTAGCATCATCCACAACATTTAACTTAGATGGAACTCAATGCCAACCCGTCTGTTGTATCGTTTCTAAGATTTCACTTATGTGAAACATTACAAATTGTTTGTATTTTCTAGAATCCGAGTTTAATCAGCACAATATCGTCTGGGAATCTGACCACAATTTTCTTTGCAATATGAATTTGGTGACCTTTACAAATACAATCTGTTAATCTTGCACCTAACAAGGGTGCCTGCAACTCCAGTCTTGGGATTGAAATAGGTCGTAAGGACGACACCTTTGATTTGGCTCCAACTAAAGTACATTCTACCAATCTCGTTGAATTGTATTCGGAAATAGGCAACTGCTGCACATGCATTTTTGCTTACATCTACAAAAACGTATAATGTTATATTAGCTTTGACATTGGTTGGGTATTTGGAATAACATCAACTAATGTGCACTTCTTCCTATAAGGATGGGCTTTAAATCCATTGTAACCATCTTTCAAATAGCGAATCTGGTCATTGCTCATCTCAACCCGTTACTGCAAGTGTAAAAGGCTCTCCTATTTATGGGGTAATTTTTGTATGAAACATGAATGTTGACAACCCCTTCGTTCTTTTAATCATAAATTATTTTAAAAGCTTCTTAAAGTAACATCATTACGTTAAATAATTACTGTTTCAATTGGTTTGTTTACACAAACTAACTACGGTAATTACTCATGATGCTTTGTACTCTGATTTGTAACGCGTAGTATTGAACTCTGTTTTCCTTTTTGCGGCTTTGCAATAAGTTATTGACCTGAGTTGCGTTAAATTATGCATTGTACAAAAAATTATAGCTATGGTTATGTGGTTTAAGTTTATAGTTTGAATTTTCTTTATAGAACTAAAAACTTATTGAAATGCCATACTTAATGAACACTATTATTCATGAAATCATAATATTCAGGGTATATCCATATTTATTCCGTTCTTTTAAAAAAATTCTTCTTTTGTATTCAGTTTCTATCTAAAGTAATGCAAAGGCATTACACATTAAACCCCAAGTTTAAAGGAATCACAAAGAGTATCTTTACTCAAATAGTTTTATTATTTCCTTGATGTGATTTGACTCACGTTATGTCCGCGGAGTGCATCTACAATATTTAGAAAAAGACATAATTTCTGGACTAGCCTTGTAGCTGCAATTTTTCTAGAAATTTGTTGTACATTTCTTTACCATCATTATATTTAATTAATGTATATTAAAATTGTAGACACAACCTGTAACTGCTCGTACTTTAGAAACCATGATTCGTTTAGCAACGGCTCATGCTAAAGCACGGATGTCTCGAACTATATCTGCTGAAGATGCTCATGCTGCAATTGCACTTATACAGTTTGCCTATTTTAAAAAAGTGTTAGAGAAGGATCAGCGCAAGCGACGACGGGACTCCACAGAAGATGCTTCAGAAAATGAAGAGGTTGTTGAGCCAAGGTCTCGAACAAGACTTAGGGTTAGTAGGATATGTTTGTAACATAATAGTTCAATTTAATTCTTTAGCGATCACAAGTTGATGAAACTGTGAGTGCTTCTTCTTCACAACGTTCTACAACCCCAGGCACCACAACCGAGCAACCTACTGTAAATGGAAATGGATACCCGGAGAGTATGGATGTGGATGTTGCAATTGATGATAATAGGTATTGTATTATTTGATATAGTTTCCTAACTATTATTTCATTTTCGTAGATTATCTGCATTTAAGAGTAGTCTGTACAAGTTATTTAGAGAAAATCAAGCAATGTCTTTGGAGTTGTCATTTATACGACAAAATATAAACAGTGAACATCCTTCACAACCATTTACGCAAACTGAAATTACTAATCTTCTAGAACGTATGACTGATGATAATATGGTTATGTTGTCTGGCCAAACTGTACATCTTATTTAAGGTTTAATTTTATATATACTAGTTTGTCTACTTTTAGGGTCTTTATTTTTTATTTTATTAGTATACTTTCTTGTCTAATATTAATTATACTTAAATCTATATCTTATGTTTGTTACGCATAGCCTAGGCATGAGTCTTTAAAAAAGTTTTGAATAATATCCATGGATTTCGAACACAATACCCAAAACCAAGGAATGGGCTACATTCGGCATTATTAAGACGTCTTAAGACTACTACAAATGCCAGTATGATACAAATATAGTTATAGAAAGTCAACTATTCGAATAAACGTAACATTTTTAGAAGTGGATAAGATCAAAGCTTATCGTGATAGGAGTGTAAACCACTTACCCCCTCTAACCGATTTTAGTTTTTTGAATGGATTGTTGAAATAATGAAATTAAATGTATAATTATTTATTTATATAAATTAAGCATAGAAAAAGTGAATCTAGTAGCAACTACATTTGACTTTCCTCTGCTGCACCCAAAGTTACCACATTGGTCATTAAAGCGAGTTTTTTACCTGGAAATTTGGAATTTTACCAAACCTCTGTTTTTCCTTTTCCAAATGAGGGCATATTTTGGTGAAAAATGCTCGCCTTACATTTTACTGGAAGTTTGACATTTGCCAAAATAGTTTTTGAAATGAACAGGTAAAGTTTGGCAACCATTGTCATTTTGGTGTCTATTCATTGACAATTTGTTTAAGGTTAATTATTGCAGTAGTCATGACAAAAACTACCAAATTTGAATACCCGCCAGCAGCAAGAAGTTGTACAATTTTTCTTAATTTTCTTTGTGAATTAAACCACTCATAGTTATTAAAATCCTCTTTAATTACGTTTCGATCCATGACTTAGTATCGTTGTCAAAATAATAACAATTTCAAGTTTGACATTTATGACATAAATTGAAGGCGATTGATTTATTACTGTCCGATATATTTGGTTTTAGTAGTTTAGCCGAAAATTTTAAAGTTTAGAAGAATTAGTGCCTTTAATTTGTGTTGCGCTCTGGGAGTGACTCTGAGGTAGCCAATACGCGTAACCTGAAATCAGCTGATTAATTTTTATTGTTAAATTTCATATAAATTCAATAACTTGAGGATTGAAAACATTTTTTAACATTTTTCTATTTATACAATTGAGAGGATGGTTATTAAAGAAGTGTGCGATTACGTTACGGTAAGGCTTAAGCAGTCGTTTTTTTAATATTTATATTGGGGGCTTATTATGATTTAGGCTACATCTTTGGTAGATTTTAACATGGTTCTGAGGCGACGCTATTCCGGATTTACACTTGTCAGATACCATTATTGTTCTACGAATATTTTATATGGTTCTGAGCTGACCCTAAGGTGGGTTTACACTTATCAGATACCAATACTATTCAACGAAGATTGTATATGGTTCTGAAGAAATCCTATGGCGGGTTTACACTTGTCAGATACCAATGCTGTTCTATGGGGGTTGGTAATATGTTTATTGTTATGTAATTAGTTATTGTATGTATAAATAGAAATCATGTATGTAGACTGTATTTCATGTTAATATTGCAAGGAAACCGAGTAAAAACTTGCAATGCTACCTAGATATTGGGGGCATTTGATTTTCATTTGTTATTTCTTTTAGTAATAGAATCCATTGTTTACTGAATGTTACGGATTCGTTTGCTACACAGTTATTTTTATGTAGGGTTATATAAGCAGCTTCTTTGATTTTGCGTTTTTTGTGGTTTTGTTCTTTGTCAATAATAATTTTTGCGTCCTTTAATTTCATTTTATGACCGAAGTCCCATGCATGTCGGTAAATCATGGATTTTTCAAATTTTTTTATATGATTTATGTTCTTTTAATCGAATTTCAAATAGTCTGGAACTTTCCCCCACATAAAACTTGTTCTTGGCTGACGGTGAACAACATGTTATTTCTGATCAGTCAAATATATGTTCATATTGTAAGAAAAAGGCAATAAATAAATTTGTAAAGTGTTGCTTGTGCAACAATAAGGTGCATTCATCATGCAGCGAAAGATTTGGCATCTATCAACAAGCCACAAGTGATAATTTAATATATCAATGTAACCAGTGTATCAAAGGGTTATCAACAAATGGCAGTTATGTGAGTGAATTGGAACTAAGTAAAGTAGAGGATTTTAGAAATTCATCAACTAATCTAAAGAGCAATAAAGTAGACTTAAAAGATGATGTAATACAGTTTCTGAAAAGTGAGGATTATGCTATTATTTTGCAAGATCTCATAAACCATCAAACAGAAAAATTGTATCAAGAGATAAGGAAATTAAAAACAGAAATATTAATTTTGAAGGACAGCAACATTGACCTTATTAGACTATTAACAAGTGATAAAGAGAACCCAACAAGAATATGCAATGTGGTTGATAGAAGTGTATTTACAAATATTGAGGCTGTAGATAAAAGTGTA
Organism: Platerodrilus igneus; assembly: GCA_036346225.1. NCBI lineage: Eukaryota > Metazoa > Arthropoda > Insecta > Coleoptera > Lycidae > Platerodrilus > Platerodrilus igneus. The sequence continues at coordinate 12,899,266 of JARFIW010000170.1, read as the reverse complement.
TTTACAAACATTGAGACTGTTGATAATACTACTATTCAAGACGTGATGGAAATAAATATCCAAAGTAATATGAATAAAAATTATGATGAAAGTAAAACTGAACTATCTCAAGTTAAAACTCATTTACTCTCAACTAAAGACAATAAATTGTATACAACAGCTGTAAAGCAAAACACTAAAAATCAGATTAAAAAGCAAACTTTTAATAAGGATGTAACTACTAATAAGCTCGACAACAAAATTACCACAAAAAATGGAAACTCACTAACAGTTCATAACTCTATTGAAGACGAAAATAGACAACTCGCAAGTCAACCAGAAGAAGATCATTATATTACGGTGCAAAAGAAACATTGCCAAAGTAGGAAACAATCCCGTATCGTTGCTGTTGATACTGGTTCCCACAACAAGCTTAATTCTGGTCTATGTGCAGTACATAAACGTGCGTGGCTGTTTCTAGGGCGAATAAAACAAAATACTTCATTGGAAACAGTACAACTCCATCGAACCAATCTCTTACCAGGAAAATCTATCACGTGTGAATCTTTGCAAACTCGTGGTACATTTGCATGCTTTCGCATTGGAGTTGATTTTGCTGATTATGATGTAGTAACAAAGCCAGAAAGTTGGCCAAAAAGAGCTTTACTAAGACGATATATTTTTCGAAGACAAGCCTCTGAAATTCATTTTTCATAAAAATAAACCTGCTGTGCCTCATAATAAGAGCACAGTACGTGCACCAAGAGCATTATCACACAAATTTAGCCTCTTCTACCAAAATGTGAGAGGCTTAAGAACAAAAATACATTTAGTATCCACAGCTATACAATCTGCTGACTTTGATTTTATAATCCTAACAGAAACGTGGCTTTCACATGATATATTGAGTTCAGAGTTATTTGGAGATCACTACCAAGTATACCGCAAGGATAGAGACTATACTGCTCTTAAATGTCGAGGAGGAGAGGTAGTTGTAGCAACAAAATTAAATTTTACAATAGAGGAACTGAAGCACAATGAAAATCTGTTGTTTCAAGATGTCTGGGTAAAGGTTAAATATGGGAATACCAAATTTATCCTTGGGGCTATTTACATACCACCCAACCTACAGGCACATGTATACCAGGAACTAATAAATACTATCGAAAATGTGAGGCACACGATGGAGACTATAAATTACTTATATGTGGAGACTTCAATTGTCCAGATATTCAGTGGTCCTTGGAAAATAGCCAATTAGTACCTTTAAAATTTGAGAGCCCTGCCTCAGAAATGATTGTTAACAGCATTTATTACTTAGACCTCCAACAATACAATGGTATCTTTAACAACCTCGGAAGAGTTTTAGATCTAGTACTTGGTGATGAGATGGACTTTTTTAGTGATGAAATCATCTTTTGCTGTTTACTCTTTAGATGTATATCATCCAGCACTGGAAATACTCTTTTGTCCAAATGCTATACCCATAATGAGTAATAAAGTCAAAACCACTGTTCGGCTATTTAATAAGGCTGATTTTGTTGCAATAAATAACTTTTTCGCAGAGACTAATTGGAATTTTTTAAAAGAATGCAAGGACATCGATGAATCAATACTTAAGTTTTATGACATAATTTACTTAGCCATAAGAAAATATGTCCCATCCAAAACTATTATAGACAACAAATTTCCAAAATGGTATAGTCCAGAATTAAAAAAGCTGTTGGCATTTAAAAATAAACTATATAGTAAATACAGACATACCGGTCTACAAACAGACTACAACCAATACTCGCAAGCTAAAAAGGAATGTAAATTTATTATAGATTTGTGTTACCTAACATTCGTAACGAACACTGAATTAATGATACCATCTAATCTAAAATATTTTTGGTCATATATAACTCTATGAAAAAGAAATCAGGTATACCCAAACTAATGGTATACAACAATATTACAATGGAAGATTCTGTAGCAATAGTAAATTCTTTTGCTGAACATTTTCAATCCTGCTACACACAACATGATGGAAATGAACTCTACAATATAACCAGTAATATCAATGGCACATTATCAATGCATTTCTTTACCGAAGATGAAATATTAAACATAATTGCTTCCCTGGATTGTAGTAAGAGCCCTGGTTGTGATTGTATACCTTCTGTATTTATAAAAAAATGTAAACAATCCTTAGTGACTCCACTTTGTACATTATTTCAAAAATCATTTAGTGAAGCATATTTTCCACAAATATGGAAGCTTTCAATGATTTATCCGATTGTCAAATCAGGTTCAAAGAACGAAATAAAAAATTACAGAGGAATTTCTCTAATCTCAGTCATAGCTAAAATATTTGAAGCTATAATTTCACAAGAAATTTTTTATACTTACAAGCAACAGATAGGAAATCAGCAACATGGTTTCTATAAAAGCCGCTCAACAGCCACCAATTTGGCCATCTTCCAGAACTTTTTGGTAAACAGTGGATCACAAGTTGATGTAATTTATACAGATTTGTCAAGAGCATTTGACAGTGTTTGTCATAAATTATTAATACAGAAGTTAAAGGCAATAGGAGTGAGTGGTTCTTATCTTGGCTGGATAGAATCGTACTTACATGGTCGTCATCAGCATGTGAAACTATGTGGTGTAACTTCTAAAGAAATACATGTATTCTCAGGTGTACCGCAATGATCACACCTTGGTCCAATTCTTTTTTTGTTATTTATCAATGATATTGTGTCTATTTTTAGTCAATCCAGGTGTCTACTATATGCAGATGACCTGAAAATTTTTGCTACTGTCAGAAACTTATAAGACTGTAAAAATATTCAGAATGACATTAACAGTTTAATTGAATGGTGCAATACAAATCACCTAAAGCTAAACATAGCGAAATGCAAAGTAATGTGTTTCTATCGAATGCGAGAGCCTTTAACATATGAGTACAAAATCAATAATTGTGCTCTGGAATCCGTTGATAGGATAAACGATTTGGGGGTTATTTTTGATCCAAACCTCAACTTTAATTATCATATAGATAACGTAATTGCAAAAGGATTTAAAATGCTAGGGTTTATAAGAAGAAATTGTGAAACTATTAGTGATGCTAAGGCAATAAAAACAGTGTATAACTGTCTAGTACGCAGTATCTTAGAGTACAATTGTATTATATGTCGCCAATTTACAACTCTAGCAAGAACCGCTTAGAGAGAGTGCAGAACACATTCATGAAGTTTCTGCTTTGGAAACTAGGATACCCTTACAAAAACCTTACATACAATGTGAGATTACAACTTGCAGGTATAGAAAGCCTTGAAATGCGTAGACAGGCAGCTCTACTCGTTTTCTTACACAAAATAATAAATGGCTACATAGATTCTGAACAATTGTTGACAGAAATAATGTTTAGAATACTGTCTCGGGACACTTTGAGCGTCAAAACCGTACCACGGTTTTTCAGCATTTATTAATAAGTTAGTTGCCAATTTCAATAAAGTTGATGCAAAGTTTCCTGAAATGAACATATACAACGTAACAGTTAAACAGTTCAAGAAACAAGTACAAACCTTAGTGTTTAAAGCCCCTTATACACTATACTAATTATTAATATTATTTTTATATTCTTTCTATTTATTATATTGTTCTTAGTATATATGTTAATGTACCATTTGGGATTTGTCCTGTGGCTGTACAATAAATAAATAAATGCAGTTTTTTGAACTTTGTATTGCATTTTTGGGTTTTGTTTTTGTTAATTGTGCTCATAGTGTATTGTTGGTGCTAAATACTGTTTTAATCCTCAAGTTATTGAATTCATATGAAATTTAACAATAAAAATTAATCATCTGATTTTACATTAAGCGTATTGTCGTTCCCAGAGTGCAACACAAATTGAAGGCACTCATTCTTCTAAAGTTTAAAATTTTCGCCTAATGTGCTCAAACCAAATATATCAAACATTAATAAATCAAAGTCATCTTCGATTTACATCATCAATGTCAAACTTGAAATTTTTATTATTTTGACAACGATCCTAGGTCATGGATCGAAAAGTAAATAAACATGATGTAATGACAATTTGCCAACGTCAACGTTTCAAGTAGTTATAAGTTAATTGTATGCCTACTACATGTTATACCACTTTTTTGGTGAATAAATGCACAAATCGAGTTGGCCAAGCACCGTTATAAATCAGCGTGCTTTTGCGAAAGAGACCAGTCTGCTTTGAAAAGTTATAGGCTCTTTTACTACTGTGCCCATAGCCAGTGTAGAATAGTTAGTACCGACCGCACCGTGCCCACAGCCGGTGTTCCGAACCCATAGACATTGCGCCCATAACCGACGTCTACTCTCTTTTTTCTTTCTGTGTCCAAAGCCAGCTATTACCACTGCTGTGCCCATAGCCGGCATTCAGCATCGCGTGCCCATTGCCGATGCCCCGAGAATCCTGGTATAAGATACGCCGTGCCCAGTGTCGGTTTCCTTATACCGTCCTGAACCTATAATATTTTTCTCCTGTCAGAGCATGTCGGTAGTCCTAGACTCACGCAATGGAGTAGATAGGTCTAGCAATGGCTAGACCACTGTAGTATCCTACGAGGTACTAGTTAGTGTCCACTGCCACGCCGGTGACTTAGGACAGGGCCATAACAATGATTTTAACAACTATGAGTGGTTTAATTCCCAAAGAAGATTAAGAAAAGTGCTAAACAAACATACAGGAAGTATTTACAAGTTAGTGCAAAAACCTACTACAAAACAGAATTTAAAAAAAAAGAAATTCTCATAAAGAAATTTAATAATGTATTTATAGAGAAAAATATTACGCAAACTAAAACTTTAGAAAACGGCAACATCATGCTAAACACCGTGATAAATTTATCAAACAGAACTATAAATGACATAGAAAAACTAATCCTTTCAAAAGACCTGAACTTTGCAGTAACGCCAAAATCAATACTGACATTTGAAATAATCAGTTTTATTGAGAAAACGGCAAATCAACTCGAACAGGCTCAAGCAAACGAATTTAGAGTACGATGCAAAATCGAAATAGAAAAGAATCACAAAATAAAACCAAATGGAAGTAGTAACGAAATAAAAGCAATTTGTAATCTAAAAAAATCATAACTCAATTATAATTCTACCTGCTGACAAAGGCAATGCAACAGTAGTAATGGATAAAAACGATTATAACGCAAAAGTCAACGAACTGTTGAACACAGAATTACACCAGTTTAGAAACGGAGCAAACAAAATCAATTGAAAATAAAATATACAAAACTATATGAATTTAAAATGAGTTCAAAGACAAAGAAAGAAGCAAACTGGTCCCACATTACAGTAAACCACCTCACTTTTACGGTCTATCAAAAATTCATAAAACAGACATTCCTTTGAGACATATTGTAAGCTTCATAGATTCACCATGCCATAATTTACCAAAATTTCTCCTAAAAAATTATAAATCCATTAGCAGGCAAACGGACTTTTTTCATAAAAAAACAACCACTTTTTAGAAAAATTATCAAACATAAAAATTGAAAATACACACACAATGGCAAGTTTTGATGTAGTAAATCTCTTCACAAATGTTCCTGTAAACAAAACGCGTAATATTATAAAAAACAAACTAGAAAAAGAAGACAACCTTAAAGGAAGAACAAAGCTAAGTGTATCATCGATCGTGGAATTACTTGCTTATGCGTCAATACCACATATTTTCAAATAAGTTACCAATTCTACAAACAAAGCTTCGGAATGGCAATAGGAAGTCCACTATCGCCAATCTTTAGTAATATATTCATGGAGGAATTGGAAAAAGATGTAATATTCACACAATAATTGAAACCACTAATCTAGTGGAGATACGTAGATGATGTTTATGCTATTTGGCTTCGTAATACAAAACTAATTAAAAACTTTGGGAGTCAATTAACAAAATAGAACCAACTATTAAATTCAAATATGAATTAGAGCAACATGGAATACTTTTGTTTTTAGATATTCTAGTTAGCAAACACGATACAAAAATTAATACAACGGTATTCAGAAAACCAACGCACACAAACAGATACTTGAAATTCGATTCAAACCACCCACGCTGTGTCAACAAGGAATTATCAAAACCATGTATGATAGAGCAATATTAATATCATCAAACGAAGAAATTTTAAAGAAATAGAAAGACCTTATCATATGTACACGAATAAAAAAACAAGTATCCTAAAAAAATAATGAACGAAATGAAGTCCTAAAAAATAAAGAAGAAAACAAAAACAACAATACACACCAAAAAATGCTCTCAATACCATACGTAAAAGGATTCTCAGAAAAATCCAAAGAATATGAAACAAATTCAGAATTAAAGCAGTATTTAGAACCAACACCAAGAGCATAAATAACAAAAACAAAACCCAAAAACGCAATACAAAGTTCAAAAAACTGTATCTACAAAATATCGTGCAAATGTAACAAGTTTTATATGGGAAAAATTCCAGACCATTTGAAGTTCGATTAAATGAACATAGATCATATATAAAAAATAGAAAATTTGAAAAATCCCTAATTTGTCAACATGCATGGGACTCCAGTCATAAAATAAAATGGGAGGATGCAAAAATTATTGACAAAGAAGAAAGCCACTAAAAATGCAAAATCAAAGAAGCTTATATAACCCTACATAAAAATAATTGCGTAGCAAACGAATCTGTGACTTCAGTAAACAATGGATTTCATTACTAAAAGAAATAACAAATGAAAATCAAATACCCCTAATATCTAAGTAACATTGCAAGTTTGTCCTGGGTTTTCTTTGCGATAACATGAAACACAGTCTACGTACATGATTTCTATTTATACAGACAATAATTACATAACAATAAGCATATTAGCAACCCCCGTAAAACAGCATTGGAATCTGACAAGTGTAAACCCGCCATAGAGTTACCTCAGAACCATATACAATCTTTGTTGAACAGCATTGATATTTGACAGGTGTATACCCGCGATAGGGTCGCTTTGGATCGATATACAATCTTCGTTGAACAATGTTGGTATCTGACAAGTGTAAATCGGCCTTAGGGTCACCTCAGAACCACATAAAATATTCGTAGAACAACATTGGTGTCTGACAAGTGTAAACCTGTCATAGGATCGCATCAGAACCATGTTAAAATCTACCAACATAAATATAAAAAAAACGACTGCTTAAGTCTTACAGTAACGAAATCACAAACTTCTTTAATTTTAATTAATCCTCCGAATTGTATAAATAGAAACTGTTACGTGCCAAGGGTCACTTTAACATTATGTTAGTAGTTTAGTTTTTGATATACGGAAGTTTCCCGCCATAATTTTCAAATACGCGGTACGCGAGAACTTTTAAATGAACTGGGCGGTGCTTCCGTACGTAATAGTAGTGAGTTTGCGCAAGAGTGCATATCCCTAGAGGGTTAGGGCAATACTAGACAATGGGGTGGGGAGAGTTCTCCGCTTCTCTCGCGATAACAATTCTTTAGTTCGTAGTATTTTAGAATACAATTGCATCATTTGGTCACCTTATTATGCCACTCACATCCAGAAAATTGAGCGTGTACAAATCAAGTTCATTAATTTCATTCTCTGGAAGCTTAGATATCCGTATGCCGAAAGTTCACATGACATTCGGCGTCGATTGGTCGGTTATCAATCACTGCTAGCTCGACGTACTGCAGCGTTTATAATATTTCTTTATAAATTGCTACATGACATAGTTGACTGTCCGGAATTACTAAGCATGCTGCAGTTTCGGATACCAGTTAAAGTCACCAGGAGTAATGATTTATTCTACATCGGTAGTCATCGTACTAACTATGGGGCTAGTGCATTTAGTGATAAGTTAATGGGAGTTTACAATGCTTCTATACCATCCAATATCGATATTTTCAATGTCACGTGTAAATATTTGAAGACATCTTTATCCATTTTGTAAAGTGTTAACTATGTTGCTCATTTCTTCATGTATATTATTACTATTTGGGTATTACCTGTAAGTAATTAATTTATATAAATAAATAAATAAATAAATAACGTGGCTTTTTACCTGATATCGTCGTGTTAAGTGCACGTTTCTATCTTTGGTAACGTATCGTTAGGGTTTATCTATGTAGTTCCTTCTCTAATTATCTTTTTGTTTGTCTACCTTTACCTCCTTCCTGTCAAATCCCTACATAGGTACAAATCTACCGCCACCTAAGGACTTTCGAACTTCATGCCTGTGGATGTCCTCCATGTCTACCGCAGCTAGCCGGTGCTGATTGGTACGCATTTGGTAGCGTCAGCGTATCATCTTTAATTCCGCCGGGAGGAGCCCGACTGGGGTGGTTAGAAGCCTACCGGAGCGCGATTTCAGGCGGAAACAGGATACCTAATGTAAGTAATTCGTTACTTAATTTGCATGCGCTTATTTCCTTGTTTTTGAATTATTTAAATTTGTGTAGTATTACGTAATATTGATGACATCATCAGTAGTTGAACCGCGCCGAAATCCGTATAAGATTTGGTGTTGCCAACTGTGATAGTGTCTCTTATACCATGCTACCGGTGTTGTAATTATCGAACTTTAAATTTTAACTACCGTTTGTCGTATAACAATTTAGCGCTCCAACGTGTTATTTAGGTGGTACTATACCTATGGAATGTTTAGATTAATTTTAAACATGTTTTTTCATTTAAATAATCTCCTTAAATTTTATGATCTATCTTACCTAAGATATCTGTGAAGTTTTAATTTCATGTTGGCAACTTGGAAAAATTCACTAGAATATTTTCAGAATTGACAGATTAGGCTTGTAATGTAAACTTGGTTATTGTAACATGTATCTTTTATCAAATTGCTAATCTATGTATCTTATTGTAGTTTTATAATGAAATTCAAACTGCACTTATCTGCAAATATGTGTTATGTATCTAAAAATGTGTGTAGTGTCTAAATAAACTCCAAGGATTTATGGGATAACCTTACTTTTTCAAGTAAGTATAATAAATATTTCAATTGCATTTCTTAAATACCGTTTATTGTAACAATTAAAAACCCTATATCAGCTAAAATATAACCCTTGCCGTAAATAATAAAAAAAACTGTACCTAAGATTCTCTACTTTGTTTATTAAAAAAAAAAAAGTGTTTTAATCACTTGTTAACTATTATTTAAACTCGTTTTTAAAGAAACCTTATGTTACAAACGTTATCGAAATAAATTGCCTTTTAATATCTTTTTATGTAACGTTAAAGTATGGATTTTTGTGGTTATTGGCTAAATAATTCATTACATGCGTGTATTTTCTAAATTGAAGGGCTTTTTTCTGTGACTTATCGAGAAGATATCCCCTTGTTAAGCATTTACCTTACCTTATGTCTTTAAATACAGTTTATTTACAAAATTACCTATTAAAATATCTTTGTTCGTTTTCTTAATCTTAAAGCCCGTTTTGAAACTTCAATGCACATCCTTCTACGTTTCATTGTAAAAACTGTTTCAATTAACAATATCTCAAATACCTTCACAAGAAAATCTTGTGTTTAAAAACACTGAGTGAAATAAATTGCTTATTACATCTTTTTAAGAAGTGTTTGACTATAGGTTGTTGTTTTTATAGGTTAAATAACATATCACCTGCGTGCATTTTCTATTTTGGAGCCCCTTTCTGTAATTATCAACAAAATATGTATTTAATTGAACATTGATTTTGCTTGCATACACCCTAAATGTGTTTCTTTAGTGTGTTGATTGATTAACGCTTTAACATTAGCATATTATTCTTTATTGGTGACGTTTCTAACAAGTTCTTACCCCTAAATACCGTACCGTACTAACTTAAAGTAGCTGTAACGTTTATTACCTCCCGAATTGCCTAACTATTTTATATTTTATATATCGTGTCTTGAATATTCTATTCACAATGAACGTTTCACATTTAAAATCCCTCGAATTGATCTACGAGCTGGAGTGTAGGAATATTATCGCAGCTAGTAATCAGAATGATAGGAGATCTCAGCTCAGGGCCATTTTGGCACAGGAAACGAAAAGCGTTGCTATCTTAAAGAAACCCGTTGGCGACTGGCCCTTAACGTATCGGAAATTAAATTATCTTTGGATGATATATCGGGTATAATAAATAGAACGGATCCTGCTGCTAGTAATATCGAGCTAGGAGATTGACTTCAAGAATAATGCACGTCAAACAACGTGTCGAATTATTATCTTTATATAACGACGACCAAGCGACTCAATCTAAACAAAGTTTGTTGTCCGAGGTGTTATTGCTTGAAGGAATTGTCCTGGAAAGACTTAATCCTAATGCAGACGTAGATATATCGTCACCCTTTTCAAATCTCGCTCTTGTTTCACCCAAACCTGTAGGAAAATCTATACCTGTATACAAATGGGGTCTCACTTTCGAAGGGTTTGATTCGCAGGTCTCTTTATCATCCTTTCTTGATCGTATCAATGATTTTAAAATCTCTCGCGGGTGTACCGACCAGGACCTATTTGTCTCAGCTGGTGACTTGTTCGCAAACTCAGCGTTGATATGGTACAGAAACATACGAGACCAAATTTCTACCTGGGAGGAGTTAGTTGCGTGTTTAAAACGAGACTTCCTACCTTATGGCTATATTAACGACCTTTGGAACGAAATACGTAACCGAACCCAAGGTCCTGACGAAAATGTTGTTTCTTTTATTACCTCATTAGAAGCTTTATATAGCAGACTCGACAAAAAACCTTCCGAATCCGAAATTATCGATCAATTACTTAGAAATTTAAACCCCTATTTCTCAGAACGTTTGGCATTACAGCCCATATCTTCGCTAGCCCACTTTAAAGACCTATGTCGTTCTCTTCAAGAAGTGAGGTCAAGAATTAACAAATATCGACCACCACCCGAGAAATTATCTGGTCTTCTAGAACCTGATTTAGCTTGCCAAGTTCGAGCTTCCCGTAAAGTATCTACACTTAACGTTCCTCCTACCGTTACTAACAACTCACTTACCTGTTGGAACTGCAAGCGAAGTGGACATAACTATACTGTCTGCACATACCCTAGAAATATTTTTGTTATGGTTGTGGTCGCTAATATTTACAAATCTAACTGCACCAACTGTAATCCTAACGTATCGGGAAACTCCCGTCGAGATATTTCAAATCAGGGTGTGAATATCTCAAGAAACCAAAATCGCCCTCAACACCAATCATTCAACAGACCCAGACACCAATAAATTCAAATTATAAAACTACTTCTAACGTTGTACCGTCATTAAATTTATCTAATAATAATACCGCTACTATTAATGTACAAAATGCCTTACCTTTATTAAAGGAATTATGCTATACTACTCCAGCCGAGTGGTCTAAGTGGTTACAAACCGTCAATTCCTTTTACCATAAAAAGACTGCTGCCGTTGCACAACTTGTTAAAAAACCCTTTGATAACCGTCCACACTTATCTATCTTAATAGGTTCCTTAAATGTAATTGCTTTATTGGATACAGGTTCTTCATGTTCTCTTATAAATAACGAAGGTTTACATCAATTATCTCAACAAAATATCAAAATTCAAATTATTCCCGAAAAAACTTCCATAAATTTAGCTGACGATAATCAAATACATGTAACTGGTTTCCTTAAGTTAAAAATTCGAGTAGAATCTCTTGAACGTGACGTTTTATTTTTGATTGTGCCTGCATTAGCGTATCCCTTTCTACTAGGCGTTGATTTCTGTAAACTTTTTAATCTGTCACTTTACTTTCAGGATTTTTCATGGCAAACCTCTATTAAAACGAACTCCTGTGCATCTACAGGAATATCTAACAAAATCTCTCTTACTGACTCCCAAAATGTAACCCTTAACGCTACAATCGACAAATTTCGCAAACTTAATACCCCCGAACTTGGTTGTGTTACAACGGCAACACACGTTATCTCTACAGGTGATGCCCTCCCTTTTAAGCAACGTCAATATCCCTTATCGCCTGCCTTACAAAAGCATTTACATGCTGAAATAGACAAAATGTTAGAATCTGGTGTTATCTCTCCCTCAAATTCACCGTGGACCTCTCCTGTATTACTAGTTTGGAAAAAGAATGACGAATGGCGTGTCTGTTTCGATGGCAGAAAGTTAAATTCTGTGACTGTTTCAGATGCTTACCCTCTACCTAGAACTGACTCAATTTTAAGCAGGCTTCGTAACGCAAAATTTATCTCATCTATCGACCTTAGACAAGCTTTTTATCAGATACCTCTCGACTTATCTTCTCGTCAAAAAACTGCTTTTTGTGTTCCAGGCCGGGGTCTTTTCGAATATAATTTTTTGCCATTTGGTCTCTGTAACGCTCCACAAACTTTACAACGTACTATGGATCAAACGTTAGGTCCTATCTTACACCAGGAATGTGCCTTTGTGTTTTTAGATGATATCTTAGTTATCTCAAGTTCTTTCGATGAACATATCGCCACATTAAATGAAGTTGCAGAACGTTTAAACGCAGCAGGTTTTAAGATAAACTGGGAAAAGTCTCAATTTTGTCGTTCATCCCTCACATTTCTCGGTTTTATTATCGATGGGACAGGCTTACGAACAGATCCTGCTAAAGTCGATGCTATTACTAAATTTAAAACACCTAAAACTGTTACCGAAATCAAACGTTTAATTGGAATGATTAGCTATTATCGCATTTTTCTACCCAATCTTTCAACTATATCCGCACCCATTACCGCTTTAATTAAAAATAAAAAGAAATCCCAAACTATCGAGTGGAATTTAGAATCCCAACAGGCTTTCGAACAAATTAAAACATTAATCACTTCAGCACCTATCTTAATCTCTCCAAATTTCGATGATAAGTTTTTTATACAAACCGATGCCTCACTTACTGGGTTAGGTACAATGTTATTCCAGGTAAACAATGGTTTAGAACATCCAATTGCCTATGCGAGCCGTGCCTTAACTTCTGCCGAACAAAAATACTCTGCTACCGAACGGGAATTATTGGGCGTTATTTTTGGCATCGAGAAACTTAGAGGATATGTCGAAGGTACACACTTTACCATAATCACTGATTGTGCAGCTCTCACTTGGCTTAATAACTTGAAACAGCCCGCAGGTCGTTTGGCAAGATGGAACTTGCGCATATCTCAATTTACTTTTGACGTTAGGCATAGGCCTGGCAAATTAAATATCGTACCTGATGCCTTATCTCGTGACGTCGTTTCTCTTAAACTTCCAAATTTAATTCTGGATACCTGGTACCTCAATATGATTAAAAAAGTTTCCGATACCCCCGACAAATTTCCTACCTTTCGTGTAACTAATAATAGACTATATAAATTTGCATCTTTGTCCCCGCATAAAATATCGAATATCCCTGAATGGAAACTGGTCGTGCCCACTGCAAATCGCAGTGAGGTGCTCAAATTATGTCACGACGATCCCATTGCTGCACACCTTGGTGTTACAAAAACTCTCGCTAAAATATCTGAATTATATTACTGGCCCACACTTAAGCAATCTGTTTGTCGCTATATCAAGAGCTGCAAAATTTGTGGTTCCCATAAGAGTTCACAAGATGCTCGCCCTGGTTTAATGGGTAACTTCAAACGTGTATCTTATCCCTTTCAATTAATATCGCTTCACTTATTAGGACCTCTCCCCCGATCGAAAAGAGGTAATCAATATCTTTTAGTGGTTACCGATTGGTTTTCTAAATTTGTTATGGTGCAACCCTTACGTAAAGCTACTTCCGCTGCTATAATTAAATTCCTAGAACAGAATGTCTTTCTTATCTTTGGTGTCCCCCAGATTATCCTTTGTGACAATGGTGCACAATTTATCTCTAAAGATTTTCAGAATTTCGTTAAAAGTTATAAAGTACAAAAAATTTGGTTTAACGCAAAATATCACCCCCAAATAAACCCTACCGAGAGAGTAAATCGAGTGTTAATTACCGCTATCTCTTCCTATATTAATTCAGACCATACTACATGGGATGAACATATCTTTAAAATTGCCCAAGCTTTGCGTACATCTAAACACGAAGCAACCCAATTCACTCAGTCTTTTCTTGTTTTTGGAAGATATACCCCAATCGATGGGATTACTATGGTTTAGTGCCTGACGATACTAACGTAATCGAATTTGACGATAAAGTACGTTGGGACAAGGACCAACAGTCATTACCTTCTATCTTTAACGACGTTAGAAAAAATTTGTTAAAAGCTTACGAAAAGAGTAAGGACCATTATAACTTACATAAACGAAATATTTCCTTTGCCTTGGGCGAACAAGTTTGGAAAAAGAACTATGTCTTATCGGATGCATCTAAGAAATTTTCTTCAAAATTAGCCCCTAAATTCATTCTTTGTAAGGTCACTCGTGTTATTAGTCCCCTTATCTACGAACTTCAGGATGCTGAAGGAAAACGCCAAGGCAGGTGGCATATTAAAAACCTTAAGCCATTCTCTGCTGACCCAAATGCTACTTAAGTTTTTCACGTTCCATTCTCCTCACGATTTACCTAATATTTTTCTGTTTTCACCATCAATTAGTATCTTTAATTACTTAGTCCTTCTCTTATACACCTACGTTTTATACATTTAACTCATTTACCTTAAACCCTTTGCTTCTGGTTGACTTTTCCTTGACTATACCGTTAGTTATATATCACTTCATTCTCTACACCCCCAAATATAACTCTGTCCTTTCATTTAATCAACCCTCGAACTCTTCCTACTGCATATTATTTGGTTTTTAGTGTTTTTCTTACGTCATTTAATTTTGTGTGGTAATTGTCGTAACTTTGGTTGAAATAACTCATTGAATTTTTATGATTGGTTTTAGCTGATGTTGAGTGGATGATTTCTTCTTTGAGCTCACATAGGACACGCGCGATCTATGCCATTGAAAGAAATAGTTCATATTCGCAGTTGCAAGAACTAGGATTGCCTATTCCATGTGTTTTTCTTCTGAATTATTGCAGTCGCCTACATTGTACTACATCATTATTTCTTTCCTTTTTCTACTAAATCTACATAACTTATAAACATTTTTTTTATTGTTTTTTATTGAACTTTGTGGTGAGGTGCTATTGCTTTTTATGGTTATCTTATTATATTCTCGGTTGTTTTAGCATATTGGGACAGTGTATCTGTATTCAACTGCTTATAATTGGGCATTTTTGTGTGTTTAGGGTGCTACCGTTTTGAGAAACTACCTTAAAACAGTTTGTTTTTGTGTGTTTGTATCTGTAATGATACTTTTAAGTTGTTGTGTCTACCTTTGTCTGATTTTCTTATCGTAATCAATGTACTCGTTAGGAAAATGATCGTACTAGCTCTCTTAGGAGTCTAGTGAATTGTAAAAATGTGTATACCTTATCTTGTCGAATTAATATCGCAGGTGGTCCTTCAGACTACACTGTGTTTTATAGGGACAACTCTCTACCTTCTCTCGGACGCTTGTCCAAAAACTATACTTTTTCTTAACCCGCTATCTCCGCTATGCCTTATTCTTCTTTCGGTGGACCTGTTCTTGTCCCGGAACACCCGTCTGCCATATAAGAATGATGTTCCCTCATTCCGAGCTACTAGTCACACTGGCTGGTTGAGTAGCGCTTTGCTATCCACCTTTCCCTCTGTCGCTTTTGCTCAATGCGAGCCCTTCCTCTACTTTCTTCTACCTGGAGGTGCCTCTTATGCACTCCAAAAAACCAACCTCCTTCTTTTTTACCGTTCCTGTTTCTCTACTGCCTTTTCATTTCTGTTAGTCACCGTGTGGTTGCGCGGGAGGTTTCCACAGACACCTGGACCATGTCTCTGCGAATCTTTCGTGGGGTCATGCGGTGCCGCTGTCAGTGCATGGGCTCTGGCAGTGAAGGTATGTATGAGTGTGTGAATGTGTGAGTGAATGTGTATATCTTATATACCGTGTGGATATCGGGTGATAGTTTCACCGATATCGATCAACGCCGGGTGCAGGAATGCACCCAAATGTCTTTGCCGGTCCCCCGTGCTGTTCTTGTGAACGGACCTGCTTCACGGGTTTCTCTTTTTAGAGGGCACGGGTTAATCCCATTTCAACGGCTCTACTGGAGCCACTCTTTTGTTGTTATTCATTGTCTTGGGTAATAACTAGGCCAATATCTTTGTCTTCTTTATTATCTTCGATAATACCTTTAGGTTTAATATCGTTATCTTATTGATTACCGTTGGTAATAACTTTAGTTTAGTATCGTTATCTTACCGACTACCGTTAGTAATAATTTTGGTTTAATTTATCGTTATCTTACCGACTACCGTTAGGAATGACTTCGAGTTATTTCGCGTTATCTTATAGGTTATCTTTAGTAATAACTTTTTTAAATTTATGTCACTTTACCTACTATCTCTTATAATCACTTTAACTTAATATCGTGTTATCTTATCGAGTATCTCAAATAATAACTAAAGCTTAATACCGTTATCTTGTCTATTACCTTTGAGGATAACAACTTAAGCTTAATGTCATTATCTTATCTACTATCTTTAACATCAATTTGAGATCTTGTTTTATCTTTTTATCGTCCTAACGTGTGGTATATATGACCAGACGTGGGAATTATTTTTTTCCTCTGAAATTTAAGTGAAAAAGCTAACCCGATATAGACATGTAATTTGTTAGGTTAGCATATAAGGATTTAGTAGGTGGTACTTTTGGTAAATTTGTTGATTCACAACTATGTCATGGACAAGTTTTAAATGTGCATTGTAAAAAACCAAAGTACCAGTAACAAAATTTGCTAGAGTGCAAAGTGACGCACTCCAGGAACATTTTTTAAATTTGGGCACTTCTTGTCAAAGGAAGAATAGTTTCAATGCAACACTCATGTGTGTTTGCACCTAACAACTTTTGTGTTAGCTTTAGTTAGATAAGTTTAGATAGGCTTAGATAGTTTAGGCGACTTGTCGCAACTGTTTTAGTTTAAGTAGTGTTTCATGCTCCCCGACAAATTTGTGCTGTCGGTAATTAGTGTAGTCAAAGACTATCGGGCTACCTATTCCGTTTCCTGGTAATTCGGTAGACGTGTTATCGGTCGAAAAACCAGGTGGCGCCTTATATAAACATTTTGTAGGTTTTAAGTTAGGGTTTATATAGGGTAGTTAGGACTTAGATTTTAAGCTGTTACTATGCTAACAGACTTTTTCTTTTTTTAAGTTTTTTCTTTTGTGGCTTTGTCGCGATTGTTACGTGCCAAGGGTCACTTTAACATTGTGTTAGTAGTTTAGTTTTTGATATACGGAAGTTTCCCGCCATAATTTTCAAATACGCGGTACGCGGGAACTTTTAAATGAACTGGGCGGTGCTTCCGTACGTAATAGTAGTGAGTTTGCGTAAGAGTGCATATCCCTAGAGGGTTAGGGCAATACTAGACAATGGGGTGGGGAGAGTTCTCCGCTTCTCTCGCGATAACGTGGCTTTTTACCTGATATCGTCGTGTTAAGTGCACGTTTCTATCTTTGGTAACGTATCGTTAGGGTTTACCTATGTAGTTCCTTCTCTAATTATCTTTTTGTTTGTCTACCTTTACCTCCTTCCTGTCAAATCCCTACATAGGTACAAATCTACCGCCACCTAAGGACTTTCGAACTTCATGCCTGTGGATGTCCTCCATGTCTACCGCAGCTAGCCGGTGCTGATTGGTACGCATTTGGTAGCGTCAGCGTATCATCTTTAATTCCGCCGGGAGGAGCCCGACTGGGGTGGTTAGAAGCCTACCGGAGCGCGATTTCAGGCGGAAACAGGATACCTAATGTAAGTAATTCGTTACTTAATTTGCATGTGCTTATTTCCTTGTTTTTGAATTATTTAAATTTGCGTAGTATTACGTAATATTGATGACATCATCAGTAGTTGAACCGCGCCGAAATCCGTATAAGATTTGGTGTTGCCAACTGTGATAGTGTCTCTTATACCATGCTACCGGTGTTGTAATTATCGAACTTTAAATTTTAACTACCGTTTGTCGTATAACAAAACATGTTTAAAAATGTTTTCCAATCCTCAAGTTATTGAATTTATATGAAATTTAACAATAAAAATTAATCAGCTGATTTCACGTTAAGCATATTGGCTACCTCAAAGTCGCTCCCAGAGCACAACACAAATTGAAGGCACTCATTCTTTGAAACTTAAAATTTTTTGCCTAATGTACTCAAACCAAATATATCTAACATTCTTCTTAATCTTCTTTGGGTATTGAACCACTCATAGTTTTTAAAATTATCTTTATTAACGTTTCGATCCATAACCTAGGATCGTTTTCAAAATAATAAAAACTTCAAGTTTGACATTTATGACACAAATTGAAGGTGACTTTGATTTATTGATGTTTGAAATATTTGGTTTGAGTACACTAAGAAAAAATTTTTAAAATTTAAATGAATAATTGCCTTCAATTTGTGTTACGGCCTGGGACCGACTTTTTTAGGTAGCCAATACGCTTAACATGAAATCAGCTGATTAATTTTTATTGTAAAAATTCAATAACTTGGGAATTGGAAAACATTTTTTAACATGTTTCTATTTATACAATTTAGAGGATGGTTATTAAAGAAGTGTGCAATTGCATTATTAAAAGGCTTAAGTAGTCGTTTTTTTATATTGATTTGTGTCATAAATGTCAAACTTGAAGTTTTTATTATTTTGAAAACGATCCTAGGTTATGGATCGAAACGTTAATAAAGATAATTTTAAAAACTATGAGTGGTTCAATACCCAAAGAAGATTAAGAAGAATACTAAACAAACCACAACAAACATACAGGGAGTATATCTAACATTAATAAATCAAAGTCACCTTCAGTTTATGTCATAAATGTCAAACTTGAAATTTTTATTATTTTGACAACTGTCCTTGCTCACGAATTGAAACATAAATAAAGATGATTTTAACAACTATGAGTGGTTTAATTCTCAAAGAAGATTAAAAAAAACTTTAAACAAACCACAACAAACATACAGGAAGTATCTACATGTTGTGCAATCTTTGCTTAAATCCTAGCACAATGGAAAACTAGAATATGATGCCATTATGCACATGTCACACGTAAGAGGAGCGGATCAGGAAGATAGGAACAGAAGTACAATAACGGAGAAGGGAAAGAAAGAATATGTACCTACGCTAAGGCAGTCTGAGATCGAGCAGGCATAAAGAATGAAACAAAAGAGCACAACACAAGTCGCCTTGAAAAAATGATTATGTATATATAGGTGAACGAGTGTGTGTGAATTCGTGTGTGTGTGTGTGTGTGAGTGAGTGAGCAAGCGAGCAAGCAAATGTGCACGTGTGTGTGTGTGTGTAACACATCGTATTTTTAAACTTTCACGATACCACATTGCTCTTCCAAAATAATGAAAAAATTCTGAGTACTAAACTAAAAAAAAAACGGTAATCCCAAAAAATTAAGTAGTTACCGAACTATTTTAAGGGTTACTAAAAGACTTAATTGACTAAAGGAATTAATAGATTAAACTATAATTATGAAAAATTATTTCAAAAATTTCTAGAAGACAAGCATCATAAACACTCCTATAAGCTGTATTTAGAATTTTGCACTCGAGTAATCGCTTTTCGATGTCTTAACTTGTCACGCCTTATTGTGTAAAGCTCCAAATTATGGTACTCCTGTGTTTCTTGTGGTTTGTTTTGTATTTTTCATAATTTTTGTTGGGTATTAAACCACTCAGAGTTTTTAAATTGTCTTTATTTACATTCCGATCCATGACCTAGGATTGTTGTCAAAATAATAAAAAAAATTAAGTTTGACATTTAGCACAGATTGAAGGTGACTTTGATTTATTAATCTTTGATTTGAATACATTTAGCACAGAGTTATATTTGGGGGTGTAGAGAATGAAGTGATATATAACTAACGGTATAGTCAAGGAAAAGTCAACCAGAAGCAAAGGGTTTAAGGTAAATGAGTTAAATGTATAAAACGTAGGTGTATAAGAGAAGGACTAAGTAATTAAAGATACTAATTGATGGTGAAAACAGAAAAATATTAGGTAAATCGTGAGGAGAATGGAACGTGAAAAACTTAAGTAGCATTTGGGTCAGCAGAGAATGGCTTAAGGTCTTTAATATGCCACCTGCCTTGGCGTTTTCCTTCAGCATCCTGAAGTTCGTAGATAAGGGGACTAATAACACGAGTGACCTTACAAAGAATGAATTTAGGGGCTAATTTTGAAGAAAATTTCTTAGATGCATCCGATAAGACATAGTTCTTTTTCCAAACTTGTTCGCCCAAGGCAAAGGAAATATTTCGTTTATGTAAGTTATAATGGTCCTTACTCTTTTCGTAAGCTTTTAACAAATTTTTTCTAACGTCGTTAAAGATAGAAGGTAATGACTGTTGGTCCTTGTCCCAACGTACTTTATCGTCAAATTCGATTACGTTAGTATCGTCAGGCACTAAACCATAGTAACTCCCATCGATTGGGGTATATCTTCCAAAAACAAGAAAAGACGGAGTGAATTGGGTTGCTTCGTGTTTAGATGTACGCAAAGCTTGGGCAATTTTAAAGATATGTTCATCCCATGTAGTATGGTCTGAATTAATATAGGAAGAGATAGCGGTAATTAACACTCGATTTACTCTCTCGGTAGGGTTTACTTGGGGGTGATATTTTGCGTTAAACCAAATTTTTTGTACTTTATAACTTTTAACACAATTAGAAAAACCAAGATTTGTGATTGTTGGTTTCCAAACCAACCGAAAAATAGATACATGAGCAACTACAGTCGTTTTGATCATTGCTATTTAACCAACATGAAACTATATTTAAATTCAGAAATTTTCCCGTACGATAACTTAAATTTGAAGTTCGAGAATAAACAGACTGCGTTGTTATATGAGATGTATGCTCAGTTTCAGCAATCATACTACGAAAAGGAAAATGAACCACTTTTTAATCCTGAAGATTTACGAAGTATTGCACCATTAGTAGTTATAGATTGTTCTAGACAAAACGAAGCGTTAAAATCTGGTACTGTCGATATTAGATTAGAATTTGAAACTAGCAGAAACGTTTTGCCAAATACATCTTGTCATTGCCTTATACTTCATGATAAGATAGTCAAATACAATCCACTCTCAAACAGCATAAGATTATTATAATTACTTTATTATTATTACTGTACCTTTACAAATTATGAAAAAACCATAAATCATTTAGCAATCACAGTCTATTTATTAATATTTTTACATGTTTTTACAATATCTTTTACATGTTTGAATTATTAAGTGATTTAGTAAACAGCCATAAACATTGACAATTTTAAATAAAAGTTTTGTTATACATTTCTCAAATAAACTAACTGGTATGTTATTAACAAACTGAATTTTTTTTTAAACAGAACTGTTACTACTACTATTTTTCTCTACAATACATTTATACTAATATAGTTCAACTCGGGCAGATTGAAAGGTATCCTATTTTTAGATACATCCAAAAAAGAAAAACGGCGTACTTGTGCAGGTATAAACATAACACTGAAGTTTTATAACTAAAAAATATTATATTGAAGCAGGCTACTGCTACCGCGTTCCTTTAATTTAAAAAACAAGTAATAACATTAGTCTTTATTACTCACTGTTCTCAAGTCTAATTAACAGTATATGGCTTATTTATAGATGTTTTCAGGACACTTAACAATGAAGCACTATTACACTAATGAATTTACAAGCACTAATATCTTCTTAAACTAACTTCTTTACCATAGGTCCATTAACAACACTAACACAACTATTATTCAATCCAAGCTCTATCTATTTATGTATACTACAAGCTGCATGTACAATAGACACGTTTAGCTCATATAACATTTATGTATATACACTCAAAGCTCAACTACATTCACTATACACGATATAATTTATATTAGACATTCCAGTATAGACTGACCCTTGCATTTCTTAGCGGTCTTATATATACTCAGATTTAAAGATATGACTCATCTTCTGGTAATTACGAGAAGCTTCCAGGTCTGGTGAGAATGAACAGTGCTGGCGGCGTTTTGTGTGTTTGATTGCTAGAAGCATTCTAGAATCCTCAAGACTATGCAGACCCTACAACGCTTGTGTGTTTGACGGGTTGCCTAATAGTAGCTTGCAACACTACCCCTCTTTAAAACCGTTACGTCTCGTAACTGTAAATACATTTTGGCGCCAATTCGATGAATGATGACGGTATCGGCAGCTATCTCCTCTGATGCATCCACCGCGTCGTTGGAAATAACAGTCAACACTCTTTTGTTGGTCTTGGTAGGCAACCGGCTGATAACAACAAACAAGGACCTGGACGTTGGTTTCCTGGAAAACTACTTCTAGCATATTTCGGACTATCCTCCAATCTAAGCGATCCAGTCCACAACCTAGCTTGGGCACCGCTAGTTTCGTTACTCCATTTTCCATCATCTGAGCTTTAAGATTCAGCAAAGCCTCCCATAGATGTCCATAACTAGGTCTCTGCCATGAAGAATTTTTGGTGACCAGATAGTAAACATAACGATTTTTATCCTGAAGAACCAAAGCTTTTCCTACAGTTGGCTGCTGTTGTACTAATTCATCCACACATCCAAACTTTTTCTTGAAAACAACAGCTATTCCCCTTGACATTTCCAGATCTTGAGCTACGCAATGTGCAAGGGAGTACTCTTCTGGTGCTCTAAACAGGTCTTGCTGTTTTTCAACAACAACGCCAAATCTCGCCTTAGCGGAACCACCATACGCCGCCATAAAACTCTCGAAATCTACATTTGGCTTATGAGTAATAACTTGTCGAATGCCATTCTCTTTATTCGAGCCTTCCTGGTTGTTGCCAGCGTAGGATGTTAAACGGTCAAAGTGTACCACTTTCGGTTTACCACGGGGAGATCTTCTGATCCGGTACACTACATCATTAATCCTTTTCATCACTTCGTACGGGCCTTCCCATTGTCTTTGTAATTTTGGCGACAACCCCGTTTTCTTTGTGGATTATACAACCACACCAAATCTCCAGGTTGATAACCACCTTCTTGTGCTCTCGTGTCATATTGTGATTTCATTCCATCGCTTGCTGTCTGGATATTCTTTCGGACGTTTTCGTGAATGCTATTTGATCTTTCACGAAGCTTACTAACGTAATCTTCACCTGCGATCTTTTCTCCAGGTTTAAATCCAAACTGAAGATCACATGGTAGCCGCAATTCACGTCCTAGCATTACGCAAGCGGGCGAGTATCCTGTGCTGTCATGTACCGAAGATCGGTACGCCAGTAGGAACAAATGTAAATATTGGTCCCAGTCTCGTTGGTGTTCAGAGACAACTTTGGTCAGGTACTTCCCTAACATCCTGTTCATTCTTTCAACCATTCCATCCGATTGGGGATGAAGTGGCGTGGTTCTATTCTTCCTGATTCCAAGGTGCTTGCAGACGTTTTGAAACAACGCCGATTCGAAGTTTCGACCTTGATCGGAGTGTAATTCCAACGGAACTCCAAAACGACAAAACAACTCCCTGACTAGCACATCTGCAACCGTCTCGGCTTCTTGGTTAGGTATAGCATATGCCTCCGGCCATTTGGTAAAATAATCCATTGCAACCAAGATGTATTTATTTCCTTTCTCTGATTCAGAAAACGGACCAGCTATATCAATGGCTACCCTCTCAAAAGGATTCCCCACGTTATACTGTCTCATTGGGACTTTCGGGCCATTTGCAGAGGCACACAATTCACATTTCCGGCACCACTTCTTCACATCATCTTTGCAGTTCAGCCAATAGAATCTTTCTCTCACTCTCTCGAGAGTTCTTTTCACGCCAAAGTGCCCTCCGGAAATACCATCGTGCAAGTGCTGCAACACTTCCGGCACTCTGCTTCTCGGCACTATCACTTGAAGTCTCTTAGTTCCATCTTCAAATTCCAGGCGTCGTTTCAAGATTCTATTTTCCATCATCAAGGAGTCCCACTGTGCCCAGTATGCATTCAGGCTCCTACTTAAAATACTAATTTCTTCCCAAGCTGGTCGTTGTCCTCTATTTTTCCACTCAATAATACGTCCCAATTCGGCTTCATTCTCCTGGTCTTCTCGTATTCTTTCGAGTTGCCAAGTATCATCGGTTACCGTCATTCTATGGATGACACTTATTTTCTCTTCCATCTTGGAGCAATGATTGCAGTTTACTGGACAAGGTCTCTTTGACAAAGCGTCTGCATTCCGATGGCTAGTTCCTACCCGATGTTCTGTGTCAAAGTCATATTCCTGCAGCCGCTCTATCCACCTTGCAACTTGCCCTTCAGGATTTCGAAACTGCAGTAACCATTTCAGTGCAGCATGGTCTGTTCTCAACAGAAATTTACGGCCGTACAAGTACTTATAAAAGTGCTCTACGGATTTGACGACGGCCAACAGATCCCTTCTTGTCACACAATAGTTCCTTTCTGGCCGTGACAAGACCTTGCTGAAATACCCAATAACTTTTTCTTGTCCGTCCTGCACTTGAGAAAGAACGCCTCCTATAGCTGTGTTACTGGCATTGGTATCCAACACAAATTTCCCCTCCATCCGTGGATAACTCAAATTTGGTGCTGTAACTAGTAGCCGTTTCAGTTGTTCAAATGCTCTGTTGCAGTCGTCATTCCAATCATATTCTTGTCCATCTGCGGTTAATTTTGTTAACGGTTTGGCAATGTTCGCAAACCCAAGTATAAAACGTCGGTAATATGTGCACAATCCTAGAAAACTGCGTAGTTGGTGTATATCTGCTGGTGTAGGCTACTCTTGTACCGTTTTTATTTTGTCAGGGTCAGCTCTTATTCCGGTCTCGAAACGACATGTCCTAGGTATTTCACCTCTTTTCCAAATAGGTGGCACTTCTTGGGACTTAATGTAAGGTTTGCCCCGCGTAATCTTTGGAATATCTCCTCTAGGTTCTTAAGATGTTCTTCAAAAGACCGGCCTAACACTATCACGTCGTCCAGGTACACCAAACATGTCTTCCAGGACAGTCCACGCAGTACCGACTCCATCAATCGTTCAAAAGTAGCAGGAGCATTGCATAATCCAAATGGCATGACCTTGAACTGCCACAATCCAGTTCCAATTGTAAACGCAGTCTTTTCTTTATCGTTTGGCTCCAAGCCTACCTGCCAGTATCCGCTTTTCAAGTCCAAGGTCGAAAACCATTTAGATCCGGATAGAGTATCTAAGGTGTCATAAATTCTGGGCAAAGGATATCTGTCTTTCTTTGTCACATTGTTAAGCCGCCGGTAGTCTACACAAAACCTTGTCGACCCGTCCTTTTTCTTGACAAGCACTACCGGGGATGCCCATGGATTATTCGAGGGTTCAATCACTCCCTGTTCTTCCATATCGGTGATAATTTGCTCAGCTTCCTTACGTTTTGCCAAAGGAAGCCGCCTGGGGTGTTGTCTTATCGGTCGCGCATCTCCAGTATTGATCTTGTGTTGCACAACATTCGTCCTTCCTTTCTCACTATAAACCAGTGCAAACACACCTCGATATCGTCCGACCAGCTCTTTTACCTTGCCCAGTTGGTCGCCGTTTAATCCTTGACACGAAGGTATTAACATATCCAGCAATTTCTGTGAGCAACCGTTGGTTGGTTTATTTTTCGTGTCGTCCACACAACGTTTAATATGACATACTGGAATGCAACTTCCCACAATCATGCCTTTCTTCAGGGTCACTGTATGAGGATTAATGTTCAGCACCCTTACTGATACCATATTTCGAGACTTTACCAGCGTTCTTCCAATCAGAAGTCCCTCCTGATCCATTCCCGGTTCAGTTGCTTCCATCATGCATACTTGTCCTTCCCGGAGTGTAACATCCGGGCGTCCCATTACTATCATTTCCGCCTTCTCGGGTATTTTCATATCGCAAATCATTCGAGCTTGCATCGTCTGGTTACTTCTACCTTGAAATGGAATCTCATCATCATCTATCCGAAGCACATTCTCTTTCATGTTTACATGAAACCCATATTCTCTCATGAGATCCATTCCCAAGATCACTTCTTCTGTAATTTCAGCTACCAACACTCGATGATTAATTAGTTTGTCTCCAATTGTCAACATAACGGCAGTCTCTCCGTGAGTACAAATTTTCTCACCACTTGCCGTTCGAAGACACACCGATACAGGTAGCACTTTTCCACGACCAACCAAATCTGGTCTCACAATAGTTTTTGTCGCTCCTGTATCCACGAGTAATTGGACAATCCTACAATTAATTCTACCATCGATATAAATGCTGTCCAGACTTCCCGTTGACGATGCAGCACGGCTGATAATCTCCGGGGCACTACGTTGTGCTGTCGACGTTCGCCCCCTTACGTCGACTTGATTTAGTTTTCCTGCTGCTCAACCGGTTGTTTCTTTGGTTGAGTACAGCGTCTCTGCATATGACCAATTTCACCGCAGTTCCAGCATCGCAGACGCCATCTCCGTGGTCGTTGTAGTTCCAGCCTTTCTGCCACACGTTTGACTATTTCATCTATGCTGTTCTGAGCTTGACCAGGTTCCTCTAAGGCAGACCGAACTTTGTGAACCATCCTGTGTGATGTCTGCTTAGCTGCTTCAAATTCAAGCGCATGGGCCAGTGCGTCATCCAACATTTTTGGCCGTGCTTGTCTTAGCGCTTGCTGTATTTCGCCATCCTTAACGCCATCCACAAATGTTTGGACAGCTAGTTGTTCGAGGAAGCTATCTGGTGCCGTTGGGTATGCCAATCTAACTAACCTAGCAATGTCAGCTTCGAATTCTTGCAGGCTTTCACTTGTCTTTTGCGAGCGGTTCTTAACTTGTGCGTGGTAAACCTGTTGAAGGTGAGCATCTCCATATCTCATCTCAAGCTTTGATGTTAAGAAACCGTAATTATTCTGCTGGTGATCGGGAATCGTTTGTAAGATGTTAAGAGCCTCCCCCCCCCGTAGGGCCACTATTAAGGAGATAGCCTTCTCTTTGTTGCACCAACCGTTGGCTATTGCCGCAGCTTCAAATTGTTTCAAATATGTCGGCCAAGGCGTTTTACCATCGAATATGGGTGGTTTCACTTTAAATTTTGACGGTATTGACTTGCTTTCTACCATACTTCTTATTTCTGGAATGTTCTGACTTACAACTTGGTTTGCTAATTCAAGTGGCCGTGTTGTTAGTGAAATCACTTGTTCTTGCAGCCTCATAACATTTTCTCCCATTTTATCAATTTACTGTCCAACTTTTGCTCAACTGTTTTTACCTGTTCAGTGAAATCTTTTTTCAATGCAATGGAACTTTCCATTAATCTTTGTTCTAACGTGGTTGTACTTTCAGTCAACTTTTCTTCCATTTTGGCAGCATTTTCACTTAACCTTTCCATTTTCTCAGCGTTTTCACTAAACCTTTTTTCCATTTTCTTAGCATTTTCACTTAACCTTTCTGTGAGGTTTGATTCCAGTTCAACTGACCTCACTGCGTTTTCACTTAACTTTTCTTCTAATTTCGTAGTATTTTCGCTTAACTTTTCCTCCATACCGGATTTAAAATCCTTAAGGAAATTCATTAAAGTCTCTGCCTCCATCTTACTTTGGTTTCTTGTAACAGGCATATACAAACTACTTAAATGTCTTTAGACTTGTGTGCTTTTCTTTTAAATTAATCACTATATACCCCGCACCTAACACCAGTGAAGCAGGCTACTGCTACCGCGTTCCTTTAATTTAAAAAACAAGTAATAACAATAGTCTTTATTACTCACTGTTCTCAAGTATGATTAACAGTATATGCCTTATTTATAGATGTTTTCAGTCCAATTAACAATGAAGCACTATTACACTAATGAATTTACAAGCACTAATATCTTCTTAAAACTAACTTCTTTACCATAGGTCCATTAACAACACTAACACAACTATTATTCAATCCAAGCTCTATCTATTTATTTATACTACAAGCTGCATGTACAATAGACACGTTTAGCTCATATAACATTTATGTATATACACTCAAAGCTCAACTACATTCACTATACACGATAAATTTATATTAGACATTCCAGTATAGACTGACCCTTGCATTTCTTAGCGGTCATATATACTCAGATTTAAAGATATGACTCATCTTCTGGTAATTACGAGTAGCTTCCAGGTCTGGCGAGAATGAACAGTGCTGGCGGCGTTTTGTGTGTTTGATTGCTAGAAGCATTCTAGAATCCTCAAGACTATGCAGACCCTACAACGCTTGTGTGTTTGACGGGTTGCCTAATAGTAGCTCCCAACAATATGTTAATCGAGATCAAATAAATTGCATTCTTTATTTGAGTCAGTGGTTGAAGCTTACAAGTCATTTCTGAGTGTATAGTTATACCCCCAAGGTTTAGTATCACTGATTGAGGTACTAAGAATTCTTTTATCATCACTTGGATTAAGAACAATTTTGTTTTGTTTAATAGTAAAGACATCATGTATGACTGATCTAATTAAACATTGCCGTTTCTGTACAGTCTGTTTATAAAACAAAGCATTCTTATAATCATCAAAAGAAATTTGCTTAATACTTGCTAAGGAAGATCCCTTTGACTTTTTTATTATCCTATCCTGAACTCTGTAAGTGTACATTTTAGATCTAAGCCCTACAAACTCTAGCATGGTATTACCATTGTTTTCATCTTTCATAATACCAGGAACCTTTTTATTTGATAATGGAATATGATATTTGTTATGAGGATCGTAATCGGAAGTATCAAATCTATTAATATCTTGTTTGATATAAGAGTAAATATCTTCAACGCTAAACTCGTATATCAAACTATCCGTATCTGTGTACAGCAGCTTTGCTTTGTTAGCAAATTGCGAGTTTATATAACTATAGTGAAATTCATATAAATAGGTTTTGAAATATCTAGAATAGAAACCTACATAAATGGGTTTGTTTAAATAAACCTCTAATTTATTCATTTCTATTAAGACTAGATCTTTGTCTAACACAGTGCAACTATGAAAATTAGGCTTCGCTATGTAACTACGAGCTCCAAACCGTCCTTCCCATTCGGTCACTAATTTCACATCTTTCCTTTTCCGTACGTTTTCCATCATTTTCCATAAACCGAATTTATCATATTTTATAAAAGCATATATCGAAACTGTTTTTGACTGTTGTCTTAATTTCGTATTCAAATCAATGTATTCTTTTAACCAAGGGGCTTGTTTAAACCGAAGAACCTTATGAATCTTTTCAGTTCTAAACCGTAGCTTAAATACATTTTAAATTCTTGTAGTGAATAATATAGTTGAGTTTTGGATATAAAGTTGTAAGTAATTTCTTTAAGTTTGATTTATTAGAAGGTACTGGTGGTATCATATGTTCAGGCGCCAAAGGTAAGTCACTGTGAATTTCATGTAAAGATACTGGGTAGTGTAAATCGCATTCAAAAATATATCCTACATCAGATTCATCGGGAATATTAAGTATGTCTAAACGTACTATATCTGGACTGGTACCATCTAAAAATTCAAATTCTCCATATGGAAGATATTCAGACGTTGCAGCCCCATATAAATTATTAACATCAAAATACGTTAAATATTTAAATCGAAATTTGGATCATAATCTGCATTCATATATTTGTTATTTGCTTTAGCATATCTATTCGAACATTGAGAAACACCGCCACGAATTCCCGTTCTAAAAACATAATTTTTCAATATCAGTAAGCAACTCGAGTTTAACTTTCGTCGTTTTAACATTGCATCTAGAGCTAAACCAGGAGCCGTAAAGTAGTGAAGTGGATCTAACTTATACGTGAACATACAAGTTTTTCTAAAGTTTTCAAATATATCAGTCAAGAGCAGTACATCTGTTTTTAAATATAGGTCTGAATAGTCCCCTAGTGTTTTTATATTAAATGTTTGCCAAACGTGTTTAGCATGATTGTAGTCTTCATCTGAGATTTCTTCATTGCGCAAACGATTAAAGAATGCTGTTTTACAGGGTAAATCGGTTTCATTGAGCCTATCCCAAGAGTTAATGTAATCATAGGGAAATATGCCTTTACGCGAGTTAAGGTTCGGGCCTTTGGAGCTGTGTTTTTAAAAAACAACTTCAAACACTTAACAAAATTTTAATAACTTAAACAGAAATTACAATGAAATTTAGAATAGCTGGTTCATAATAACTTTAAAAAAAAAAATAATTAATTGTACTGGGCGAGTAGTCTAGGTAGACAACAATGCAAAAGCTGTAATACTCAGACTGACTCGATTGAGTAGCTTGAACAACGAAGTATGGAGTTCGAAGACTGACTGCCGGGCCTTGAGCTCCCGGGCTTTTTATAATAAGCTGCCCCTCACACGGCTGTGGGAACTTGCAGATCTCATGTCTGCTTTACACTTTGTTACAATGTATCAATCTTATTTCTAAGTAATTGCGGTATGTTGACCGCCTGTGACCTGCCACCTGCAGTATCACTGCCCTCACGGATGAAAAGTTGCATGTCCGTTCACATGAACTGTCGATAACCTCTCTGGGTTATCCTTGTATTACAATGTTGCAATGAACTTATACTTTATTTAACAATTTCTAATAATTCCTATTAGATTCAATATATTCAATACATATATATAATTGGGGGATACATTGTTACGTGCCAAAGTGGCCCTTAAACATGTCTTAGGTTAATTTTGATGTGCGGAAGTTTCGCGCCACAATTTCAAAAGACTAAGCGCGTATTTCCGTTACGTCACAGTGCGTTGCGCCAGATCGCGCGACGCGAGTGGAGTGGGGACAAAGTGGTGAGGGTTTCGTTAGACGCTTGAACGTGGCTTTTCGCCCGAACCTTCGAGTGGAGTGGACGCTTTGAGGTATCGTATCGTGCTTATCTTTACCTATGTAGATATCCTGCCTAATTATCTTTGTTTGTCGCCCTTACCATGTTTCCTTATCCGATCCCTACATAGGTAGGTGACAATTTGCAGCCACCTAGGCAAACCGTACTGCACGACCCTGGATGAAAGAGCCCCATGATTGCCGGAGCTGGTCCGAACGCTTTGGAAGAGCGTCGGGCGTACCATCTTTAATCCCTCCGGGATGGAGCCCTGATGGACTTGGAATAGAAGTCAACTTTAACCCAGAGACATATTCATGTGAGTAAATGCATTAGAATATATTGTCTTAATTTTATGTAAAGTTTCCGATTATGGCGCAATATAATTTTGTGCATTGGTGACGTCATTGGCAGTTGGCTACGCGAAATCTGTAATAAGGTTAGTGCTGCCATCCGCGAGTGGCGTCGCCCGCTTTATTCATTGCGCTTGCGCGATGTATTTATGAACTTTTAAACTGTAAGAATTTGGGTTTAAATGTACGAATGCATTTTTAAATGTAATTATCGTTGTAAATGTAAGAACATAACTCGCGTAAGTAACTGAAACTCATTATCAGTGTTACAATTTTCCCTGGTGATGGATTTTTTATTATCATCTAAGTAGGAAGCTAATTTTTCGATGCTAGATGCCATAAACCTGAATGAATCGATAAATCTAAAACTAAATTTCATACCTTTTACATATTTTGTAAAAGATATGTATTTTTTCCTTATTTATTGGTAGAATGCTTAACGAACCTGAAAACTCTAACGAGATTTTTTTAATAATGAAATGCGAATTGTAGCCTGATAAGTTATGAAAAACTACCGGTATCATATAAGAATTATGATAATTAATGTTGCAATCTTGATGAGCCGCTCCTCGAAATTCACCTGTAAAGTGGCAGTGATCGCGAACTCTAATATCATCTATACTAAAAGGTTTATTGCAAATGTGACAGTGAAATGCAAATTTAAATGCTGACTTTTTTTTCTTCTGTTAAAGGATTCATAGGTTTTGGGTTACAGAAAATTTTATTAGTCGTTTCTGAAATCAGTTTCAATTGAGCAACAAACCATTCTATACAATCCTTTCCGCGATACAATTGAAATTTGGAATATTTATTATCATACGAGCATTTCAAATAGTACGCTACACTAAAGGGTATATGCCTTTGGTAACGGACTGTGTTTAATATTACCTCCGACTCATTGCATAGTTCTAATATACATTCGAGATCTGCATAAACTACAAATGATACTTTTTCTTGATAGTGGAAATGTTTAAATGTTAGATACTTTTCGGATTCTTCGGGTAATCTTATTGAGAAAGTATTCTGTTTTCGCAATAATTCGAATGACGCTTAAGTAATGCTGCTGTACTAAAATTATTTAAACATCTATAACAAAAAAATTTTCTATGGTGATGTGAAGACAACTGTTTTGCAAATAATTTTGACATATCCTTAATCCAAGTAAAATGAAAGTGATTCTCATTAGCATTTGTCGGACGAGAATATTGTAAGGAATCATTATTTAAAACTAACAGATTAATAGGTTCATTTTTTAAAATTTTCACTTAAACAAAATGGCAGTATTTTAGTATTTTCTATACAATATAGGTTAATTGCGAGATAGTTAAGCTTCTCAATTTTTTATGTCTTTTAATGCGATTGGAAACTGAATTGAATTGTAGCGTAATACTGTATCAAAATGTGGATAGCTAGATATTCTCTGACTATTTTGTTTAGCAGGATATAAAGCGGAAACCAAGCTCCAAAGAATGCAATGTTGGTCGTTATTTATTACATTTACCACAGCTTTTTTTTTATAAAGTCCGGAACCGATACAAACGTTGAACACCCTCCTTTAAGTGGATCATGATTGTTTATATTTACCTTCAAGTGTAAAACTTCTTGGATTGCCCAACCAGAATCCTTTTCGCTAAATTCTTCTAATCGCTTCGAAATCTTGTCCAATACGTTCTCCTTATACCACCGCATGAGATTGGTATTTATATCGATTTGAAGATTTGCAGTAGGAAACGTTTTCAAATTTATTTTGCCAGTTGTAGGCTTAACAAAGTTAGCGGCAAATATTACATTAACTTTCAACATTGACTAGGGAACGCCTTGTCTAAGAACACTAGAGGATCTCTATAACTTAAATTGGTAATAAGTCCCGTAATTATTCGACTTCCAAAACATGATTGTACATCATGCCAAATCAGATTTTTTCGAATATGACCTCTAGAAAGCGTTGCATCAATACCTTTACCTTTATATATATATATATATATATATATATATATATATATATATATACAAAGAGCGTTTCAAGTGCCTCAATCGTACAAGGTAGCTTTTAAGATGTGCCAAATTAATTCCAGCCTACTAGGATTTTCTTGTCGATTGTTTTCGTATACCTTATTTCTAATAGCAAGCTTCAATATACTAATATTTGCTTTGATAATTATAACGTGTTTGGTTATTGCATCGACTGATTTGATTAGATTCACGCATTTTACAGTTAATCTCAAAATAGCGCTACTAATATCGGCCACGGTTTCAGAATTCATGATTCTATACAAATCAATACACTACTTAATATATGTATAGCTGTATTTACTATTTATACAAAAATATCATCTGACGTAAGCAAAACAACTGTAAAAGAATTAGCATACAACATCATTTTTCATTCAGCTGCATTTACGACAAAAATTTCTTGTTTGCAGTATAGTAATAAAAATATTTTATACGACCTTTGATTTATGATGTGTATACAGAAAATACACTATTATTACAGCGCTAATTTTATGGTTACATATGAAATCTTTTAATAAAAAACAAAGCAAATTTGAAAAAATGTCTCAGATTAAACCGTCAATGTTGTTTAATAATTTACACGCACTCATGGTTTTTTTAAAACCCAGTATTAAAAAAACATTCTGCAGTTTTATCATATAGCAGTACCTTTAAAGAATTTCTTATGCGGCATAAATCGTGTAAACACACAATTACTTCTATATGCATATAAATTATGTCAGCGGTAATCTAAAACGAAATTAATCTAATTTAGGTTTTTTATTATGTGCCTTTATTGCAATTTCTTTTTCAGACAATGAATCTAATTCATTATTTCTGCTGAGGTATAATTATATTCGCTTACATACTGTTTTATTCATTAGAATAGATTACAGAGCTGAATTTTTTAGAAAACGATGCAAATTTTTAATTTTTTCTAACAGGTCAGTTTATTATTTAAT
Organism: Platerodrilus igneus; assembly: GCA_036346225.1. NCBI lineage: Eukaryota > Metazoa > Arthropoda > Insecta > Coleoptera > Lycidae > Platerodrilus > Platerodrilus igneus. Next base: position 12,865,096 of record JARFIW010000170.1, on the reverse strand, counting down.
ATAAATACTTCACGTAAATTTTACCAACAGTATTCAATCAGATCTCTTGTATAATTATTAGTTACTATTACTAGCAACTTTTAAAAATGAGTAACTTATCATCAATCAAAATTGTAATAGTACCAATGTAAAAGTTCTAGAGCAATTTATATTACATTCTGACGAAGACTTGATTAAAGAAGTTTTTGGTTCTTCTTCGCCTCAACTCGACACTGCTGCTATTTTTGATAGTGACGTAATAGATATATCACGGTAAGTGCTTTTTCACATTTATACATGTGTTTTAAAACACTACTAATTTATAAGTTACATTAGATCAAAAAACCATTCTGGAAATTCTGAGGCTATCGTTGGATCGTTGACACACTCTGATCCTCTCAGAAACATCAGGCAGTATACAAAAGAAAAGGTGAACCTACAATAATCTTTTATGTTATGCTCACAGATCAGGCAAAAACATGTTGGCTATGAAAAAGTTATGTACAGAATCTAATATGGCCGTTTGCTGTGAAGATGACAAATCCTACGAAGATGACACAGTAGAGTTGCTTAACGCATTTAAAAAGCGTGGAGAGAAGCTACTGCGTCGTATAGATTTGGAGCTAGAAATAATAAAGCAAAAAAGAGAGGAACAGGCTGCGAGGGAGCAGCAGATACTTCAAGAACGGGAGTTAATAAATACTTTTTCATTTATAAATAGTTAGATCAAAATATTCAACATTTTGTAAAATAAAAAAGTATTTTTATAAAAGTTTCTCTTTTGAAACAAGACTTTCTCTAAACAAGGTAGTAAACTCAAAGTAAAACGCACATAAATCAGAACCCACTTTAATTAAATAGGTCATTTTTTATACAATCGACTTAGATGTGTTATAATAATTTAAACAGTAAAAAACAAGATGTATATTATTATAATAATAAACTAATTTCTTAGATTAGTGACATATTATTCTGAAAATTCTATGTTGACAGTTAGACCGATCGATCCCTTACTAGTTATGTATACGTGTTTGTTCGAGTCAATACTTTCATTTAATTGTTTCATTCCATGTGCTTGAAGGTATTCAAAATATCTCAATGGCAATATACTCTTGAACTCTTCTGTTTCCACTAATACTCTTTCTCCATATTTTGTCTTGATTGTTTCCACTTTTAAAACTTCAAACCTCTTATTCACTACAAGATCTTTTGAATTTACATAAGGTTTGCGATATGTGGTTTTATTAAGAATATTAAAATCCATATTGCATTTAATTACTTGCTTCTATCTTACACACAACACTCCGTTAACTAATTTATGTTGTTATGATTGCTAGTCGAAGATTTTTTACTTATATTAGATAGGATTGACCTTGATTACCACCGCTGCTTTTCCTACTGTTGGGCACACTTTGAAGTCAAACTGGCCCATGTGTATTTGCAGCCTCTAAACATAAATAAAAAACATAAATCAGAATCCACTTTAATTAAACACAATTGACTAGAATGCGATATTTTGCATCTGACCTACTTTATAATTTCTCGCTAGAAAACCGAATACAAAACATCTACACACATTTTCTCTGCACTTACATTTTTCAACATACGTGTTTGTGTTTTGAAGTATGTATGTTCCATTGAAAGTAAATAAAGCCGATCCTAATTCAAAACGTGCCCACAGTATTTTACATTTGAAAGTATATAAGAATTCATGTTTTCACAACTATTTTACATTGAAATTATATAAGGCCGATCCTAATTCAAAACGGTGCACGTGTATTTTACATATGGAAAATACGTCTGAACACGTTTTGAATTAGGACCGGCCTTACCCCTCTACTAACAAGGGTTCGACAAAATTCAAAATTTCCAGGTGAAAATAACTCGCTTGCTGGCCAGCATAGTATTTTCGCGTGATTTGTGTGAAGTTATCGATAACTTTCCCAGCGATAAGTTTTATAAGACGGACAAACATGAAATGACGTGAAGAAAAAACAAGCCGAACGGAATCGCTTGGACACCGAACTATAAATTACTTTCACTATTCTGCTAACGCGAATCCAAATTCGGAAACACCATTATAAGCATAATATTTATAGGTTGAAACACAATTATAATAAACTTTATTCCACGAGTAACTACTAAAAAAACAACAATCCTAATACCTAACCTAAGAATCGAAAAGATAAGCAGCAGATCCCTTTCTGCAAATGTGGTTTTAATTTTTTTTCAGCAACCTGCGAGAAAATACAACAAACACCGCACAAAATACGATTTAAATTTTGAAGTTCAAAAAATTAATTAATTACGTCGAAAGGTTCATAAATGCCACGGAAGAAAAGCTTTAAAGTACGAAAAATTAGTTATCGACTTTTTTCCGTATTTTCGGAAAGATATTAGAATGTGATGTAGCGTTATTGGAGACCAATATGAACAACCCCTCGGCACACCTGAGTATACAATTTCAAGGTCTTAAACGCAACGGAAGATGGTTTTGATAAGCTGCGAAGTACATAAAATTAATTATAGACTTTTTAATATTTTAGGGAAGTTATTAGAGAGCGATCCATCGCTATAGTTTGCTTATATTAAGCACCCCAAAGCACACCCGTGTATGAAATTTCACGTTTCTAGACGCGACGCGATAGCAGAAAGTTTTTTATAAGTCCCAAAATACACAAAATTAATTATGTACTTTTTTTTAGTATCCTATAGCGATGATGCACGCTTTAATAACTTTCCGAAAACACTAAAAAAAGTCGATATCATGTTATCGGGTGGTTTTTGTTGTATATTCTCGCTGGTTACTGTAGAAAATAATTAAAACCCCGTTTTCGGAATGGGATCTGCAGTTTATTCCGATTTATAGATGTTGTACTATTTACCATAGATTAGATAAGTTAGTATAGATGGCCACTTTCTGTTTATAAGTTGTTGGCGTCTTTGTCCGCCATCTGGGCGGATAGTGCTAATACTTCCTATGAAATTATAGGTTTGGTTTGCATCTACACTATATTTAAAAGGTTAAAACCCTACTATGGTTTGCATCTAAAATAGCATTGCAAATTAATTTGAAAGCCTATAGATCAGGGTGTAGGCATAGATTAATAAGAAGAAGATAGGAAACGAAGCGACCGTATTTTTTTTAGCGGTATCTGTCGTCTCAAATGTTAACTAAAGCGGTATTACAGAATGACTTGCTTACCGATGGCGTGCTTATTATAATACCTATTTATAACCTAAAATCATAAGTTTTCCTAAAATTATATTTTGTTTCCGTTCTTCTTAAAGTGTTTGCGTTTATTCAAGCTCCACTTAATTGAATATTTATTAGAATCAACTTTAATTTAAATGTGAAAATGAGTCGCGGTGCATATTGTATTGGTAACTTCTGTTACAATAATAAATTTGAAAATCCAGATATAGCGTTTTTAATTTTCCTAAAGACCGTATGATGTAAGTGGAATCCTTTAAACTTGAAAAATTATATAATTTAATTTGTACTTTCATTATAGCGCTATGCAATGGATTGAGTTAATGGACAGAAATGACTTGATAATTAATAATAAATATTTGACTGGTCACTACCAGGTGTGCAGTAAGCATTTCTCCTGGAATCAATTTAAAAACCTACCCTAGAATTATTCTTAAACCAGGAGCTGTGCCATTTAACTACAATAATATTACAGAGATTAGAAATCTAATTAGTAGTGAACATAATTATTGCAGAAAGTTATCAACAAATGGAATTGATCTTTTACCAACAGGTAAGTTCAGCTTCATGCATGCCTATTGTTTTGTATGAATTTTCCGTTTATATAGTTAAAATTAAAATTATTAGTTAATTGCCAATTTTGTTCAAATAAAATATATTCCTTAAGTATTTATGAGATGTTAATTTGGACTATTTTAAAGAGACAATTGACTTGGAAGACAACCTGATTGTTGCTAGAACAAATACAAGGACTGCTGGTATTGCACAAGTTGGTGTAAAAGCAATTGAGGAATGTAAATCTGAGACATTGTTGGATAATAGTAAGCATTTAATTTTGTGATTGCATTTTAAATATAGGTCTGAATAGTCCCTAGTGTTTTTATATTAAATGTTTGCCAAACGTGTTTAGCATGATTGTAGTCTTCATCTGAGATTTCTTCATTGCGCAAACGATTAAAGAATGCTGTTTTACAGGGTAAATCGGTTTCATTGAGCCTATCCCAAGAGTTAATGTAATCATAGGGAAATATGCCTTTACGCGAGTTAAGGTTCGGGCCTTTGGAGCTGTGTTTTTAAAAAACAACTTCAAACACTTAACAAAATTTTAATAACTTAAACAGAAATTACAATGAAATTTAGAATAGCTGGTTCATAATAACTTTAAAAAAAAAAATAATTAATTGTACTGGGCGAGTAGTCTAGGTAGACAACAATGCAAAAGCTGTAATACTCAGACTGACTCGATTGAGTAGCTTGAACAACGAAGTATGGAGTTCGAAGACTGACTGCCGGGCCTTGAGCTCCCGGGCTTTTTATAATAAGCTGCCCCTCACACGGCTGTGGGAACTTGCAGATCTCATGTCTGCTTTACACTTTGTTACAATGTATCAATCTTATTTCTAAGTAATTGCGGTATGTTGACCGCCTGTGACCTGCCACCTGCAGTATCACTGCCCTCACGGATGAAAAGTTGCATGTCCGTTCACATGAACTGTCGATAACCTCTCTGGGTTATCCTTGTATTACAATGTTGCAATGAACTTATACTTTATTTAACAATTTCTAATAATTCCTATTAGATTCAATATATTCAATACATATATATAATTGGGGGATACATTGTTACGTGCCAAAGTGGCCCTTAAACATGTCTTAGGTTAATTTTGATGTGCGGAAGTTTCGCGCCACAATTTCAAAAGACTAAGCGCGTATTTCCGTTACGTCACAGTGCGTTGCGCCAGATCGCGCGACGCGAGTGGAGTGGGGACAAAGTGGTGAGGGTTTCGTTAGACGCTTGAACGTGGCTTTTCGCCCGAACCTTCGAGTGGAGTGGACGCTTTGAGGTATCGTATCGTGCTTATCTTTACCTATGTAGATATCCTGCCTAATTATCTTTGTTTGTCGCCCTTACCATGTTTCCTTATCCGATCCCTACATAGGTAGGTGACAATTTGCAGCCACCTAGGCAAACCGTACTGCACGACCCTGGATGAAAGAGCCCCATGATTGCCGGAGCTGGTCCGAACGCTTTGGAAGAGCGTCGGGCGTACCATCTTTAATCCCTCCGGGATGGAGCCCTGATGGACTTGGAATAGAAGTCAACTTTAACCCAGAGACATATTCATGTGAGTAAATGCATTAGAATATATTGTCTTAATTTTATGTAAAGTTTCCGATTATGGCGCAATATAATTTTGTGCATTGGTGACGTCATTGGCAGTTGGCTACGCGAAATCTGTAATAAGGTTAGTGCTGCCATCCGCGAGTGGCGTCGCCCGCTTTATTCATTGCGCTTGCGCGATGTATTTATGAACTTTTAAACTGTAAGAATTTGGGTTTAAATGTACGAATGCATTTTTAAATGTAATTATCGTTGTAAATGTAAGAACATAACTCGCGTAAGTAACTGAAACTCATTATCAGTGTTACAATTTTCCCTGGTGATGGATTTTTTATTATCATCTAAGTAGGAAGCTAATTTTTCGATGCTAGATGCCATAAACCTGAATGAATCGATAAATCTAAAACTAAATTTCATACCTTTTACATATTTTGTAAAAGATATGTATTTTTCCTTATTTATTGGTAGAATGCTTAACGAACCTGAAAACTCTAACGAGATTTTTTTAATAATGAAATGCGAATTGTAGCCTGATAAGTTATGAAAAACTACCGGTATCATATAAGAATTATGATAATTAATGTTGCAATCTTGATGAGCCGCTCCTCGAAATTCACCTGTAAAGTGGCAGTGATCGCGAACTCTAATATCATCTATACTAAAAGGTTTATTGCAAATGTGACAGTGAAATGCAAATTTAAATGCTGACTTTTTTTCTTCTGTTAAAGGATTCATAGGTTTTGGGTTACAGAAAATTTTATTAGTTGTTTCTGAAATCAGTTTCAATTGAGCAACAAACCATTCTATACAATCCTTTCCGCGATACAATTGAAATTTGGAATATTTATTATCATACGAGCATTTCAAATAGTACGCTACACTAAAGGGTATATGCCTTTGGTAACGGACTGTGTTTAATATTACCTCCGACTCATTGCATAGTTCTAATATACATTCGAGATCTGCATAAACTACAAATGATACTTTTTCTTGATAGTGGAAATGTTTAAATGTTAGATACTTTTCGGATTCTTCGGGTAATCTTATTGAGAAAGTATTCTGTTTTTCGCAATAATTCGAATGACGCTTAAGTAATGCTGCTGTACTAAAATTATTTAAACATCTATAACAAAAAAATTTTCTATGGTGATGTGAAGACAACTGTTTTGCAAATAATTTTAACATATCCTTAATCCAAGTAAAATGAAAGTGATTCTCATTAGCATTTGTCGGACGAGAATATTGTAAGGAATCATTATTTAAAACTAACAGATTAATAGGTTCATTTTTTTAAAATTTTCACTTAAACAAAATGGCAGTATTTTAGTATTTTCTATACAATATAGGTTAATTGCGAGATAGTTAAGCTTCTCAATTTTTTATGTCTTTTAATGCGATTGGAAACTGAATTGAATTGTAGCGTAATACTGTATCAAAATGTGGATAGCTAGATATTCTCTGACTATTTTGTTTAGCAGGATATAAAGCGGAAACCAAGCTCCAAAGAATGCAATGTTGGTCGTTATTTATTACATTTACCACAGCTTTTTTTTTATAAAGTCCGGAACAGATACAAACGTTGAACACCATCCTATAAGTGGATCATGATTGTTTATATTTACCTTCAAGTGTAAAACTTCTTGGATTGCCCAACCAGAATCCTTTTCGCTAAATTCTTCTAATCGCTTCGAAATCTTGTCCAATACGTTCTCCTTATACCACCGCATGAGATTGGTATTTATATCGATTTGACGATTTGCAGTAGGAAACGTTTTCAAATTTATTTTGCCAGTTGTAGGCTTAACAAAGTTAGCGGCAAATATTACATTAACTTTCAACATTGACTAGGGAACGCATTGTCTAAGAACTCTAGATGATCTCTATAACTTAAATTGGTAATAAGTCCCGTAATTATTCGACTTCCAAAACATGATTGTACATCATGCCAAATCAGATTTTTTCGAATATGACCTCTAGAAAGCGTTGCATCAATACCTTTACCTTTATATATATATATATATATATATATATATATATATATATATATACAAAGAGCGTTTCAAGTGCCTCAATCGTACAAGGTAGCTTTTAAGATGTGCCAAATTAATTCCAGCCTACTAGGATTTTCTTGTCGATTGTTTTCGTATACCTTATTTCTAATAGCAAGCTTCAATATACTAATATTTGCTTTGATAATTATAACGTGTTTGGTTATTGCATCGACTGATTTGATTAGATTCACGCATTTTACAGTTAATCTCAAAATAGCGCTACTAATATCGGCCACGGTTTCAGAATTCATGATTCTATACAAATCAATACACTACTTAATATATGTATAGCTGTATTTACTATTTATACAAAAATATCATCTGACGTAAGCAAAACAACTGTAAAAGAATTAGCATACAACATCATTTTTCATTCAGCTGCATTTACGACAAAAATTTCTTGTTTGCAGTATAGTAATAAAAATATTTTATACGACCTTTGATTTATGATGTGTATACAGAAAATACACTATTATTACAGCGCTAATTTTTATGGTTACATATGAAATCTTTTAATAAAAAACAAAGCAAATTTGAAAAAATGTCTCAGATTAAACCGTCAATGTTGTTTAATAATTTACACGCACTCATGGTTTTTTTAAAACCCAGTATTAAAAAAACATTCTGCAGTTTTATCATATAGCAGTACCTTTAAAGAATTTCTTATGCGGCATAAATCGTGTAAACACACAATTACTTCTATATGCATATAAATTATGTCAGCGGTAATCTAAAACGAAATTAATCTAATTTAGGTTTTTTATTATGTGCCTTTATTGCAATTTCTTTTTCAGACAATGAATCTAATTCATTATTTCTGCTGAGGTATAATTATATTCGCTTACATACTGTTTTATTCATTAGAATAGATTACAGAGCTGAATTTTTTAGAAAACGATGCAAATTTTTAATTTTTTCTAACAGGTCAGTTTATTATTTAATATAAATACTTCACGTAAATTTTACCAACAGTATTCAATCAGATCTCTTGTATAATTATTAGTTACTATTACTAGCAACTTTTAAAAATGAGTAACTTATCATCAATCAAAAATTGTAATAGTACCAATGTAAAAGTTCTAGAGCAATTTATATTACATTCTGACGAAGACTTGATTAAAGAAGTTTTTGGTTCTTCTTCGCCTCAACTCGACACTGCTGCTATTTTTGATAGTGACGTAATAGATATATCACGGTAAGTGCTTTTCACATTTATACATGTGTTTTAAAACACTACTAATTTATAAGTTACATTAGATCAAAAAACCATTCTGGAAATTCTGAGGCTATCGTTGGATCGTTGACACACTCTGATCCTCTCAGAAACATCAGGCAGTATACAAAAGAAAAGGTGAACCTACAATAATCTTTTATGTTATGCTCACAGATCAGGCAAAAACATGTTGGCTATGAAAAAGTTATGTACAGAATCTAATATGGCCGTTTGCTGTGAAGATGACAAATCCTTCGTAGATGACACAGTAGAGTTGCTTAACGCATTTAAAAAGCGTGGAGAAGCTACTGCGTCGTATAGATTTGGAGCTAGAAATAATAAAGCAAAAAAGAGAGGAACAGGCTGCGAGGGAGCAGCAGATACTTCAAGAACGGGAGTTAATAAATACTTTTTCATTTATAAATAGTTAGATCAAAATATTCAACATTTTGTAAAATAAAAAAGTATTTTTATAAAAGTTTCTCTTTTGAAACAAGACTTTCTCTAAACAAGGTAGTAAACTCAAAGTAAAACGCACATAAATCAGAACCCACTTTAATTAAATAGGTCATTTTTTATACAATCGACTTAGATGTGTTATAATAATTTAAACAGTAAAAAACAAGATGTATATTATTATAATAATAAACTAATTTCTTAGATTAGTGACATATTATTCTGAAAATTCTATGTTGACAGTTAGACCGATCGATCCCTTACTAGTTATGTATACGTGTTTGTTCGAGTCAATACTTTCATTTAATTGTTTCATTCCATGTGCTTGAAGGTATTCAAAATATCTCAATGGCAATATACTCTTGAACTCTTCTGTTTCCACTAATACTCTTTCTCCATATTTTGTCTTGATTGTTTCCACTTTTAAAACTTCAAACCTCTTATTCACTACAAGATCTTTTGAATTTACATAAGGTTTGCGATATGTGGTTTTATTAAGAATATTAAAATCCATATTGCATTTAATTACTTGCTTCTATCTTACACACAACACTCCGTTAACTAATTTATGTTGTTATGATTGCTAGTCGAAGATTTTTTACTTATATTAGATAGGATTGACCTTGATTACCACCGCTGCTTTTCCTACTGTTGGGCACACTTTGAAGTCAAACTGGCCCATGTGTATTTGCAGCCTCTAAACATAAATAAAAAACATAAATCAGAATCCACTTTAATTAAACACAATTGACTAGAATGCGATATTTTGCATCTGACCTACTTTATAATTTCTCGCTAGAAAACCGAATACAAAACATCTACACACATTTTCTCTGCACTTACATTTTTCAACATACGTGTTTGTGTTTTGAAGTATGTATGTTCCATTGAAAGTAAATAAAGCCGATCCTAATTCAAAACGTGCCCACAGTATTTTACATTTGAAAGTATATAAGAATTCATGTTTTCACAACTATTTTACATTGAAATTATATAAGGCCGATCCTAATTCAAAACGGTGCACGTGTATTTTACATATGGAAAATACGTCTGAACACGTTTTGAATTAGGACCGGCCTTACCCCTCTACTAACAAGGGTTCGACAAAATTCAAAATTTCCAGGTGAAAATAACTCGCTTGCTGGCCAGCATAGTATTTTCGCGTGATTTGTGTGAAGTTATCGATAACTTTCCCAGCGATAAGTTTTATAAGACGGACAAACATGAAATGACGTGAAGAAAAAACAAGCCGAACGGAATCGCTTGGACACCGAACTATAAATTACTTTCACTATTCTGCTAACGCGAATCCAAATTCGGAAACACCATTATAAGCATAATATTTATAGGTTGAAACACAATTATAATAAACTTTATTCCACGAGTAACTACTAAAAAAACAACAATCCTAATACCTAACCTAAGAATCGAAAAGATAAGCAGCAGATCCCTTTCTGCAAATGTGGTTTTAATTTTTTTTCAGCAACCTGCGAGAAAATACAACAAACACCGCACAAAATACGATTTAAATTTTGAAGTTCAAAAAATTAATTAATTACGTCGAAAGGTTCATAAATGCCACGGAAGAAAAGCTTTAAAGTACGAAAAATTAGTTATCGACTTTTTTCCGTATTTTCGGAAAGATATTAGAATGTGATGTAGCGTTATTGGAGACCAATATGAACAACCCCTCGGCACACCTGAGTATACAATTTCAAGGTCTTAAACGCAACGGAAGATGGTTTTGATAAGCTGCGAAGTACATAAAATTAATTATAGACTTTTTAATATTTTAGGGAAGTTATTAGAGAGCGATCCATCGCTATAGTTTGCTTATATTAAGCACCCCAAAGCACACCCGTGTATGAAATTTCACGTTTCTAGACGCGACGCGATAGCAGAAAGTTTTTATAAGTCCCAAAATACACAAAATTAATTATGTACTTTTTTTTAGTATCCTATAGCGATGATGCACGCTTTAATAACTTTCCGAAAACACTAAAAAAAGTCGATATCATGTTATCGGGTGGTTTTTGTTGTATATTCTCGCTGGTTACTGTAGAAAATAATTAAAACCCCGTTTTCGGAATGGGATCTGCAGTTTATTCCGATTTATAGATGTTGTACTATTTACCATAGATTAGATAAGTTAGTATAGATGGCCACTTTCTGTTTATAAGTTGTTGGCGTCTTTGTCCGCCATCTGGGCGGATAGTGCTAATACTTCCTATGAAATTATAGGTTTGGTTTGCATCTACACTATATTTAAAAGGTTAAAACCCTACTATGGTTTGCATCTAAAATAGCATTGCAAATTAATTTGAAAGCCTATAGATCAGGGTGTAGGCATAGATTAATAAGAAGAAGATAGGAAACGAAGCGACCGTATTTTTTTAGCGGTATCTGTCGTCTCAAATGTTAACTAAAGCGGTATTACAGAATGACTTGCTTACCGATGGCGTGCTTATTATAATACCTATTTATAACCTAAAATCATAAGTTTTCCTAAAATTATATTTTGTTTCCGTTCTTCTTAAAGTGTTTGCGTTTATTCAAGCTCCACTTAATTGAATATTTATTAGAATCAACTTTAATTTAAATGTGAAAATGAGTCGCGGTGCATATTGTATTGGTAACTTCTGTTACAATAATAAATTTGAAAATCCAGATATAGCGTTTTTAATTTTCCTAAAGACCGTATGATGTAAGTGGAATCCTTTAAACTTGAAAATTATATAATTTAATTTGTACTTTCATTATAGCGCTATGCAATGGATTGAGTTAATGGACAGAAATGACTTGATAATTAATAATAAATATTTGACTGGTCACTACCAGGTGTGCAGTAAGCATTTCTCCTGGAATCAATTTAAAAACCTACCCTAGAATTATTCTTAAACCAGGAGCTGTGCCATTTAACTACAATAATATTACAGAGATTAGAAATCTAATTAGTAGTGAACATAATTATTGCAGAAAGTTATCAACAAATGGAATTGATCTTTTACCAACAGGTAAGTTCAGCTTCATGCATGCCTATTGTTTTGTATGAATTTTCCGTTTATATAGTTAAAATTAAAATTATTAGTTAATTGCCAATTTTGTTCAAATAAAATATATTCCTTAAGTATTTATGAGATGTTAATTTGGACTATTTTAAAGAGACAATTGACTTGGAAGACAACCTGATTGTTGCTAGAACAAATACAAGGACTGCTGGTATTGCACAAGTTGGTGTAAAAGCAATTGAGGAATGTAAATCTGAGACATTGTTGGATAATAGTAAGCATTTAATTTTGTGATTGCACCATTATACAGTATTGAATTTTTTAGACCAACAAGCATCTACTAGTGAAATTGTAAAAACTCCTGAGAAACCAGCCAGATTTGTGAGGCAGTATACCCCTAAAACTAAGAGGAAGCTTAATCAATTTAAGGTGGATCGCAACAAAATTAAGTGTAAACTGTATCGGAGAAGCAAGCTGTCTGTTTGTTCTTGTGCATCACAGATAACAAACAGCAAATCTAGTAGCCGAGCAAAGATGTGCTATTTGATTAAAGAATCAAAGAAATTTTTATCCAAAGATGCACATACATTATTTGCTAATGAGTTGAAATCTGCATTTGTTAGTAAATATAATCGCCGATACACTGACGATATGAAACAGTTGTGTTTAAGTTGGTATTACTCTTCTCCTAGAGGATACAGAAAAGCTGCTGTAGCATTGAATTTACCAACTCCACGAAGCATTAGAAATTGGCAGTCTTCTTTAGAAATGCAACCAGGCATCAATAAGGCTGTGCTTTTTTCAATTAGAAACTATCTCAATAACAGTAAGCATAGTTATGAAAAATTCTGTTCGCTGTTATTTGACGAAATAGGTATCAAAGAAGAAATTCATTATGATACAGCCAAAGACATAGTTATTGGTGTTGCGGATGATGGATGCATTCGGACAAATGAACGGGCGAAATCCGTTCTTGTGTGTATGGCAACTGGAATTGCACATCAGTGGAAGCATGCTGTTGGTTACTGGTTTTAAGCAGTAAGCACTCTTCAATTCACATTGAGAACATAGTTTCACATTGTCTTAATGCTGCAGAAGAAGTGGGCTTAGTAGTAAAAGCCATTATATGTGATCAGGGTCCACTAAACCAGAAACTTGCCAGGAATTGAAAATTTCTAAAGAACAACCTTATTTTGGCAAAATGAAAAAAAATTTATTTCATTTATGATGCCCCCATTTGTTAAAGTCAATTAGAAACAATTTGCAAAATATAATTTGATTTGGGATGGAAAAACTGTTAGTTGGCAACATATAAAGACTGTAGTTGAATCAGCACATCCAGTTCGTGTAAGATTGTTACCAAAATTGGTCACCAACACCTAAATGTTAACAGTTTTAATAGCATGAAGGTGAAGTATGCAACTCAAATTTTTAGTGATGCCATGAGCGTTGCGCTTTTGGTAATGAAGCTTCTTCAAGTCGGTGAAGCAGAGTCGGAATTTACGGCTGCTTTTGTGAAAGACATGGACAGTATATTTGATTGCCTTAATAGCAATCAATTGAAAATTAATAAACTGAAAATGAGATATGCCGTTTCAGAGCACTCTCCTCATGAGAAATGCATGAGGATATATATCATAAATTTGAAAACGCAGTGTTTGTAGGAGCTAAAAGGCGTAGACCTCCATGTCTGAATGGTTTCCAAATAACTATAAACAGTATATTATTGTTGGCAAAAGAACTGAGGGATGATTTTGGTATTTCCAGTTTACTAACACGACACTTAAATCAAGATCCATTGGAAAATTTGTTTGCTATTGTAAGGCAACAATATGGTAATTGTAAAAATCAAGTGCTAAACAATTTGAAAATGGATTAAGACATACATATATTACAAGTATGTCAAAACTATCCTCAAATTCAAATTGTGAAAATGATTATAATGTTATGCTTACTTCTTTAAGAACCATAGCAAAAACTTCTACAGAAACTGATCGTTTAGATTATATGAAGCCTAATAATGTTACATTCAATTTAGACTCCAATGCAATCCTACAGTTGCTTGAAAGTGTATCTGCTTTAGATGAAAATGCAATATATTATGCATCTGGCTTTTTGTAGAAAATTTTAAAAATGCATGACTGTGATTTTTGCGGATCAGTTGTTTTGGACAAAGAAAAGCGTCTTATTGGGGAACATCAACTGTTTACATATTTTCGGCAAAGTGATGTTCTTGATTATCTCAAAGAGGGTCTGTTGTTTCCTTCGAACGAAGTGTACGAATTTTAAAATCATTGAAGTAGTGCATAACGACAATTTTAATACGTTACTACAGAGTAACTCATTGACATCAGATTTTATTTGTGTTATTCGTAGTTTGGGTATTGAACCTAACTTTACTTTGTGTTCTGAGAATTCATTTATGCTCTTTTGACAACATATCTGAAAATGAGGCACCGGTGGGGATGTCGATTAGAAAATAGGCATAGGTCTACTACAATGTGTAGCAACAATCAAAAATTAAAAACGTTTGCCACAAATAATAAATCATCATGCTTAGGAGTAGAGGTGGGTGATTTTAAAAATAAGCATCGATTTTGATAGCTGGAAAACTATTAACTTTGATTAATCGATAGTTATAAATAAAAATATTGTTAATTGATAGTTATAGACTATAAATGTGTTTTGAAAATTACACGGAATTATTAGCAAAACATTCTTATAACTTTTGCTCTAAATTCAACAGTAATGGTTCTAGTTTAGAGATCTTCTTAAATAGTGACTACTCAAAGATTTATTAATGTAAATTCAAATTTACCGCTTGTTTTAAGTTTAAATTTGCCGCAAAATAACCGGTCACTTCTTTAAACATGTTTTGTAGCGCCCTCTCAACGGGTCAAATGTTAACTTAACATTGTAAAAGCTGGTCGTTTTAATACATAGGTCCCTTATGCACGTTTCCTATCTTCTTCTTATTAATCTATGGGTGTAGGCACTGTAAATGGATCGGCTGTTGGTGTGTTTTAGTTTTATCACATCTCTACAGATGGCTCTGTAGGTCTATTTTCATGGGCGACTTTATTATATTGCTTAATATTTGCAAGGTTTTGTTGATTGTTGCTAACCTAACTTTTTAGCGTTCTTTGAGTGGCATTTTTGCAGATTGCTCTTAAATAACATTTAACGTTTTACTCGTTATCAAATAAGATATTGGTGTTTAACTACTTTGGAAAAAGCCGTGCATTTTTGTATCATTTTTTATATTATTATTTCTGCCACATATATTGTAGTAAGTATACAACTCTAAATCTATGTATCTGCAAATAGATCTAAAGCTCTGATTTTTTATTAAAAGGTTATATGTTGTAGCCATTTCTTTCAAAATGATTGTTCCATGCAGTGTGCCAGGTTGCGACAATAGAACGTCCACTAGGCATAGATTCCCAAATCCCAATAAAGACAAACTACGTTTTGCGGAATGGTTGCGTGTAGTATGCAACCCTAAGTTGCCGACATTGAACCCAGATCAAGTATTTAACAATTATCGTGTCTGCCATGAGCACTTTACAACTGCAAAAATTTTTTGGGAATTTTAAAAAAAAACCTTTAAAAAATTTTAAAAAACCCCAAAAAAAAAATTTAAAAAATTTTTTAAAAAAAAACCAAAATTTTTTTTTTTTTAAATTTTTTCCAAAAATTTTAAAAACCCTTTAAAAAAAAAAAAAGGGCCAAAAAAAAAGGAAAAGGGCAAAATTTAAATTTTTTTTTTAAAAAATTTTTTTTAAAAATTTTAAAAAATTTTTAAAAAATTAAAAAAAAAAAAAGGGGGAAATGGCCCTTTTTTAAAAAAAAAATTTTAAAATTTTCCCCCCAAAAAACCTTTTCTTTAAAACCTTCCAAAAATTTAAAAAAATTTTTTTTTTTCAACTTAAAAAAAAACTTTTTTCCCAAAAAAAAAAAAAAATTTTTTTGGGGGAAAAACTTTAAAAAATTTTGGCCCTTTAAAGTTTTTTAAAATTTTTTGGTTTTTAATTTTAAAAAGGTTTTTCCAAAAATTTAAATTTTTTCCCAAATAAAACCCTTTTTTTAAAAAAAAAAAACCAAAACCAAAAAAATTTTTTTTAATTTTCCAAAATTTTAAAAAAAAAGGAAAAAAAATTTTTTAAATTTCCCGGGAAAAAAAAAAAATTTAAAAAAAATTTTTTAAAATTTTAAAAAAAATTTTTAAAAAAATTTTGTTTTTTGGGGGGAAAAATTTTTTTTTTTTGGTTCCAAACCGGGGGGCCCCCCCTTTTTGGGGGTTTTTAAATTTTTTTTTTTAAAAAATTTTTAAAAAAATTTTAAAAACATTTTTTTTTAAAAAAGGGTTTTAAAAATTTTAAAAAAACCACTTTTAAAAATTTTTTTTCCCCCAAAAAAAAATTTTTTTTTTTTAAAAAAAAAATTTAAATTTTCCAAACAAAATTCCAAACTTTTCCCCAAAAAATTTTTTTTAAAAAAAAAAATTTTTTATCCCAAAAATCCAAATTTAAAAATTTTTTAAAAAAAAAAAAAAAATTTGGTTTAAATTTGGAAAATTTAACCCCCTTCAAAAGGCCTTTAAAAACTTTTTTTTAAAAAAAAAATTTTAAACATTTTGAAATTTTTAAAATTTTTAAACTTCTTTTTTTTTAAAAAAATTTTTAAAATTTTTAAAAAAAAAAGGGTTTTTAAAAAAAAAAAAAAAACCCTTTTTTTAAAAAAATTTTTTTTAAAAATTTTTTTAAAATTTTAAACCCAAAAGGAAAAAATTAAAAATTTTTAATAAAAAAGGGGGAAAAAATTTCGTAAAAGATTTTTTTTTTTTTTTTTTAAAAAAAAACCCCCAAATTTATTTTTAAAAAAATTTTTTAACAAAAAAATTTTTTTTTTTTAATTTTTTTTAAAAAAAAAAATTTAAAATTTTTAAAGGAAAATTTTTTAAAAAAAAATTTTGGTTTAAAAATTTCCTTTTTTAAAAAATTTTTTTTAAAAAAAAAAATTTTTTTTAAAAAGGTTTTTTTTTTTAACCTTTTAAATTTTTTTTTTTTTTGGGGAAATTTTTTTTAAAAAAATTTTCCAATTATTTTTTAAAAAAAAATTTTAATTTTAAATGGGGCCCAAAAATTTTAAAAAATTTTTAAAAAAATTTTTTTAAAAATTTTAAAAAAAATTTTTTGGAAAACCCAAAAAAAATTTTTTTTTTAAAAAAACCCTTTTTTTAAAAAGGAAAATTTTGGAAAAAATTTTTTTAAAAATTTTTTTGGGTTTTTTGGGGGTTTTCCCAAAAAATTTAAAAAACCCCAAAAAAAAATTTTTTTTCCCCAAAAATTTTTTTTAAAAAAAAAAAAAAAAAAATTTAAAAATTTAAAAAAATTTTTGGGGAAAAAAAAATTTTTAACCTTTTAAAAAAATTTTTTTTTTTTTAAATTTAAATTTTTTTAAAAAAATTTTTTTTTTTAAAATTTTTTAAAATTTTTTTTTTTTTTTTTTTTGGGTTAAATTTAAAAAAACCCTTAAAAAATTTTTTTTTAAAAATTTTTTTTTTTTAAAAAAAGGGGGAAAAAAAAAAAATTTTGTTTTTTAAAAAAAAAAACCCCAAAAAAATTTTTTTTTTTTTTTAATTTTTGGAATTTTTTTTTTTAAAAAATTTTTTTTTTAAAATTTCCAAAAAAAAAATTTTAAAAAAAAATTTTTTTTTTTCCCGGGTTTTGGTTTCCCAAAAAAAAAAAAAAACCCAAAAGGGTTTAATTTTCTTTAAACAAAAAAAAAACCCCCTTTTTTTCCCTTTTTTTTGGGCCCTTTTAAATTTAAAAATTTTAAAATTTTAAAAATTTTTTTTTTTTAAAAAAACCCCCAAAAAAAATTTTCCCCGAAAAAATTTCCCGGGGCCCAAAAAAAAAAATTTTTTTAAACAATTTAAATTTTGTTTGTTCCAAAATTTAATTTAAAAAAATTTTTTTTAAATTTTTTTTAAAATGCCCTTTTTTAAAGGAAAAAAAAACCCCCTTTTTGGGGAAAAAAAAAAAAACCCCCCCGGGGGGGTTTTGGTTTCCCCCCGGGTTTTTTACCAAAAAAAAAAAAACCATTTTTTCCCCCCAAAAAACCCTTTTTAAAAGGAAAAATTTAAAATTTTTCTTTTGGGGTAAAAAAATTTTTTCCCAAAAAAAATTTTTAAAAACGGTTTTTTTCCCCCCAAAACCAAAAACCCCAATTTTTTTTAAAAAACCCCTTTTAACCCAAATTTTAAAAAATTTTTTATTTTAAAATTTTGGGTTTTTTTAAAAAAAAAAATTTTTTTTTTTAAAATTTTTTTTTTTTAAAAAGCCCCTTTTTTAAAACCCCGGGGCCAAAAAATTTAAAAGGGGGTTTTTTTTTTAAAAATTTTAAAAATTTTTAAAAAAAAAAAGGGGTTTTTTTTTTTAAAAAACCCCCCCTTTTTTTCCCCCCAAAAAAATTTTTGGGTTTCCAAAAGGTTTAAAAATTTGGGGCCCCCAAAAAAAAATTTAATTTTTTAAAAAAAAATAAAAAAAAATTTTTTAATTGGGAAACCTTTTCCCCCTTTTAAGTTAAATTTTAAAAAAATTTTTAAATTTTTTGGGGTATATTTTAATTCTTGGGTTTTTTTTTTTTAAAAAAACAATTTTTTAAAATACTTTTTTTTTTAAAAACTTTGTTTTAAAAACCCTTTTTAAAAAAAATTTTTTTTTTAAAAAATTTTTTTTTAAAAAAAAAAATTTTTTTTTTTAAAAAAAAAAAAAAATTTTAAAGAATTTTTTTTGGTTTAAAAGGAATTTTAAAAAATTTTAAAAATTTATTTTAAAAAAAAAAAAATTAAAAAAACCCCTTTTTTTAAAAAAAAAAACCCCTTTTTCCCAAATTTTTAAACCAACCCCCAAAATTTTTTTTTTTTTTTTGAAAAAACCCCATTTTTTAAATTTAAAAATTTTTTTTTGTTTAAAAAATTTAAAATTTTTTAAAAAATTTAAAGGAAAATTTTTAAAAATTTTCCTTCCCGGAAGGGAAACCTTAAATTTTTTATTTGGTTTTTTTTGGAAAAAAATTTTTGGGGGGAAAAAAATTTTTTTTTAAAAAAAAATTTTGGGTTTTTTTTTAGGTTTTTAAAAAATTTCCTTTTAAAATTTTTTTTTAATTTTAAATTTTTTTTTAAAAAATTTGGTTTAAATAAAAATTTAAAATTTTAAAAAATTTTTTAATTTTAAAAATTTTAAAAATTTTTTTTTTTTTTTTTAAAGGGTTTTTTTTTTTTTTTAAAAAAGTTTTAAAAAATTTTTTTTTTAAAATTTAAAAATTTTTTTTAAATTTTTAAAAAAAAAATTTTTTGAATTTAAAAAAATTAAATTAATTTTTTTTTTTTTGGGGGTTTTTAAAAGGGAAAAAAAATTTAAAAAAATTTTTTGGGGAAAAAAAAACCCAATTTTTTCCCAAAATTTTTAAAAAGAAAGGAAAAATTTTTTTTTAAAAAAAAATTTTTTTTAAAAAAAAAATTTTTAAAACCTTTGGGAAAAAAAAAATTTTTTTTTTTTCCAAATTTTCCAAAAAAAAATTTTTTTAAAAAATAATTTTTTTTTTAAAAAATTTTTTTTTTTTTTTTGGGGAAAATTTTTTTTTTTTTGGGGGTTTTTTTCCCTAAATTTTTTTTAAAAATTTTTTTTGAATTTTTTTTTTTTAAAAAATTTTTTTGGGTTTTTTTTTTAAAAAAAAAAATTGCCAAAAACCCCTTTTTAAAAAAAAAATTTTTTTTAAAAAAAAAAAAAAAAACCCCCAACCCTTTTTTTTTAAAAAGGAAAAAAAAAAATTTTTTTCCCCCTTTTTTAAAAAAATTTTTTTCCCCAAAAAAATTTTTTTTTTTTTTTTTTAAGGTTTTTTTTTTTTTTAAAAAAAATTATTTTTTAAAAAAAATTTTGTAACCCCAACTTTTGCTTTACCAAGGCATAGAACAAATTTACTGTGTTGATCTCCATTGTTTCAAGCGCAAAAATGTGAACGATCTACCTGAAACAGTATATACATTTTGCATTTCCTTAAAAGTTCTCTCTAATATGTATACTTCCACTTAAATGCTTGTAAACATGTAAATAATTGTTGGTATGTTAAATTTAATATATTAATCCTAAGTATTCTGTAATTAGTATTTTATTACGAATATGGTAAATGCACTTCTTGTGCAAATTTAATGTAATTCAGAATATTACATTTCAGTCTATGAGAACAAATCAGAATGTTAAGATTAACGTATAAGAAAGAATATATCACTAATTGTGAAAACAATTAATCTGAAAAGAAAACGAACAAAAATATTTCAGTACTACAATTACAATTCATCTGCCGTGCAGTATCATCATCTTCAGTCTCTTCTTCAACTGGCTCTTCTGCTGCACCATCCTCAACACCACCTGACTCTACAAACTTAGATAACCCTTCAAAAGTCCTAGGACCATTGTAATCAATAACTTTGTTGTCTTCTTTCTTGTATAGTTTAATTGTAGGAAGCTTTTCTGAGTATGTTAGAGTTCATTTGCTGTGGAATCAATTTTAGCAATAACAACATTAACATTACTTTCAAAATGCTCTGCAACTTTTTCATAAATAGGGACCAACTGTTTACAATGACCACACCTTGGAGCATAAAATTCTACAAGGACGTCCTTGGATTTATCTAATACAACTTCATCGAAATTAGCGTGCAACAAGAAAACGCACGGGTTGTTTATTCCAATCTTCAGGAAGTTCTTGACTTAATAAATGTTGTTTAAGCTCACTTTTAAGAACTTATCTACAAATGTAGTTATGCTTTCAGCATCAAGTTCGGACGATTCAGGTTTGAATTTTGACATTTCTTCCTCAAGTTTAATAATACGTGCAGTGGGAACCTCTTCTTTTTTAATTCCAAAGAATTCTACAATTCGCTGGTGGTTTTCCTCCTCTACATCGATTGTAACAAACAAAATTTTAGATTTGTAAGGTTTGGCGACAGAACGAGCAGCAGATACAATAGCACTGGTTTTGTCATCACTTTTAGATACAAAGATGAGTAAATTGCTTTAATTTCACCTCCAAAGATCTTAGGTGCCGTTTCATGATTGAATTCTACGAGGTTTGGTAGCGACTCTGATGTAAAAAACTTTTGATGTTCTGTTCAGTATGTTCACCTTCAAAATGGATTTTCCTTCGTCGAACTGTTTAAATAAGACAATAGAACCACATGTAGCTTCATATTCCTTGTAAATTGCTTCGTCAGAAGTGATTCCGAACTGATAATCATCGACAGCATTAGCAACAGATAAATAAGCTTTAGCTTTATCTGAAGTTTGATCTGAGAAGAAACCAACAACTGCAACTTTATTTTCTTCAATAAATTGTTTAGCTTCTTCGACTGTCTTAAGCTCTTTAGCTGCAGGACCAGTTTTCTTTTCAAGCCAAGCTACTATTTGGGCAGCATCACGTCCTCCTGAATAATCAATAGGCTGTCCATTTCTAAAGAATTTAAGGGTAGGATAACCTTTGACATCATATTCCTTAGCAAGATCTTCCTCTTCGGTAGCATCAATTTTACCAAGCTTTATCTTTGATTCTTTGTCTGCTAATTCTTTTGCAGCTTTGCAATATTCTGGTGTAAGGGCTTTACAATGTCAACACCATGGTGCATCATCATAGCAAGCAGAATTTTTAAAAATTTGATCTATATCAACCAAAAATTCTTCACAGTATGGTATTTTTTTGGTGCAAGTTATCTCGAATTGACTGTAAATCCATGGGTCGTTGGATAATATTTTGATAGTGTTCGACTAAATTCGCATTAACAGGAAATAAGAATTTTGTACATCTGGCATATCATGAAGTTCATTTAAGATTTCTTCAAGAATACTAGATAGTATAACAATTGGATCGGTTGTTCGTCTATTGGCAGGTTTATTATGTTTTGTCAGATAATCGCAATGTAGTTCAGAATTAGGCCGATACAGGTTTCTTGCATGCATTGTATCTCTAGGAACTTTCGAAACTAAGGTACTTCGTTTCATTTCTTCAGAATGCATTTCGTAGAATAGAACATATGCTTTTGCTTTTACAAGTGTTTTAAAGGATATACTGCACACCTTGGAATCGTTATATTCATGTCATACAAATGAGTACGGGTGTCGACAGTATGCGATGTAATGGCCTTTCAAAGTAGTCCCACTGTGTTTTGATATTGCATACAGGTTATAATGACAATTTCCAAGATTTGTTTCTGCAGCGTAGTGTCGCATATCTAGACCTTCTAATGGAAAATCTATAGGCGTAGTTAGCTTTCTTTGATATGTACCTGTAGGTGAAAACCGTTTTAAGTGTATCACCAATATTTTAGGAAACCTCTGTATGGACAGTGATTTGATGCATTTTCTCCTTTCTTTGATATTGTATATACATAAATTTTTGAAAGTGGCGTGTTACTAGTTTCTATAACAACTAAAGGATTGTATTTCCTAAACATTACCAATTCTTCTGAAACTTTATACTCTCCTATAAATTTAACAATATCTTGGGAACTGTGCATTTTTTAATTGTTACTGTTAGGATTAGTACTTACTTCGAATAAGGTATTTTGTTGAGACACTCATAAATAAATGATATAGAATTGATGTACCTATAGGTATTAATTGTGTATAATCAAAAATAAATTTGGAATTACCTAATTTATATACATCTATTTATTTGTTAGAATCAAATTCCAATCTTATATTTTATTTATATTAATTGTAGATTATGTACCTATATAATGTATATGTAGTTTCTGATTTAACAAAAATTGAATTCATCCAAGGTGAAAAATAATGCACATCGCCAATTACTGACTACATCAGCAGACTTTCAAAGAAAGTACTGCAGCCAATATTGATGAAGAAGTTGGCTGTCCGAGACGTGGTCCTCTAGCTTATAGAAAATAATTTTGCCTGGAATCAGGTAAGTGTTGTACAAGTACCCATATAGTAGACAAAATGACCTAATTTGTTTATTGCTCTCTATAAAACAATGAACAAATTTATTTTTATCTATTATGCTTGTAGAACGCTTACCTGATACCAGACAGAATTATTTTTTATAATTGGAATTTTTAGTTTTATTTAAAATCTTCAGAGTCTGGTTCTCAACCTTTTGAACAGAGAAGTCGCAAACCTTGGTAACAGATTCTAACGTCGTTAGTTTTATCACATTTCAATAGGTGGCGCAAACTTACCAACAGTTGTTATGCAGGAGTTGGCATATCTATTCTAACTTTATTTAACCTATGCTATCGATGCAAACAATTTATATTTCCATATTTTACTACAATGAACTACATACAAACATTATGTATGTATATAAGTCAAATTAATAATACTGAAAATATAAATTTGTACATCATACATGCATTTTAAGAAATGAAATAAACATTTAACCAAAATATATTATTGGCTTATTGCATATTACAGGAAGTAGAAAAACTGATTTCAGGGACTATTGACAAACAGGTCATTGGCATACAAATTAAAAAATAATCATGAATATTCTTATAAGGATTTGAAAATCTATGCCTAGTGGCATTCTTATTTCCACAACCTCTCAAATAGTAGAGAACGTATCCATAATCCACGATTCGGATAAAAATATGTAACCCATTATTTATTGTTACAAAAACTAATAAACATGAATCTCCTCTAAATACAGTAATGTATAAACAAACACCAAGCTTTAACTTTAAGATATCAGTTTCTCTTAACTTTCAGTTTTACAATAAATTATTTGTCCATTCAATATCGGTATGTAATAACAGCCATTGACGGTTAAACCTAATTGTATTTTTTTTTAATCACACACCTGGATATATTCAAGAAGTCGATTATTAATATCACAATTCACAATCAATTTTTGAAATGCAGCAAATCGAATAAAACAATTTTGAATAGCGCTGTGGTTAGATCATAGATAAAATAACACATTAGATGGGCAAAATTTATGACCGCGATTTTAGCACTGATTTAGTTCATACTACGCCCGCGAGATGGTACGTGTAATTTGTAATGCAGGAAACTGTCGGACGTTAGATGACATTTCATAGATAAAACTTTTTGTCTGTGATGACATTTGTAGGTATTGTTTACTTATTGTTATTTGTTAAACATTCATTCGGAATATTTAGTGTTTTTATTTGCAGATTAATTTATTGTGTTGCGCGTATATTGACTTAATTTTTGTATTTAAAAAGGATAACTTCAGTGCAGGTTAAATTAATTTATAGGAACAATGGTTTTCTTGTGCTATGTGCATTTGTGTTGTAAGAAAAACTTTGAAACAAAATGCACCGGTTTCCTACTGATGACATCGTAAATTTTGTCAAATAATTAAATATAATTGTAAAATTTCTATACAACTCTGTGTATTGTGAGATATTGTACGGATGATACTGAATATAATTAAGTAATAAAGACTTGTAATGTTGTTATAAAATTACAGACACCCTTTCAAATTATTTCTATTTAACAGAACGAATTTGTACATTTTATTATGTATATAATTTTACTCAAAACATTGAAGTCTGACCATTGTTCATGTTCATAGTTTCTTTTCTTGCGAAAATAGTATTTATCCAACGTTTTCATTTCTGAAAACGTCTGATAAATGATATTTTCTTTGCACATGGTTCTTTATTTCAAGAAAAGGAATACAATGGTAGAAGCCACATAATTTAAATATTACCGCCACAATAGTTGTTTAGACTACGCCCGCTAGAGGTCGCGATGAACTTTATAAGAAGTTAGTATTAGGACGTTGTCCATCTATTGTGGGTGGGTGTTTATCTATGGGTTAGATAAACAATAATTCTAAACTTCAAATTAATGTCAAATAAATGACAATCAATAATTGCTGTTGAAATTGTGCGCGCCATCTATTCGGATAGTGTTAATACTAAAATGCGCCAACAGAATCGTCTATAAAGTGAGACCACCATGATATTTACCCATTTACCTTCAGAGTGTTAACTTAATAGGAAAATTTGTCCGGACGCTATAAAAATCTATCTTACTTCATTATATAGATTGAAGGATGATACTATCTTTATCCATCAATATGTAAAGTGTACTGAAAGGGCGCAAAACGCAATCATAAATTGTACAGATTTCTAGATAATTTCCGGCACGCAACTGTCGGGTTGACAGCTATCGGTGTTTAGAAAGTTAAATCAGCTTATAAACAAAATGGTTCCTGCTGTTTATTACGTTTTTGTGTTTATATTTAAGGTTTATGTTAATTTTTTCGTTTATGTTTATGTTATTCTTTAGTGTAGTTTATTGTATTGAACTAAATAACAACGCCTTAATATTTTCGCCAAAAAGGTGCGTTTAAATTTAACTGCAAGTTGTTATATTTTGACCATTATAAAATTTTATATGAACTAACAACGTATTATCATTATAGTTGATTTGGTAAGTATATATTATCATTGATTTTACATCACTATTAAAAGTTTGTAACCCTTTACTAAATTTGGAATTTTTGGTTTAGACATCTAAACCATATAATGTTATTCATTCTAACTATTGCTTGTTTTAAATATAAATTTGTGAAATATGCTAGAATTTTTAAAATATGTATGTCTTTACAGATTAATTTTATATAATGGTTTTCTGTTTAGTGTGTGGAAATGCTGACACAGAACCGAATGCAATAATTTCCTCAAAATCTCGAAAAGTGAGTGTTTTGTATTTAAATCGCTATATATAAGTAGTTGAATTCTTTTGTAGATCGAAATTGTGGCTGGAAGCAGTAGGCATACACTATAATGGGGACTCATTACACACCCCTTTTATTTGTAGTCAACACTTCATAAATCCTTTTTATATATGCAATAACAAAATCTGTCTGTCGTATTGGTATCCCTTGGTTCTGTACTCGACGCAATCGTTCACATCAACATGCAAAAAAAATTCCACAGCGCTAGCACGTAAATTAAAAAAATTCCCGCATTTGTGATTTAAACATTGATTCATTTATGTTAGAAACTGTGCTCTTTTATTAGTTATCTATGACGCATTAAGAAACGTAAAAGTGACCAACTGTTTATAAGCATGTAATCTATATTATAAAATGTAGAATTATATTATATCATTCGCTATGTTTTGCAAATTGTCTTTTAAAAAATAATTTTGCATTAAAATATACAATGAAGACCACGTAGAATTATTTTTAATTAAGTTTGTTCAACGCTAGGAGTTTATCATTTGTAGTGTTAAAATTGACTGAGTAAAGTTGAAAACAACAAATTGTTGAAACGTTAGATACAACTCGAGACCAAATCACCATATGTAAAATTTTACTTATTAGTATAATAGGGAAATTAAAATTTTACATTGAATGGTGATTTGATCTTGAGTTGTATTTGAATTTCAAATAACACAGTATTTGAAATTCCCGCCTAATAATTTGAATTAAAGCGTTTCCCGCCATTTCCTCCCTCGGACATTTGTGGCGCCTTCTCAGTACACTTTGAAACTGTGTAAGAAAGATGAAAGTATATAAAAATTGCTATCCCTGTCTCTCTTGCAGCGGATCAAAAATTAGCATTAAATTGACACTCTGAAGGTTACTCAATGGTAATTACTCATGGAATAAAATTTACTATAATTGTGTTTGAAATTATATATATATATATATATATATATATATATATATATATATATATATTTTTAATTAAATTTCTTGGAATTTGGTCATTTTCTTAGTTATATGGTGTTTATTGTGATGAAATAAAATTGCTCAATCAATCATTTTAATTCACATATGACGCGTTTCGGTTTTCCATTTTCAAATATGTTTCTAAAATACTATTACACAAATTACTATTAATAAAAATCTAGATTTATATAAATTTATATATATACCTTAAGTTAACAATATAAAAATGTTTTAAAACTATATTATTTTTTTCACTAATACCTAACCTTAACTTATCTGACTACATCTGTCATTCAACTTAACTTTAAATATCTTAAATATCACTGAGTAGAAACTAAACTAGATACTATAAATTATAATATGTAGCAGATGGTACATGAGAATATTTCTACTAGTTTTTTGTTGGTTTATTTGTGGTGAATTAAGTTGTGGTATATATTGCAAAAATCATCTTGGTCATTTTTTGAATTTATGGCATTTGGGTTTTTTGGTTTGTATTGTTTCTAAAGGTTTCTTTTCTTATCATTAACTGCGGTACTCAGGATACAGACATTTTCGAAGTCAAACTGGTGAACTTTTTCAATGGCGTGTGCTGCAAGGGCAGTGCTCTTTTTATTAGAAGTTTTTATTGTATATTTATGTTCATATATGCGTTTATGTAAGTACTGTTTTGAATTTCCAATGTATAGCCCCATGCAATCCGAGCAATTATTCTTATAAATTGTGTGTTCTGTTTTTGGTCTGCTTTAGGTTTAAGTTGGGTATAGAAATTTTTTGTTGAATTGTTTGGTTTGTGTGCGACGTGTATTTCATATGCCAGTAGACATTTTTTTATTTTTCTGCAATCCTATTTTCATTTGTATGTGGTTTTTTAGTGCCTTCATTGTTATAAATTTTTTCTACTTTTTCTTTAATGGTTTGTTTTACGAATGATGTAGGATAACCATTATTTTTAAGTGTTTTTTTAACTATTTTTATATTTTTAGGTCTGAAATCATTATGTGATAGTATTATGGCACGTTCGACAAGGTTGTTTACAATTTATATATATATATATATATATATATTTTATGTATGCAGATGACACTGCAATCCTCTATTCGGGGTATGATCTGTCTCAGCTGCAAAATCTAATAAATGAAGATTTAAAAATATACTCTAGCTGGCTAGTCCATAATAAACTTTGTATTAACTTAAATAAAACGGTGTATATGCTGATAAAACAAAAGAATAAACCAGAAGGTTATATTTCAGTTTCGTTAAATAATGTTCATATTCAAAGAGTAGAATCGTATAAGTATCTTGGCCTAATTATAGATAGCCAGCTAACTTGGAAGTCTCATGTTGAGACAATAATTAAAAAGATTGCTTCTATGACGGGAGCAATAAAAAGATGTCAGTTTGTTTTTAATATTGCAACCAAGAGATTAATTTATAATAGTTTTATAGTACCATTCTTCAGATATCTAATAACATGCTGGGGAAACTGTTCAAAATATATAATTAATCCACTGCAACGAATGCAAAATAAAGTCATCAAAGTGTTATTCGGGATTGAATATTACACTCCTACCGAACTTGTCTATGCAATTTGTCATTTGAATCCTATTTTTAAATTGCGTATGTTAGAACAGATAAAACTAATACACAATATCTCAAACAAACACTTAAAATCTAATTGTGCCTTAATAACAGGAGACAAAATACATAACTACAGTACTAGAATATCAAATAGATTTAGAACAAACCTATTAAAGACTACAAAAAGTCAAACATCACCCATTTATTGCAGTGTGTTGGTATACAATGAGACGCCTGCATTTTGAAATTGTCTAAAAACTAATATTTACCAAACTTTTAAAGCGCTATATCTCTGATTATAAAGATCCGTGATGTGATACACTTTACGAGTGTTAAATGTTATATGTTAAAAGTCAAGTATGCATCAGGAATCAGTTACTAAAATAACCTTTATCTTACAATTTAAATTTAAATATTCAGTACACATTACTGGTTTGGAATTATATTTGATAAGCTTTAAATGTCATGTAGAGGTATATTAACATAATTGATTACTTAAAAATAAGAAATTGTCCTCATGTACTTATTTTAGCAGTGTAACACAGTTAGCTGAATGATTGTGCCTTCATCACTAGTTCTTTTATTTGTATTCATTAGGCCCCGTTACCAGTGTTTCTCATTGTTTTGGGGTCATAAATAAAGAATTTTTTTTTTTATATATATATATATATATATATATATATTATTTGCAAATGTAATATATAGTTTGACGTCCGGATGCCTTTCGGGTTATTCTTTTCTCACATCATCTCATGCTTGCAAGTTTTACAGAACTCACAGCGAACTTTACATAATTCTTCGAGTAGATCATTGTAAAATCAAATGTAGTGTTATTGCTGTCATTGAATAAACTTTTAAACAATGCTCATACAGTTCCAATAAGTCTGATAAACACTTGAGTTAAGTCTGCAGTCTGCATAAGTTCTGGCTGAAATACAAGAAGGTTGGGTGTGTTCTTCCAAGCCCTATTTTTACATTTCGAATTGTGTCCATATTAGTGAATAAATGAAACCTCATGGTATACGTTATTGTATTACATACATAACAGATTGGCAACGAGATTGGTCGAATCTACGAAAATTAACCCGAGATTTCACATGTGCAAAAGTCATTCACTTTTGGAATTAATTAAAAAAATTTTAATCAAAATGTCGCAAGATACAATACATTTGATACATACAGTATTTCAATAAGAACTTACGATACTACAAAAAAATTCAACATGGTTAATGCATCTTGGAAGTGCATTCAATGTATTCGGTGTACCCGAGGACAAGAAAGTTGCTTACATTTTACATGACATGGATCCCAATACATATGATGTCTCGTATAACAAAATCTCTCCAGATTTACCTTCAACAAAAACATACAATAAATAATTAGTAGCTATCGTGAAGCGACATTGCAATCTGAAGCTGCTAGAAATTGTTAAAATCTTGAATTTCCTTTCAAGAAAACAACACGAAGGTGAGACATAAGGGATATTTTCTTTTAAGTGCTGAGGAATACTTTCACAAAATGGATAGCCTATGCCCTTGTGACAGAGATCTTCCGGATGATGACATGATTTTCTGTGATTCATGCTCTACATGGTTTCACAGTCAATGTGTTTCCTTACAAAAGAAGAAGTAGATTTTCTAGGCAATTCAGAAGATAAATGACTTTGTAAACCTTGTAAAATTCATAGAGAAAACACCGAAACCACAAACAACAAAGATATCATGTCATGCTTTCGATGCCCTCCAGGAAAATCAACAAAACTTTATAAAGGAATAGGAATACTAGGTGATTTTAATATTCCACTTTTTGTTTGGACAAATACTACTGATACAAAATCAACAATCTTAAAAAAATAAATTTTTATCTACTTTAGGCCTAAACCAATGTAATGTCATTCTGAATACAAATAATAAGTTACTTGATTTGGTACTGACGAAAGTAATATGTTCAGTTTCTCGTGATGATAGTCCTATTGTACCAGAGGATATGCATCACCCACCTTTAGTTGTTACCTTAGAGACTCAAGCACGGTTTTCTAAATTTCCTGTTAACATGTCTGTGAGTAGCAAATACAATTTTAAGAAAGCAGATATACTTAATTCATATCATGCTTTATCTCAAATAAATTGGGATTTTCTATCACAAATTGAGGATGCAAATTTGGCATGTACAGCATTTTACAAAACTATATATAGAGTTTTTGACTTTCACGTTCCATACTATATTAAGCATCCTGGTAACTACCTAAATGGTTTACTAAAGAAATAATCAATAATATTTACTTAAAGTTCAAATTCCATAAACGTTTTAACAAATTGCACTTAACTTGTGATTTGACCAAATTTAAACAACTAAGGAGACTTATCAAATCTCAAATACGGACAAGTTATAAAGCATACATATATAATATACAAAATGCCATAATACTAGACCAAAAAGAATTTTGGTCTTATATTAGGTCAAAAAAATCTGACTCACGAATCCCTGGCAAAATGAGACTTGACGATACTATGTATAACTCAGCTAAAAAAATCGTTGATGGCTTTAGCAGTCACTTTGCAAGTGTATTTTCACCTATTACAACTTCATTTCAATTCTTTGACAATATCAATCCATGTAGTACACCTAATATAATTGTTAATACTATTTCAGAGGAAATGGTACTGGCCTCTATTAAAACACTAAAGAATAAAAATACAGCTGGCTTCGATCAAGTTCCCTGTTTCTTAGTAAAGGACTGTGCCACTATTTTAGCTAAACCTCTGAGTAGTCTCTTTAATATTTCACTTAAAACTAACACATTTCCGGACAAATGGAAAATTGCAAGAATTTGCCCTATCCATAAAGGTGGAGACACAACTGATATAAATAACTATCGTCCAATAAGTATTTTATCAAACTTTGCTAAAGTATTTGAATTGTGTATCTATAAAGAAATATATCCACTTGTTAAAGTACTTATCTCCGATAACCAGCATGGTTTTATGCACAATCGATCAACACAATCCAATTTAGCTATTTTTACTCAATATGTTTCCGAGATTTTAGATGCAGAAGGTCAAGTAGATACAATATATATGGACTTCCGTAAAGCATTTGATAGTATTTCTCATGTTATACTTACATGGAAGTTGGAAAACCTTGGTTTCAATAAATCATTACAGTTGTTTATCAAATCGTATTTGTCTTGTAGGAAGCAGTATGTTGCTTATAATGGTTTTCAATCAGAATTCGTGTTCATAACTTCAGGAGTTCCTCAAGGCTCTCATTTGGGACCCTTGCTATTTATTCTTTTTGTGAATGACTTATCAAAAATAATTACAAGTGAACATCTATTTTTGCAGATGATGTGAAAATGTTTACAAAATATCCACTATAGATGATTGTTCCAAACTTCAGAGTGTCATAAACAAAGTTGTACTATGGTGTCATAACAATAGTCTTAACCTGAATATTTCCAAATGCAAAATCGTTACTTTCTCTCGTAAAAGCAGATTACATATTTTAACTATACCATTGAATCTATCGATATACCACGGTATTTTTGGTAAAAGATTTAGGAATTAAGTTTGATGATAAATTGAGATTCTCGCAACATGTTGCAGATATCACAGTGTCCTCATTAAAAATCTTAGGTTTTCTTATTAGAAATTGTAAAACATTTACCAACCTGAAGACCTTAAAATTACTTTACTTCTCTTTAGTACGGTCAAAGCTTGAGTACTGTTCATTAATATGGTATCCATATTATGATAAGCATAAAATTGCAGTAGAAGGTGTACAGCGAAAATTCTTAAAATTTATATACTTTAGAGTGAATAATTACTACCCTGTGAGAGGCTATCCTCAAAATGAATTACTTAAAATATTTGATATACAATCTTTGGAGAATCGTAGAATTGACTCCTCTGTCAAATTTTATATAATTTGCTTCACAATACAGTTGACTGCCCACATTTATTATCAAAATTAATTTTCATACACCGAGGCTTAATGCGAGGTTAATGTTACATTCGTATGTGCCACTTCAAGAACATATTTACTGCTTAAGTCAGCTATTTATGTTATGTGCCAAAATTATAACAAAATTTCTAATGTTAGTGATATAATGTTCCATAGCATTAAACATATACTGCATGTTATGCATGAACAAACTAAATTTTACTTTAATATTTTGTATTGTATCTTAGTCTGTATCATCCTTTTAGATATTTGTTATTGTTCTGTAA
Organism: Platerodrilus igneus; assembly: GCA_036346225.1. NCBI lineage: Eukaryota > Metazoa > Arthropoda > Insecta > Coleoptera > Lycidae > Platerodrilus > Platerodrilus igneus. Next base: position 12,832,510 of record JARFIW010000170.1, on the reverse strand, counting down.
GTGGAATGTTTTCTGTTGAACAATAAATTCCTTATTATTATTAAAGAAGGATTTTGTATTCATTATGGTAGAGCCCATAAAGATTTTATTGATGAAGTCCTTCGGTTGACAATCAATACCCGGTTTCAAACATCAAATCAAAATTCTAAAGAGAAACCCAAAAGCGGCTAGGATTCTTGTCGCCAACAAACTCGCCTTTTCAATGGACAAATGCTGCACAATGATCTCAAGTCATGGGAAGATCTACTTCTTTTTTCGTACATGACGCTGCGAGTTCCCATCAAAAAAGTTAACAACCTTCCACAGACAATCAAAATAAACGCCATCTCCCCCACGGATTTTACTGTAGATAAGAAAACCACCAACAAAAACACAACCACTTTGGCCAGACGCATCGAATCAAAAATTTCTGATGGAGACCATAGAGGAGCAGTGAAGCTTTTATCATCTTCTGACAGTTGTAACCTTCCGGTTGACACTTCTGTGTCAGCATTCTATTTATATAATATTTCTAAATTCAATTGTTTATTGATAGCATTATGCTGCCATCTATTTTCAAAAGTGAGTATGTTATGTGCATTTCCAATTCTTGTAAATGAGAACAAAGCAATCTGAATTTCTCTAACTTTGTAGTAAAACTCTTGCTGTAGCATTCTTCGAAGACTGGACGACCAGGAATTTTCAAGGATTGTCTTCAATTTACAATAATTCCAAGGCCGGAGCAGAAAAAAGTTTCACATTTGTCGGGATTTATCTCCAGTCCAATGTTTGCTGCCAATTGAATCAATTTGTCGCGTCATCAAGGTACCATACATTTAGTTCAGATTTCATGGATCACGTATACACAAACGATAACTACCGATTGTTCACGGGGCGTATACACATACGGTGTTTCTAAGTTCCCCACTTATAAACCAGAGTAGTAACTCCCATCTGAAGTTTATCTATTCATGTCGCCAACACAAGATTAAAATAATACCCTGAAATTTATAGCAAAATAGTTATTGTTTACTCTTTTAAATATTTGAAGGTTATGTTGAATTTTTATGAGATGATTCCACCATCAGTAATTGTTTTGTTAAACTCCACGGTTCTCTACTCTAAGGTATACTCGTTAAAGTCCCGGCACGAAATGTATAAGAGCCACTACGACAGTTGCTAACACAATAATATTTGCAAAATGTTGCGCAATAAAGTGTTACATCATATAAATGTTTCAAATTATTATCACATGCAAAAAATGTTTATTGCAATTATAAGAGCAGACAAAAGGTACTCACGTAAACTGTGGAGCTGTTCACAACAGCACAGCTACCTGGCGGCAGTCGGGCGTGGGTAGTCCCTTTGCCCCCTCGGCGGAGCCAAATTTACTACTGCAATTTTATGCTTATCATAATATGGATACCATATTAATGAACAGTACTCAAGCTTTGACCGTACTAAAGAGAAGTAAAGTAATTTTAAGGTCTTCAGGTTGGTAAATGTTTTACAATTTCTAATAAGAAAACCTAAGATTTTTAATGAGGACACTGTGATATCTGCAACATGTTGCGAGAATCTCAATTTATCATCAAACTTAATTCCTAAATCTTTTACCAAAAAATACCGTGGTATATCGATAGATTCAATGGTATAGTTAAAATATGTAATCTGCTTTTTACGAGAGAAAGTAACGATTTTGCATTTGGAAATATTCAGGTTAAGACTATTGTTATGACACCATAGTACAACTTTGTTTATGACACTCTGAAGTTTGGAACAATCATCTATAGTGGATATTTTTGTAAACATTTTCACATCATCTGCAAAAAATAGATGTTCACTTGTAATTATTTTTGATAAGTCATTCACAAAAAGAATAAATAGCAAGGGTCCCAAATGAGAGCCTTGAGGAACTCCTGAAGTTATGAACACGAATTCTGATTGAAAACCATTATAAGCAACATACTGCTTCCTACAAGACAAATACGATTTGATAAACAACTGTAATGATTTATTGAAACCAAGGTTTTCCAACTTCCATGTAAGTATAACATGAGAAATACTATCAAATGCTTTACGGAAGTCCATATATTTGTATCTACTTGACCTTCTGCATCTAAAATCTGGAAACATATTGAGTAAAAATAGCTAAAGTGGCTTGTGTTGATCGATGGTGCATAAAACCATGCTGGTTATCGGAGATAAGTACTTTAACAAGTGGATATATTTCTTTATAGATACACAATTCAAATACTTTAGCAAAGTTTGATAAAATACTTATTGGACGATAGTTATTTATATCAGTTGTGTCTCCACCTTTATGGATAGGGCAAATTCTTGCAATTTTCCATTTGTCCGAAAATGTGTTAGTTTTAAGTGAAATATTAAAGAGACTACTCAGAGGTTTAGCTAAAATAGTGGCACAGTCCTTTACTAAGAAACAGGGAACTTGATCGAAGCCAGCTGTATTTTTATTCTTTAGTGTTTTAATAGAGGCCAGTACCATTTCCTCTGAAATAGTATTAACAATTATATTAGGTGTACTACATGGATTGATATTGTCAAAGAATTGAAATGAAGTTGTAACAGGTGAAAATACACTTGCAAAGTGACTGCTAAAGCCATCAACGATTTTTTAGCTGAGTTATACATATTCGTCAAGTCTCATTTTGCCAGGGATTCGTGAGTCAGATTTTTTTGACCTAATATAAGACCAAAATTCTTTTTGGTTTAGTATTATGGCATTTTGTATATTATATATGTATGCTTTATAACTTGTCCGTATTTGAGATTTGATAAGTCTCCTTAGTTGTTTAAATTTGGTCAAATCACAAGTTAAGTGCAATTTGTTAAAACGTTTGCGGAATTTGAACTTTAAGTAAATATTATTGATTATTTCTTTAGTAAACCATTTAGGGTAGTTACCAGGATGCTTAATATAGTATGGAACGTGAAAGTCAAAAACTCTATATATAGTTTTGTAAAATGCTGTACATGCCAAATTTGCATCCTCAATTTGTGATAGAAAATCCCAATTTATTTGAGATAAAGCATGATATGAATTAAGTATATCTGCTTTCTTAAAATTGTATTTGCTACTCACAGACATGTTAACAGGAAATTTAGAAAACCGTGCTTGAGTCTCTAAGGTAACAACTAAAGGTGGGTGATGCATATCCTCTGGTACAATAGGACTATCATCACGAGAAACTGAACATATTACTTTCGTCAGTACCAAATCAAGTAACTTATTATTTGTATTCAGAATGACATTACATTGGTTTAGGCCTAAAGTAGATAAAAATTTATTTTTTAAGATTGTTGATTTTGTATCAGTAGTATTTGTCCAAACAAAAGTGGAATATTAAAATCACCTAGTATTCCTATTCCTTTATAAAGTTTTGTTGATTTTCCTGGAGGGCATCAAAGCATGACATGATATCTTTGTTGTTTGTGGTTTCGGTGTTTTCTCTATGAATTTTACAAGGTTTACAAAGTCATTTATCTTCTGAATTGCCTAGAAAATCTACTTCTTCTTTTGTAAAAACACATTGACTGTGAAACCATGTAGAGCATGAATCACAGAAAATCATGTCATCATCCGGAAGATCTCTGTCACAAGGGCATAGGCTATCCATTTTGTGAAAGTATTCCTCAGCACTTAAAAGAAAATATCCCTTATGTCTCACCTTCGTGTTGTTTTCTTGAAAGGAAATTCAAGATTTTAACAATTTCTAGCAGCTTCAGATTGCAATGTCGCTTCACGATAGCTACTAATTATTTATTGTATGTTTTTGTTGAAGGTAAATCTGGAGAATTTTGTTATCGAGACATCATATGTATTGGGATCCATGTCATGTAAAATGTAAGCAACTTTCTTGTCCTCGGTACACCGAATACATTGAATGCACTTCCAAGATGCATTAACCATGTTGAATTTTTTGTAGTATCGTAAGTTCTTATTGAAATACTGTATGTATCAAATGTATTGTATTCTTGCGACATTTTGATTAAAATTTTTTAATTAATTCCAAAAGTGAATGACTTTTGCACATGTGAAATCTCGGGTTAATTTTCGAGATTCGACCAATCTCGTTGCCAATCTGTTATGTATGTAATACAATAACGTATACCATGAGGTTTCATTTATTCACTAATATGGACACAATTCGAAATGTAAAAATAGGGCTTGGAAGAAACACCCAACCTTCTTGTATTTCAGCCAGAACTTATGCAGACTGCAGACTTAACTCAAGTGTTTATCAGACTTATTGGAACTGTATGAGCATTGTTTAAAAGTTTATTCAATGACAGCAATAACACTACATTTGATTTTACAATGATCTACTCAAGAATTATGTAAAGTTCCTGTGAGTTCTGTAAAACTTGCAAGCATGAGATGATGTGAGAAAAGAATAACCCGAAAGGCATTCGGACGTCAAACTATATATTACATTTGCAAATAATATATATATATATATATATATATATATATATAAAAAAAATTTTTATTTATGACCCCAAAACAATGAGAAACACTGGTAACGGGCCTAATGAATACAAATAAAAGAACTAGTGATGAAGGCACAATCATTCAGCTAACTGTGTTACACTGCTAAAATAAGTACATGAGGACAATTTCTTATTTTAAGTAATCAATTATGTTAATATACCTCTACATGACATTTAAAGCTTATCAAATATAATTCCAAACCAGTAATGTGTACTGAATATTTAAATTTAAATTGTAAGATAAAGGTTATTTTAGTAACTGATTCCTGATGCATACTTGACTTTTAACATATAACATTTAACACTCGTAAAGTGTATCACATCACGGATCTTTATAATCAGAGATATAGCGCTTTAAAAGTTTGGTAAATATTAGTTTTTTAGACAATTTCAAAAATGCAGGCGTCTCATTGTATACCAACACACTGCAATAAATGGGTGATGTTTGACTTTTTGTAGTCTTTAATAGGTTTGTTCTAAATCTATTTGATATTCTAGTACTGTAGTTATGTATTTTGTCTCCTGTTATTAAGGCACAATTAGATTTTAAGTGTTTGTTTGAGATATTGTGTATTAGTTTTATCTGTTCTAACATACACAATTTAAAAATAGGATTCAAATGACAAATTGCATAGACAAGTTCGGTAGGAGTGTAATATTCAATCCCGAATAACACTTTGATGACTTTATTTTGCATTCGTTGCAGTGGATTAATTATATATTTTGAACAGTTTCCCCAGCATGTTATTAGATATCTGAAGAATGGTACTATAAAACTATTATAAATTAATCTCTTGGTTGCAATATTAAAACAAACTGACATCTTTTATTGCTCCCGTCATAGAAGCAATCTTTTAATTATTGTCTCAACATGAGACTTCCAAGTTAGCTGGCTATCTATAATTAGGCCAAGATACTTATACGATTCTACTCTTTGAATATGAACATTATTTAAAAACTGAAATATAACCTTCTGGTTTATTCTTTTGTTTTATCAGCATATACACCGTTTTATTTAAGTTAATACAAAGTTTATTATGGACTAGCCAGCTAGAGTATATTTTTAAATCTTCATTTATTAGATTTTGCAGCTGAGACAGATCATACCCCGAATAGAGGATTGCAGTGTCATCTGCATACATAAAAATATATATATATATATATATATATATATATATATATAAATGTCGTAAACAACCTTGTCGAACGTGCCATAATACTATCACATAATGATTTCAGACCTAAAAATATAAAAATAGTTAAAAAAACACTTAAAAATAATGGTTATCCTACATCATTCGTAAAACAAACCATTAAAGAAAAAGTAGATAAAATTTATAACAATGAAGGCACTAAAAACCACATACAAATGAAAATAGGATTGCAGAAAAATAAAAATGTCTAATGGCATATGATATACACCGCCACAAACCAAACAATTCAACAAAAATTTCTATACCCAACTTAAACCTAAAGCAGACCAAAAAAACAGAACACACAATTTATAAGAATAATTGCTCGGATTGCATGGGGCTATACATTGGAAATTCAAAACAGTACTTACATAAACGCATATATGAACATAAATATACAATAAAACTTCTAATAAAAGAGCACTGCCCTTGCAGCACACGCCATTGAAAAAGTTCACCAGTTTGACTTCGAAAATGTCTGTATCCTGAGTACCGCAGTTAATGATAAGAAAAGAAACCTTTAGAAACAATACAAATCCAAAAACCCAAATGCCATAAATTCAAAAATGACCAAGATGATTTTGCAATATATACCACAACTTAATTCACCACAAATAAACCAACAAAAACTAGTAGAAATATTCTCATGTACCATCTGCTACATATTATAATTTATAGTATCTAGTTTAGTTTCTAAGTGATATTTAAGATATTTAAAGTTAAGTTGAATGACAGATGTAGTCAGATAAGTTAAGGTTAGGTATTAGTGAAAATGTAAAATAATATAGTTTTAAAAACATTTTTATATTGTTAACTTAAGGTATATATATAAATTTATATAAATCTAGATTTTTATTAATAGTAATTTGTGTAATAGTATTTTTAGAAACATATTTGAAAATGGAAAACCGAAACGCGTCATATGTGAATTAAAATGATTGATTGAGCAATTTTATTTCATCACAATAAACACCATATAACTAAGAAAATGACCAAATTCCAAGAAATTTAATTAAAATATATATATATATATATATATATATATATATATATATATATATATATATATATATAATTTCAAACACAATTATAGTAAATTTTATTCCATGAGTAATTACCATTGAGTAACCTTCAGAGTGTCAATTTAATGCTAATTTTTGATCCGCTGCAAGAGAGACAGGGATAGCAATTTTTATATTTACTTTCTTACACAGTTTCAAAGTGTACTGAGAAGGCGCCACAAATGTCCGAGGGAGGAAATGGCGGGAAACGCTTTAATTCAAATTATTAGGCGGGAATTTCAAATACTGTAAGTTATTTGAAACTTCAAAAAACCAAATCAAATCACCATTCAATGTAAAATTTTAATTTCCTATTATACTAATAAGTAAAATTTTACATATGGTGATTTGGTCTCGAGTTGTATCTAACGTTTCAACAATTTGTTGTTTTCAACTTTACTCAGTCAATTTTAACACTACAAATGATAAACTCTAGCGTTGAACAAACTTAATTAAAAATAATTCTACGTGGTCTTCATTGTATATTTTAATGCAAAATTATTTTTTAAAAGACAATTTGCAAAACATAGCGAATGATATAATATAATTCTACATTTTATAATATAGATTACATGCTTATAAACAGTTGGTCACTCCTTTACGTTTCTTAATGCGTCATAGATAACTAATAAAAGAGCACAGTTTCTACACATAAATGAATCAATGTTTAAATCACAAATGCGGGAATTTTTTTAATTTACGTGCTAGCGCTGTGGAATTTTTTTTGCATGTTGATGTGAACGATTGCGTCGAGTACAGAACCAAGGGATACCAATACGACAGACAGATTTTGTTATTGCATATATAATAAAGGATTTATGAAGTGTTGACTACAAATAAAAGGGGTGTGTAATGAGTCCCCATTATAGTGTATGCCTACTGCTTCCAGCCACAATTTCGATCTACAAAAGAATTCAACTACTTATATATAGCGATTTAAATACAAAAACACTCACTTTTCGAGATTTTGAGGGAAATTATGCGTGCATTCGGTTCTGTGTCAGCATTTCCACACTAAACAGAAAACCATTATATAAAATTAATCTGTAAAGACATACATATTTTAAAAATTCTAGCATATTTCACAAATTTATATTTAAAAACAAGCAATAGTTAGAATGAATAACATTATATGGTTTAGATGTCTAACCGTTCACCAAAAATTCCAAATTTAGTAAAGGGTTACAAACTTTTTAATAGTGATGTAAAATCAATGATAATATATACTTACCAAATCAACTATAATGATAATACGTTGTTAGTTCATATAAAATTTTATAATGGTCAAAATATAACAACTTGCAGTTAAATTTAAACGCACCTTTTTGGCGAAAATATTAAGGCGTTGTTATTTAGTTCAATACAATAAACTACACTAAAGAATAACATAAACATAAACGAAAAAATTAACATAAACCTTAAATATAAACACAAAAACGTAATAAACAGCAGGAACCATTTTGTTTATAAGCTGATTTAACTTTCTAAACACCGATAGCTGTCAACCCGACAGTTGCGTGCCGGAAATTATCTAGAAATCTGTACAATTTATGATTGCGTTTTGCGCCCTTTCAGTACACTTTACATATTGATGGATAAAGATAGTATCATCCTTCAATCTATATAATGAAGTAAGATAGATTTTATAGCGTCCGGACAAATTTTCCTATTAAGTTAACACTCTGAAGGTAAATGGGTAAATATCATGGTGGTCTCACTTTATAGACGATTCTGTTGGCGCATTTTAGTATTAACACTATCCGAATAGATGGCGCGCACAATTTCAACAGCAATTATTGATTGTCATTTATTTGACATTAATTTGACGTTTAGAATTATTGTTTATCTAACCCATAGATAAACACCCACCCACTAGATGGACAACGTCCTAATACTAACTTCTTATAAAGTTCATCGCGACCTCTAGCGGGCGTAGTCTAAACAACTATTGTGGCGGTAATATTTAAATTATGTGGCTTCTACCATTGTATTCCTTTTCTTGAAATAAAGAACGATGTGCAAAAAATATCATTTATCAGACGTTTTCAGAAATGAAAACGTTGGATAAATACTATTTTCGCAAGAAAAAGAAACTATGAACATGAACAATGGTCAGACTTCAATGTTTTGGGTAAAATTATATACATAATAAAATGTACAAATTCGTTCTGTTAAATAGAAATAATTTGAAAGGGTGTCTGTAATTTTATAACAACATTACAAGTCTTTATTACTTAATTATATTCAGTATCATCCGTACAATATCTCACAATACACAGAGTTGTATAGAAATTTTACAATTATATTTAATTATTTGACAAAATTTACGATGTCATCAGTAGGAAACCGGTGCATTTTTGTTTCAAAGTTTTTCTTACAACACAAATGCACATAGCACAAGAAAACCATTGTTCCTATAAATTAATTTAACCTGCACTGAAGTTATCCTTTTAAATACAAAATTAAGTCAATATACCGCAACACAATAAATTAATCTGCAAATAAAAACACTAAATATTCCGAATGAATGTTTAACAAATAACAATAAGTAAACAATACCTACAAATGTCATCACAGACAAAAAGTTTTATCTATGAAATGTCATCTAACGTCCGACAGTTTCCTGCATTACAAATTACACGTACCATCTCGCGGGCGTAGTATGAACTAAATCAGTGCTAAAATCGCGGTCATAAATTTTGCCCATCTAATGTGTTATTTTATCTATGATCTAACCACAGCGCTATTCAAAAATTGTTTTATTCGATTTGCTGCATTTCAAAAAATTGATTGTGAATTGTGATATTAATAATCGACTTCTTGAATATATCCAGGTGTGTGATTAAAAAAAAATACAATTAGGTTTAACCGTCAATGGCTGTTATTACATACCGATATTGAATGGACAAATAATTTATTGTAAAACTGAAAGTTAAGAGAAACTGATATCTTAAAGTTAAAGCTTGGTGTTTGTTTATACATTACTGTATTTAGAGGAGATTCATGTTTATTAGTTTTTGTAACAATAAATAATGGGTTACATATTTTTATCCGAATCGTGGATTATGGATACGTTCTCTACTATTTGAGAGGTTGTGGAAATAAGAATGCCACTAGGCATAGATTTTCAAATCCTTATAAGAATATTCATGATTATTTTTTAATTTGTATGCCAATGACCTGTTTGTCAATAGTCCCTGAAATCAGTTTTTCTACTTCCTGTAATATGCAATAAGCCAAAAATATATTTTGGTTAAATGTTTATTTCATTTCTTAAAATGCATGTATGATGTACAAATTTATATTTTCAGTATTATTAATTTGACTTATATACATACATAATGTTTGTATGTAGTTCATTGTAGTAAAATATGGAAATATAAATTTTTGCATCTATAGCATAGGTTAAATAAAGTTAGAATAGATATGCCAACTCCTGCATAACAACTGTTGGTAAGTTTGCGCCACCTATTGAAATGTGATAAAACTAACGACGTTAGAATCTGTTACCAAGGTTTGCGACTTCTCTGTTCAAAAGGTTGAGAACCAGACTCTGAAGATTTTAAATAAAACTAAAAATTCCAATTATAAAAAATAATTCTGTCTGGTATCAGGTAAGCGTTCTACAAGCATAATAGATAAAAATAAATTTGTTCATTGTTTTATATAGAGAGCAATAAACAAATTAGGTCATTTTTGTCTACTATATGGGTACTTGTACAACACTTACCTGATTCCAGGCAAAATTATTTTCTATAAGCTAGAGGACCACGTCTCGGACAGCCAACTTCTTCATCAATATTGGCTGCAGTACTTTCTTTGAAAGTCTGCTGATGTAGTCAGTAATTGGCGATGTGCATTATTTTTTCACCTTGGATGAATTCAATTTTTTTGTTAAATCAGAAACTACATATACATTATATAGGTACATAATCTACAATTAATATAAATAAAATATAAGATTGGAATTTGATTCTAACAAATAAATAGATGTATATAAATTAGGTAATTCCAAATTTATTTTTGATTATACACAATTAATACCTATAGGTACATCAATTCTATATCATTTATTTATGAGTGTCTCAACAAAATACCTTATTCGAAGTAAGTACTAATCCTAACAGTAACAATTAAAAAATGCACAGTTCCCAAGATATTGTTAAATTTATAGGGAGAGTATAAAGTTTCAGAAGAATTGGTAATGTTTAGGAAATACAATCCTTTAGTTGTTATAGAAACTAGTAACACGCCACTTTCAAAAAATTTATGTATATACAATATCAAAGAAAGGAGAAAATGCATCAAATCACTGTCCATACAGAGGTTTCCTAAAATATTGGTGATACACTTAAAACGGTTTTCACCTACAGGTACATATCAAAGAAAGCTAACTACGCCTATAGATTTTCCATTAGAAGGTCTAGATATGCGACACTACGCTGCAGAAACAAATCTTGGAAATTGTCATTATAACCTGTATGCAATATCAAAACACAGTGGGACTACTTTGAAAGGCCATTACATCGCATACTGTCGACACCCGTACTCATTTGTATGACATGAATATAACGATTCCAAGGTGTGCAGTATATCCTTTAAAACACTTGTAAAAGCAAAAGCATATGTTCTATTCTACGAAATGCATTCTGAAGAAATGAAACGAAGTACCTTAGTTTCGAAAGTTCCTAGAGATACAATGCATGCAAGAAACCTGTATCGGCCTAATTCTGAACTACATTGCGATTATCTGACAAAACATAATAAACCTGCCAATAGACGAACAACCGATCCAATTGTTATACTATCTAGTATTCTTGAAGAAATCTTAAATGAACTTCATGATATGCCAGATGTACAAAAATTCTTATTTCCTGTTAATGCGAATTTAGTCGAACACTATCAAAATATTATCCAACGACCCATGGATTTACAGTCAATTCGAGATAACTTGCACCAAAAAAAAATACCATACTCGTGAAGAATTTTTGGTTGATATAGATCAAATTTTTAAAAATTCTGCTTGCTATGATGATGCACCATGGTGTTGACATTGTAAAGCCCTTACACCAGAATATTGCAAAGCTGCAAAAGAATTAGCAGACAAAGAATCAAAGATAAAGCTTGGTAAAATTGATGCTACCGAAGAGGAAGATCTTGCTAAGGAAGGTTATCCTACCCTTAAATTCTTTAGAAATGGACAGCCTATTGATTATTCAGGAGGACGTGATGCTGCCCAAATAGTAGCTTGGCTTGAAAAGAAAACTGGTCCTGCAGCTAAAGAGCTTAAGACAGTCGAAGAAGCTAAACAATTTATTGAAGAAAATAAAGTTGCAGTTGTTGGTTTCTTCTCAGATCAAACTTCAGATAAAGCTAAAGCTTATTTATCTGTTGCTAATGCTGTCGATGATTATCAGTTCGGAATCACTTCTGACGAAGCAATTTACAAGGAATATGAAGCTACATGTGGTTCTATTGTCTTATTTAAACAGTTCGACGAAGGAAAATCCATTTTTGAAGGTGAACATACTGAACAGAACATCAAAAGTTTTTTTACATCAGAGTCGCTACCAAACCTCGTAGAATTCAATCATGAAACGGCACCTAAGATCTTTGGAGGTGAAATTAAGAGCAATTTACTCATCTTTGTATCTAAAAGTGATGACAAAACCAGTGCTATTGTATCTGCTGCTCGTTCTGTCGCCAAACCTTACAAATCTAAAATTTTGTTTGTTACAATCGATGTAGAGGAGGAAAACCACCAGCGAATTGTAGAATTCTTTGGAATTAAAAAAGAAGAGGTTCCCACTGCACGTATTATTAAACTTGAGGAAGAAATGTCAAAATTCAAACCTGAATCGTCCGAACTTGATGCTGAAAGCATAACTACATTTGTAGATAAGTTCTTAAAAGTGAGCTTAAACAACATTTATTAAGTCAAGAACTTCCTGAAGATTGGAATAAACAACCCGTGCGTTTTCTTGTTGGCAATTTCGATGAAGTTGTATTAGATAAATCCAAGGACGTCCTTGTAGAATTTTATGCTCCAAGGTGTGGTCATTGTAAACAGTTGGTCCCTATTTATGAAAAAGTTGCAGAGCATTTTGAAAGTAATGTTAATGTTGTTATTGCTAAAATTGATTCCACAGCAAATGAACTCTAACATACTCGAACAAGCTTCCCTACAATTAAACTATACAAGAAAGAAGACAACAAAGTTATTGATTACAATGGTCCTAGGACTTTTGAAGGGTTATCTAAGTTTGTAGAGTCAGGTGGTGTTGAGGATGGTGCAGCAGAAGAGCCAGTTGAAGAAGAGACTGAAGATGATGATACTGCACCGGGAGATGAATTGTAATTGTAGTACTGAAATATTTTTGTTCGTTTTCTTTTCAGATTAATTGTTTTCACAATTAGTGATATATTCTTTCTTATACGTTAATCTTAACATTCTGATTTGTTCTCATAGACTGAAATGTAATATTCTGAATTACATTAAATTTGCACAAGAAGTGCATTTACCATATTCGTAATAAAAATACTAATTACAGAATACTTAGGATTAATATATTAAATTTAACATACCAACAATTATTTACATGTTTACAAGCATTTAAGTGGAAGTATACATATTAGAGAGAACTTTTAAGGAAATGCAAAATGTATATACTGTTTCAGGTAGATCGTTCACATTTTTTGCGCTTGAAACAATGGAGATCAACACAGTAAATTTGTTCTATGCCTTGGTAAAGCAAATGTGGGAGAGTTACAGATGATCTAATTGAGGAATATTGGTATATTCATTTATAGTAACGACCAATCAATTTTCATCAAATCTTCATATAGATCCCTATACTTGTTTCTTAAAATTGCAGTCAGAAGAATTATCAGTAACCAGGCATATAGTGTTATTTTTAGTATCAATATCTATTACTAAATCTGGATAATAACTGTCTTCTGGTAGAATTAGTATCTCAGTAGCTTTACTCACATAACAATTTAAAGATATAAAAAACTAGATACAGAAACATGCCATCACAATTCGGTACCGTGTTATACTGAACAAGCTTTAAAAAGTTTTGAAAATGTATTAACATCTGGATTTTGTTTGAGCTAGTTGTGGTTTTATATTCCGATATATTAAAATCACCTAAAATTAAGGAAAAAGTAGTATGCAGAAAATCCATAGATTCAAGCGCATCAATAGTTATTTATTATACAAGGGAAAAAAGTACTAGATTTTAGCTCGAGGTGTGTGTTTGTCTCCCGACGCGAAGCGGAGGGAGACAAAACACCGAGAGCTAAAATCTTACATTTTACCCGTATAATACACTATTTTTTTCTGTGACTGGCAAAACAATGATTTAATATTTAAAAAAATATTACCAATTATATTAAAGTCAAAAAATCAATCTATGTCAAATTTGAAGTTTCAAACAGGTAGGCTGATGTACTTATAGGGACAGTTAGATCTGCGTTGCTAAGGAAACCTTTAAAGTAATCAAATATCTGTCAATTTAATTTTGCGAGTGGTTACAAAAATTGCGAACTTAAGTTGTTTATATCGATTGTTTTGAATATTCAAAATTCAAAAATGGACAGTACTGATTCAGAAGTTTCTCTTACTCCACCGGAATTGGTAGAGGCAGCGAAAGTAGCATCAATAAAATTATTGCCAGCTAAATCACGAAAATTTACGAAACTGCGTATTCAAGATTCATGGAATGGAAGGCGAAAAAGACATGTAGTTCTTACTCGGAGACGGTGTTATTGGTTTATTTTTCGAACTAGCGCAACAACAAAAGCCATCAACAGTGTGGTCGAATTATTCAATGATAAAAGTATGTTACAAGTCAATAATAACGTAGACATTTCAAAATATTGCAAACTAATTACGTTTCTGAAACAAAATGGGAAAGGTTACATGCCCAAAAATCTGCAATATTTACGGACACATATTAGTGATTTTTAAATAATGCTCCTGATGAAGTTTATTTATTGGTCAAGGTTGTTGTTGTATTTGGGATTGCAGGAGCCTGTCGAATATGTGAAATTAGCCAGGTAACATTAGATGATATTGAAGACGTGGGAACGTCATTAATTGTGAAACTTAAGCAAACAAAGAATGATGTAAATAGGAGATTTATAGTTACTGAAGAATATATTAAATTTTACAGAATGTACATGGCACTTCGTCCAGCAGCAGCAAAGGATCGCCGCCTGTTTTATGCATATCGCAATGGGAAATGCGTCAATCAAGTTGTGGGTAGAAATCAGTTTTATAAGGTACCTGAAATAGTAGCCAATTTTCTTCGACTTAAAAATGCTAAGTCATATACAGGTCATGCATTTCGAAGATCGTCTGCTACACTTTTAGTTGAATCTGGGGGAGACTTGATGACACTAAAGAAACATGGTGGTTGGAAGTCATCAATGGTCGCTGAAGGGTATGTTGATGAATCGATAGTGCACAAGACAGAAATAGCTAAGAAACTGTTTAGTTTGTGTGGCAGTGCATCAGCTGAAACAGAATCCAATTTGCGAACAAGTACATCAACGGCAGTTGTGTCAGTGGCACAAAATATTATTTCAAATCAAGAAAATTCCACTGTAGCAGACATTCCTAATTGTTCAAAAAACATGTCTTTCAGGCAATGTACATTTAATAACTGTACTTTTAACATTAAGGAAACGTAACTTATACATAATAAAATATTCTAAAATTAAATATCTTCGTGTTCTTACTTATTTGCACTTACCAGGGAAAAAAGTACTCATTTTTTTCCCGGGGAAAAAAGTAATTTTATATAAAGTGACATTTTGTTACCTGTCAAGAAATATTAAATGTCACATTTTTTTCCCGTCGCAGAAAAAATAATGTTAAATAGTCCTGTACAGTAGCTCTAGGTGAAACATGCTTGTATATAACAATGATGCAATAAAAACAAAATTGCAATCCTATCTTTAGCTTAGTTAATAAGATATCATTGTTCAGAATATTATTAAATAGCGGATTAATTGTAAGACAGTCTATAATAGTTACTTAAATACATTTAGTAGCAGCAAGTAGAACACCTCCTCCCTTTTCAGTATTCATAAACATGATCACGATCTATACGTGCAACATTGTATAAATTACTATCAAATAACTCAGAGTCATAAAATGTTTTGTCGAGTCAAGTTTCAGTAAAGCAAATGACATCGTAATGTATGTCGTTAGAAAAAATGTGTACCTCTTCCCAATAAACTGACAATTTTGGTATTAAACATGTATAGATTTGCTATATTTTGGTAGCATATTACAGTTAGTAGATCTATGCATGTTAGAAATACTATGCCTGTATAGTTTGAGCACTACAGCGAATAGAAAAAAGATGTAAAACGTAGAAGGCCCAAAGAAGAAAGGCCTTGGGATGCTGAGCGTGATACTAAACCGATAGCACTGGACATTACAAAACATACTACTGGAACCCTATGTCTGAAACATAGCGCTGTTTAGTTGCCTGCTTCTTAAACTTAGTTTTATTCCTATTAATATCTGCAGCTTGCTTATATAAACTGCAACTACTGCTAGATATTCTGCTATCCTTACCAGTAATTATAGCATTAATTGCTTTACAGAAATTAAAAATACATAAAGTAATTACAAAACTAATAATAAAATCGATTATTGAATCCTTATGAACACAAACAAAACTAAAAGAGACATAATGTTTTACATACTTAGAAATAAAGTGCCGAACATTTTTGTCTAATGCAAAATTTGAAAGTATAAACTTTGTTATATTATATGTTTTATATATACACGAGACAAAAAAATCATTACAATAGTAAAGACTAAAATGCTGTTCATTTAGTTCTTTAGCCATTGTTAAAGAAGTAAAACTTATGTTGTCCTTATTGTTCTTTAACATATGAATTTTACAAAACTCACAAGGAAATTTTTTAATAACAGTTTTCACTATAAAGCCTGCTACATACCCCATAGCAGCTTTACATATAGGTCTTTCCAACACCCCACTATCCATAGTAGCTAGTCCCCTATGAATTACTGAATTTTGCAAACCACTATTATGATTGGAATCCTTTGTCAATATTTTTACAAAAAAGAAATTTTTAAGTTGCATCAATGATGACTCAAAGGTTTCTTCACAATTTGCCCCCACCGAGTGAACTCCAGCAACATTTCGCACTAACAGTGCTTTATAGGAGTCTCTAAACTGTTCGCACGTTGGACTATTGTGTCGTCCCTTGCTGTCTTATTTGACCAAAGTAATTTTCTAATGGGTCCTGATTAAAGGATCTCGCAAAAAAGTATGTGACACCATTGGAAAATATTATATCAGCTAGGTCAATAAATCCATCAAGAGTACAAATAAAATTTTTTAAAGATGGTGGCACACTAATTTTATTTGTGCCCTGTACTTGGAAACACATTTGAAGTAGATTGGCCTTTGACTTCTTCCAAAATTCGATGTGTTGCGAACGTTTGGTAACTGCTCCAGTAAGTGGCTTTCCGGGCTTACATTTAAATGTCCCACCATTCAAACTATCAAATAGTGTGTCCAAAAATTTAACCACTTTTGCTGTTTCTTGTGCACGTTTGTCCAATTTATGTTTTCCCATAACATCAGTTTCACCTGCAAATATAAACATATAGTATGCTCATCGTACAAGTATAATTTTTATATAACATAGCATACTAAAAATCCAAACAACACGGTGTTTTGGGGCTTTGATATATTAATTATAGTAATAATTACCATTTCGAGCCATGATATTCATCGTTGCGGCCATTGAATGACTAAATACTTGTGTAGCAAGTGAAACCTTCATCTTTTTAATTTTTCCATTAACCACATGACAGTCAGTTATTTTTGGCAGGCAATGTATATCACCACTACATGCATCAATAAAATAAGTGTTCACAATATCTTCCCATTTTGCTGTTAAAATGCCATCATTCGACTTCCAAATTAAGTCTTTTGTTAACAAATTATTACGAAGACCTTTAACTAAATGAGGGACATCATAAAGGGGAATAATTTCACAGTCATTAATAATTATGCGACGCTTTGGAACCAAATTCTTTTTTAAATATATTGCTCGTGCATCTAACACCATTCTCTCTATGGCTGATCTGTTGGTTGGGCATTGATCACATATGGTAGCCAGTACTTTCAATCCTAAAAGATTATTTGATAAGAAATTTATATGATCTAAGAGATATTTTAATAAAATTAAGTGTTTCTATCCAACGGATCAAGGGTTTTGGGGGTTCAACCCCCCTCCGAAATAATAGAATTCAATAAAATTTGTTGCTAAATAATTTGTCTGATTTTTTAAACCCCCACCGAAATGTTTATCCAGATACGGCCTTGTTCCTATCAATATTTATTAATGATGTGTATTATATACGAATAAGTCTTGACCAAACTTTTACCTGCATTGTGTAATTCCTTAATCACTGATGTAAGTAAGTCTTTAATAGCATGAGATGTTGATGTAGATTTACAAAAGGTATAGCAAATGGTTTGTTTCCATTTTCTAGTAACACCTCTTGCCATAAACACCAGAGCATGATCTACAATTTGACCATCTTGTACTCCAATAAGTTCATCTTTATGCTTTTGGTATGAAACATTCGGCATTAGAGAAATTTCATCAAAGAGAACCATACACAACTTTTCTCTTGGTTTGAAGTGCTGTATTGAATTTTTCAAATTTTCTATCACAAACGAATTAATGCCATCAGTAACTGGTATCTTATGCAATAAACGTGATAAAGTTCTTTTAGAAGGAGTTTAAACCAATTAGCTAAAGCGATAACCAGGACCAGATGTTTTATATAGAGCTAAAGACATCACCTTTCTTCTAATGTAAATCTTGTATTCCTAGACTTTGTCACTTTGCGACTTAACTGCTGAATACAAAATTAAATGCCTCTGGATGTAATACGCTATTAGAAGAATCGAAAAATGACGCTGTTTTTTTGCCAGTTGTAACTGCTTTCTAAAAGAAATGTTTCTCTTGCGATAAACAGCTATTGAATTTTCAAATTTTTAGCACTCCTATACAAAGTTTTAGCCTTGGGCGTTAAGGTTATAGCTCGGGAAACATTCACAGAACGTAAAGGCTGTCAGTAGCACCTGAAAATACATAATTATATTCACACAATTATAGCAAAACTAGTAGAAGTACCACTCTTAGCTCGTGTTGGAATTGAAGGTGTCTCCTCTACATACGCATATGTGTGATCAGCTATAAATTAAAAAATATCAGTATTGCAGATTAATCACATTTCATGAAGTTGAAAATAAACAAGTAGAAATTTCTCATAAACTGCCACACATTTTCCACATAAATTAGAAACGGAACCAGTAAGTTATCAAAAAAGATCCTAATGAAATAGCCAAAGCTGTTTCAGTAAACTACTAACACTAGTACAATTTTATGATTCTTGTTCTCGGTTAGCATTATAGATTTACAAGATTTTATAATTGCGTATGTGTGAATTTATGAGCAAATAGAAATTTGATATTTAGCTGCATAATGGTAAATATGAATTTTTTCTAGTAAACACATATAGTAGCACCAATTAGAGATACCACAAATATTCAGCAATGATTTCACTTCATTTTAACGGGGCCATAAAAAGTTTCAAACCATGAAAAATTTATGCAAAATTGACTGCCCCATAGATCCAATCAAGCACCTAGTTGATACGCTACCTCTTTGTAAAATACATAATCTAGTGTCATCAGGAATCAGGATCATATTAAAACATAATGCCATGTACTAATTAATTTAAAAAAAAACAAGTACTACATACACATTGTAACGAGAACAGATGTTGTAGCCTGACTAGTCACATTTAATGGAGTCGTAACTGATGTAGTTAAATTATTCTCTAACGGTTTATCTAAAATACAAAAGTTACATTATGTGAAAATGCCAAATACAATACCTTCGACATGTGGTAACTTTCTTGATGGTATAGCTGTACATTTCAAATACATGTTTGATGATTTGTCGTCAGTTGTAAAGTGCTCATGGCAGACACGATAATTGTTAAATACTTGATCTGGGTTCAATGTCGGCAACTTAGGGTTGCATACTACACGCAACCATTCCGCAAAACGTAGTTTGTCTTTATTGGGATTTGGGAATCTATGCCTAGTGGACGTTCTATTGTCGCAACCTGGCACACTGCATGGAACAATCATTTTGAAAGAAATGGCTACAACATATAACCTTTAATA